>CM057483.1:161507094-162058674 GCA_030035585.1 Dugong dugon | reverse complement strand
GGACTCCAGGAAGTGAGGGTTTTCCTAGGAGCCTGACGGATTCAAATAAGGGCAGGGCTGAGTCCCGCCGAGTCCATTCCGAATCAGCCACCCTACACGACAGAGTAGAACTGGCCCGTAGCGTTTCCAAAGGGCGCCTGGTGGACTCGAACTGCCGACCTTCTGCTTAGCAGCCGAACTCTTAACCGCTACGTCACGGGGAGGGGAGCGGGGAGGTTTACCCAAACAGCCCCGCCCCTGCCATTGGCCCTGGGAGACCCCAAGAGCCGGGGCTGGAAGCGCCTCCCCCTAACTTCCGCCTCGGATATCCCCGGATGGTGAAGTCTCGAGCTGAGGGGTACGCCTGCGGTCGGCCGAGATCGGCTTGGTCAGGACTGGTCAGGAGTTGAGGTGAGGGCTCTGAGTATGGACCGAGGGGATCACACCGACCATGAGCACGGTGATCCACGCTGCGCCCCGACACTGGGCTCTGGGAGGCCCCACAGAGCCCACAGGCCGCCTTCTGCCTGCAGGGCCCCATGGAGGGGGGCCCTTGGTAGAAAGGGGGCGGCCCCAGTTCGGCAGAGGGCGGAGACCTAGACCCTACTGGAGTCCTGCCGAAGACCCTGAGCCTCGGCGAACCAGGGGACCTCACCTCAAAAGCGGGGGCGGCCCAGGGCCCCGCCCCTGCCTGAGACGCCCGAGGCGTAGGTATCAGGCAGAGGCGCCCCTCCGTTCCCCCTGATTGGGGGGCGGGGGCGGCGGTCGGGGGAGGCGACCGAGAAATGAGGGTCTATCTGGCGGTAGGAGGAGCCCTGGTGGCGCCCTAGTTACCGGCTCGCCTGCTAACCGAAGGGTCAGCGGTTCGAATCCACCAGCCGCTCCTCGGAAACCCTACAGGGCAGTTCTCCTCTGTCCTGTACGGTCGCTATGAATCGGAAACGACTCAGCTTTTACGGGTGGGGGTGGAGGGCGCGCCGACCCAGGTCAGCAGAGGGAAGACTCTTAGCCCCCCCCCCCCCCCCCCCGGGGAGTCAGAATTAAGATGCTGTGTGAGGACCTGGAGTGGGACTGGCACCCATCGGGCCTCAACCTGCCTGTGGCAGCTTTCAGCCGTGGGCGAACACGGGCAGGTCTGGCCAGATAAGATGACCTTCACTTCCTCCACTGGGTCTCAGGGAGGTGAGGGTCTACAATGAGGCTTTATGCCTCAGGTCAAGAACGTGGGTGCCCTAGGCTGTGCCAGGAGTCACAGCAAGGATGCCGAATAGAGGAAACAACGAAGGGACCTGCCCCACCTCCTGAAGCAAAGCATTTCAGCCCTTGAAGGTCGGGACGGGGCTGTCGGGCTGTCAGGTCTAAGGGAGGTGAGACCCTTGGTCTGAAGGTGCGGCCTGCAGGCAACAGAAGGGAGGGTCCCAGGCCCAGTGTGGGGCCAAGGTGAGAACTGTGAGTGAGTACTAAAGACCCAAAGAACCCAGGACAGAAAGGGCCCCACAGGGCCGCCGGCACCGGGTGCCCCTGGCAGGGGTGTTGAACTGGGATGCCCCTTCACATCCCCCTGTGGGTCCCAGGGAGCTTAGAGGTGTCGCCTTCGGAACAGCAGAGGAAAGGGGGCCAAAGCCCTCGCCACAGTTGCTATGATGGTCCAGAATGTGGACGGAGAGGACACCCCGGCCCAGAACGCAGGGAGCCCGCTACCAGCCCCTGCCACCAGCCCCAGTAAGGCCCGGGCAGGTTTTCTCCGGGTCAGGCTGAGCAGGAGAACAGGAACCCCTGGCTTCCTCGAGCCGGGCCCGCCAGGCAAGCTGCAGGGGGCCCTTCTTAAAGCCAAGGTGGCATCTCCCTGCCGAAGGGGCTCACATCCTCTCGTCCTCTCTCCTCCAGTGGCCCGCATCGCCTGCCCCCTTGCCCACACCCTGCCTGCTGCCCCTGACTTGAGCCGTCATGCCTCGCGGTCAGAAGAGTAAGCTCCGCTCCCGTGAGAAACGCCGCCAGGCCCGAGGTGAGAGCAAGGGTCTGGAGGGTGCTCAGGCCTCTGCCGCTGCCGAGTCATCCTCGCCCTCCCCTGATCGTGAGGGTACTCCCCAGAGCGCCCCTGCTGCTGGCAAGCCCCCGGCGTCTCAGACAGCCCCACGACCCAGGGGTCGGGCCGCAGCCCGGGCCGCGGGGCGTTCTCGCCCGAGAGCAAATGGAGGTGCCCAGAGCCAAGCCGCGGAAGGTCCAGGCGCCTCGCAGGCCTCATCCCCCAGTGAGAGCTCATGCAAAGACCCTCTCAACAGGAAGGCGAGCACGCTGGTGCAGTTCCTGCTGCGCAGGTACCACATGAGAGAGCCCGTGGCCAAGGTGGAGATGCTGAGGCTCGTGGGCAGAGAGAACAGGGAGCACTTCTCCGAGATCCTGAGGAGAACCACTGAGCGCATGGAGCTGCTCTTTGGCCTTGACCTGAAGCCAGTCGGCTCCAGGGCTCAGTCCTACGCCCTTGTGCGCAAACCGGATCTTCCCAAGGAAGGCGCTCTGCGTGGTGGCAGGGAGTTTCCCAAGTACCGGCTGCTGATGCCTCTCCTGGGCGTGATCTTCGTGAATGGCAGCCGCGCCTTCGAGGAGGAGATCTGGCAATATCTGAATATGCTGGGGGTCTATGATGGGAGGAGGCACTACATCTTCGGGGAGCCCAGGAAGCTCATCACCAAAGATTTGGTGCAGGAAAAGTACCTGGAGTACCGGCTGGTGCCCAACAGTGATCCCCCACGCTGCGAGTTCCTGTGGGGTCCCAGAGCCCACGCGGAAAGCAGCAAGATGAAGGTCCTGAAGTTTTGGGCCAAGGTCAATGGTATCGCCCCCCGTGCCTTCCCATCCCTGTATGAAGAGGCGTTGAGAGAAGAGCAAGAGAAAATCAAAAGCAGACTTGTAACCAAGGCTGGCCCTACTGCCGTGACCAAGGCCAGGGCCAGGGCCAGGGCCAAGTCCGGAGCTCTTCCCACCCGTAGGGAAGTCTGAGGAGATTCTGCACCGTGTGCTTGACAAGGGCTGTTAACCTTCTCAGTAGCGGAGGGCAAAGTGGGGCTGGACGAGGGAGGGAGTACCGCGTGCGTCTTCTACATAAGTAACTTACGGGTTCATCTTTTTTTTTTTTTTTTTTTTTCCTTTCTCAAATGGTGTTCCTTTCACTAGACGGTTTCCTTAAATTCGGAATCTAAGTTTCCAAATAACGTAGATCACGCGGGTACTGCTGTTCGTCGGGTTTAAGAGTAGTGTTTCTGTGTTTTGCAAAACAGATGGCGAAGCCTTGCCTCTTTCTTGTGACCCAGACCAAGGTAACGTGGTGTTGGAACAGAGATGTCCTTGGGAACGTGAAAGAACCCCACGGTAAAATAGTCGGGATCACGAGAGAGAGAAAAAAATAAGTCAAAGGTAGTCAATTCCCGGTTTCCTTTATTTCCTTTAGTCTCTTTTTGGTCAAATACATAGTTGGATACCTGGATTTGCCTAACTCGTTGAAGAACGTGAGAGAAATTAAATCGTAATGAATTGGACCTCTTGTTCACCGGCTCTTTTGTTCTCCAACCATGAATTGGGCATCTGCTGTGTGGAGGGCTTCGTGCTGTTTGAGACAAGACTCGGCCGAAGCCACAGCGCTTCAGAGTCCATGAGCAGCTCTCCTCTGAGTAAGACGGCGAGACCCACGCTAAAGGACATGTAAAAGGCGGCACCAGAGGGAGGGCGGGTCCAGAGGAGAGCAGTCAAGAGTAAATGCCCTGAGACAAGGCAGTCTGGGGCGTTGGGGCACTGCCAAGTCCTTCGGTGGGAGGTCATTGTAAGCTGGAGTCCCCAGGTGGTGCAAACGATTAACAGAAAGGTTGGCGGTTCGAGTCCACCCTGAGGCACCTTGGAAGAAAGGCCTGGTGACCTACTTCCGAGAAACCAGCCATTGAAAACCCTGCAGAGCACACTTCTCCTGTGACACACGCGGGGTTGCCAGGAGTCAGAGTCAACTAGAGGGCAACTGGTAGGTCTAGGGAGATCTCGGGCCAGTAGAGGGAGGAGTTGGAGCCTCTGGCAGAGCCGAAAAGGTGGCAACCGTGCGTGAGGAGGATGAAAGGACCCAGCCAGAAGCGTGGGGTCCCACAGCCCCGGCAGTCGGCCCTTAGAGGTCCGGAACAGTCGTGGGGGATGTGGCTCACCCTGACTTCCCATTCGGAGGTCCTGGGAAGGCGAGGACCTGGATTTGTGGGGCACAGCTTCGGGTCGGCAGAGAGTGGATTCCCAGGACTGACAGAGAGGGTGTCAAGGGGAGAACCCTGAACGAGGAATGAAGGGGACCACCCACCCCAGAACCGAGGAGGCCCCGCAAAGACCCTCCTGCTGGCGGCCCTGGGAGGCCCAGGAGGAGCCCTCAGGTTGAGGAGCCCCCTCATTTCTGCCTGGAGGGCCTCAGGGAGGGGAGGGCCCGGTCTACAGGGGCAGTCGTACTTCTGCAGAAGTAGAGGGAGCAGAGCCGGGCCTTTACTGGAAGAACCTAGGTGAGGACCCGGAGAGCTAAGAAAGGGACTTCTCCCCAGAAGGGATGGCCGCCCAGAGCCCCGTCCCTGCCGTCAGCGCTAGAGGCTCCGTGCAGAAGTACACAGATGTGGGGCGCCAGACTTACCATTCTTGGGACTCCAGGAAGTGAGGGTTTTCCTAGGAGCCTGACGGATTCAAATAAGGGCAGGGCTGAGTCCCGCCGAGTCCATTCCGAATCAGCCACCCTACACGACAGAGTAGAACTGGCCCGTAGCGTTTCCAAAGGGCGCCTGGTGGACTCGAACTGCCGACCTTCTGCTTAGCAGCCGAACTCTTAACCGCTACGTCACGGGGAGGGGAGCGGGGAGGTTTACCCAAACAGCCCCGCCCCTGCCATTGGCCCTGGGAGACCCCAAGAGCCGGGGCTGGAAGCGCCTCCCCCTAACTTCCGCCTCGGATATCCCCGGATGGTGAAGTCTCGAGCTGAGGGGTACGCCTGCGGTCGGCCGAGATCGGCTTGGTCAGGACTGGTCAGGAGTTGAGGTGAGGGCTCTGAGTATGGACCGAGGGGATCACACCGACCATGAGCACGGTGATCCACGCTGCGCCCCGACACTGGGCTCTGGGAGGCCCCACAGAGCCCACAGGCCGCCTTCTGCCTGCAGGGCCCCATGGAGGGGGGCCCTTGGTAGAAAGGGGGCGGCCCCAGTTCGGCAGAGGGCGGAGACCTAGACCCTACTGGAGTCCTGCCGAAGACCCTGAGCCTCGGCGAACCAGGGGACCTCACCTCAAAAGCGGGGGCGGCCCAGGGCCCCGCCCCTGCCTGAGACGCCCGAGGCGTAGGTATCAGGCAGAGGCGCCCCTCCGTTCCCCCTGATTGGGGGGCGGGGGCGGCGGTCGGGGGAGGCGACCGAGAAATGAGGGTCTATCTGGCGGTAGGAGGAGCCCTGGTGGCGCCCTAGTTACCGGCTCGCCTGCTAACCGAAGGGTCAGCGGTTCGAATCCACCAGCCGCTCCTCGGAAACCCTACAGGGCAGTTCTCCTCTGTCCTGTACGGTCGCTATGAATCGGAAACGACTCAGCTTTTACGGGTGGGGGTGGAGGGCGCGCCGACCCAGGTCAGCAGAGGGAAGACTCTTAGCCCCCCCCCCCCCCCCCCCGGGGAGTCAGAATTAAGATGCTGTGTGAGGACCTGGAGTGGGACTGGCACCCATCGGGCCTCAACCTGCCTGTGGCAGCTTTCAGCCGTGGGCGAACACGGGCAGGTCTGGCCAGATAAGATGACCTTCACTTCCTCCACTGGGTCTCAGGGAGGTGAGGGTCTACAATGAGGCTTTATGCCTCAGGTCAAGAACGTGGGTGCCCTAGGCTGTGCCAGGAGTCACAGCAAGGATGCCGAATAGAGGAAACAACGAAGGGACCTGCCCCACCTCCTGAAGCAAAGCATTTCAGCCCTTGAAGGTCGGGACGGGGCTGTCGGGCTGTCAGGTCTAAGGGAGGTGAGACCCTTGGTCTGAAGGTGCGGCCTGCAGGCAACAGAAGGGAGGGTCCCAGGCCCAGTGTGGGGCCAAGGTGAGAACTGTGAGTGAGTACTAAAGACCCAAAGAACCCAGGACAGAAAGGGCCCCACAGGGCCGCCGGCACCGGGTGCCCCTGGCAGGGGTGTTGAACTGGGATGCCCCTTCACATCCCCCTGTGGGTCCCAGGGAGCTTAGAGGTGTCGCCTTCGGAACAGCAGAGGAAAGGGGGCCAAAGCCCTCGCCACAGTTGCTATGATGGTCCAGAATGTGGACGGAGAGGACACCCCGGCCCAGAACGCAGGGAGCCCGCTACCAGCCCCTGCCACCAGCCCCAGTAAGGCCCGGGCAGGTTTTCTCCGGGTCAGGCTGAGCAGGAGAACAGGAACCCCTGGCTTCCTCGAGCCGGGCCCGCCAGGCAAGCTGCAGGGGGCCCTTCTTAAAGCCAAGGTGGCATCTCCCTGCCGAAGGGGCTCACATCCTCTCGTCCTCTCTCCTCCAGTGGCCCGCATCGCCTGCCCCCTTGCCCACACCCTGCCTGCTGCCCCTGACTTGAGCCGTCATGCCTCGCGGTCAGAAGAGTAAGCTCCGCTCCCGTGAGAAACGCCGCCAGGCCCGAGGTGAGAGCAAGGGTCTGGAGGGTGCTCAGGCCTCTGCCGCTGCCGAGTCATCCTCGCCCTCCCCTGATCGTGAGGGTACTCCCCAGAGCGCCCCTGCTGCTGGCAAGCCCCCGGCGTCTCAGACAGCCCCACGACCCAGGGGTCGGGCCGCAGCCCGGGCCGCGGGGCGTTCTCGCCCGAGAGCAAATGGAGGTGCCCAGAGCCAAGCCGCGGAAGGTCCAGGCGCCTCGCAGGCCTCATCCCCCAGTGAGAGCTCATGCAAAGACCCTCTCAACAGGAAGGCGAGCACGCTGGTGCAGTTCCTGCTGCGCAGGTACCACATGAGAGAGCCCGTGGCCAAGGTGGAGATGCTGAGGCTCGTGGGCAGAGAGAACAGGGAGCACTTCTCCGAGATCCTGAGGAGAACCACTGAGCGCATGGAGCTGCTCTTTGGCCTTGACCTGAAGCCAGTCGGCTCCAGGGCTCAGTCCTACGCCCTTGTGCGCAAACCGGATCTTCCCAAGGAAGGCGCTCTGCGTGGTGGCAGGGAGTTTCCCAAGTACCGGCTGCTGATGCCTCTCCTGGGCGTGATCTTCGTGAATGGCAGCCGCGCCTTCGAGGAGGAGATCTGGCAATATCTGAATATGCTGGGGGTCTATGATGGGAGGAGGCACTACATCTTCGGGGAGCCCAGGAAGCTCATCACCAAAGATTTGGTGCAGGAAAAGTACCTGGAGTACCGGCTGGTGCCCAACAGTGATCCCCCACGCTGCGAGTTCCTGTGGGGTCCCAGAGCCCACGCGGAAAGCAGCAAGATGAAGGTCCTGAAGTTTTGGGCCAAGGTCAATGGTATCGCCCCCCGTGCCTTCCCATCCCTGTATGAAGAGGCGTTGAGAGAAGAGCAAGAGAAAATCAAAAGCAGACTTGTAACCAAGGCTGGCCCTACTGCCGTGACCAAGGCCAGGGCCAGGGCCAGGGCCAAGTCCGGAGCTCTTCCCACCCGTAGGGAAGTCTGAGGAGATTCTGCACCGTGTGCTTGACAAGGGCTGTTAACCTTCTCAGTAGCGGAGGGCAAAGTGGGGCTGGACGAGGGAGGGAGTACCGCGTGCGTCTTCTACATAAGTAACTTACGGGTTCATCTTTTTTTTTTTTTTTTTTTTTCCTTTCTCAAATGGTGTTCCTTTCACTAGACGGTTTCCTTAAATTCGGAATCTAAGTTTCCAAATAACGTAGATCACGCGGGTACTGCTGTTCGTCGGGTTTAAGAGTAGTGTTTCTGTGTTTTGCAAAACAGATGGCGAAGCCTTGCCTCTTTCTTGTGACCCAGACCAAGGTAACGTGGTGTTGGAACAGAGATGTCCTTGGGAACGTGAAAGAACCCCACGGTAAAATAGTCGGGATCACGAGAGAGAGAAAAAAATAAGTCAAAGGTAGTCAATTCCCGGTTTCCTTTATTTCCTTTAGTCTCTTTTTGGTCAAATACATAGTTGGATACCTGGATTTGCCTAACTCGTTGAAGAACGTGAGAGAAATTAAATCGTAATGAATTGGACCTCTTGTTCACCGGCTCTTTTGTTCTCCAACCATGAATTGGGCATCTGCTGTGTGGAGGGCTTCGTGCTGTTTGAGACAAGACTCGGCCGAAGCCACAGCGCTTCAGAGTCCATGAGCAGCTCTCCTCTGAGTAAGACGGCGAGACCCACGCTAAAGGACATGTAAAAGGCGGCACCAGAGGGAGGGCGGGTCCAGAGGAGAGCAGTCAAGAGTAAATGCCCTGAGACAAGGCAGTCTGGGGCGTTGGGGCACTGCCAAGTCCTTCGGTGGGAGGTCATTGTAAGCTGGAGTCCCCAGGTGGTGCAAACGATTAACAGAAAGGTTGGCGGTTCGAGTCCACCCTGAGGCACCTTGGAAGAAAGGCCTGGTGACCTACTTCCGAGAAACCAGCCATTGAAAACCCTGCAGAGCACACTTCTCCTGTGACACACGCGGGGTTGCCAGGAGTCAGAGTCAACTAGAGGGCAACTGGTAGGTCTAGGGAGATCTCGGGCCAGTAGAGGGAGGAGTTGGAGCCTCTGGCAGAGCCGAAAAGGTGGCAACCGTGCGTGAGGAGGATGAAAGGACCCAGCCAGAAGCGTGGGGTCCCACAGCCCCGGCAGTCGGCCCTTAGAGGTCCGGAACAGTCGTGGGGGATGTGGCTCACCCTGACTTCCCATTCGGAGGTCCTGGGAAGGCGAGGACCTGGATTTGTGGGGCACAGCTTCGGGTCGGCAGAGAGTGGATTCCCAGGACTGACAGAGAGGGTGTCAAGGGGAGAACCCTGAACGAGGAATGAAGGGGACCACCCACCCCAGAACCGAGGAGGCCCCGCAAAGACCCTCCTGCTGGCGGCCCTGGGAGGCCCAGGAGGAGCCCTCAGGTTGAGGAGCCCCCTCATTTCTGCCTGGAGGGCCTCAGGGAGGGGAGGGCCCGGTCTACAGGGGCAGTCGTACTTCTGCAGAAGTAGAGGGAGCAGAGCCGGGCCTTTACTGGAAGAACCTAGGTGAGGACCCGGAGAGCTAAGAAAGGGACTTCTCCCCAGAAGGGATGGCCGCCCAGAGCCCCGTCCCTGCCGTCAGCGCTAGAGGCTCCGTGCAGAAGTACACAGATGTGGGGCGCCAGACTTACCATTCTTGGGACTCCAGGAAGTGAGGGTTTTCCTAGGAGCCTGACGGATTCAAATAAGGGCAGGGCTGAGTCCCGCCGAGTCCATTCCGAATCAGCCACCCTACACGACAGAGTAGAACTGGCCCGTAGCGTTTCCAAAGGGCGCCTGGTGGACTCGAACTGCCGACCTTCTGCTTAGCAGCCGAACTCTTAACCGCTACGTCACGGGGAGGGGAGCGGGGAGGTTTACCCAAACAGCCCCGCCCCTGCCATTGGCCCTGGGAGACCCCAAGAGCCGGGGCTGGAAGCGCCTCCCCCTAACTTCCGCCTCGGATATCCCCGGATGGTGAAGTCTCGAGCTGAGGGGTACGCCTGCGGTCGGCCGAGATCGGCTTGGTCAGGACTGGTCAGGAGTTGAGGTGAGGGCTCTGAGTATGGACCGAGGGGATCACACCGACCATGAGCACGGTGATCCACGCTGCGCCCCGACACTGGGCTCTGGGAGGCCCCACAGAGCCCACAGGCCGCCTTCTGCCTGCAGGGCCCCATGGAGGGGGGCCCTTGGTAGAAAGGGGGCGGCCCCAGTTCGGCAGAGGGCGGAGACCTAGACCCTACTGGAGTCCTGCCGAAGACCCTGAGCCTCGGCGAACCAGGGGACCTCACCTCAAAAGCGGGGGCGGCCCAGGGCCCCGCCCCTGCCTGAGACGCCCGAGGCGTAGGTATCAGGCAGAGGCGCCCCTCCGTTCCCCCTGATTGGGGGGCGGGGGCGGCGGTCGGGGGAGGCGACCGAGAAATGAGGGTCTATCTGGCGGTAGGAGGAGCCCTGGTGGCGCCCTAGTTACCGGCTCGCCTGCTAACCGAAGGGTCAGCGGTTCGAATCCACCAGCCGCTCCTCGGAAACCCTACAGGGCAGTTCTCCTCTGTCCTGTACGGTCGCTATGAATCGGAAACGACTCAGCTTTTACGGGTGGGGGTGGAGGGCGCGCCGACCCAGGTCAGCAGAGGGAAGACTCTTAGCCCCCCCCCCCCCCCCCGGGGAGTCAGAATTAAGATGCTGTGTGAGGACCTGGAGTGGGACTGGCACCCATCGGGCCTCAACCTGCCTGTGGCAGCTTTCAGCCGTGGGCGAACACGGGCAGGTCTGGCCAGATAAGATGACCTTCACTTCCTCCACTGGGTCTCAGGGAGGTGAGGGTCTACAATGAGGCTTTATGCCTCAGGTCAAGAACGTGGGTGCCCTAGGCTGTGCCAGGAGTCACAGCAAGGATGCCGAATAGAGGAAACAACGAAGGGACCTGCCCCACCTCCTGAAGCAAAGCATTTCAGCCCTTGAAGGTCGGGACGGGGCTGTCGGGCTGTCAGGTCTAAGGGAGGTGAGACCCTTGGTCTGAAGGTGCGGCCTGCAGGCAACAGAAGGGAGGGTCCCAGGCCCAGTGTGGGGCCAAGGTGAGAACTGTGAGTGAGTACTAAAGACCCAAAGAACCCAGGACAGAAAGGGCCCCACAGGGCCGCCGGCACCGGGTGCCCCTGGCAGGGGTGTTGAACTGGGATGCCCCTTCACATCCCCCTGTGGGTCCCAGGGAGCTTAGAGGTGTCGCCTTCGGAACAGCAGAGGAAAGGGGGCCAAAGCCCTCGCCACAGTTGCTATGATGGTCCAGAATGTGGACGGAGAGGACACCCCGGCCCAGAACGCAGGGAGCCCGCTACCAGCCCCTGCCACCAGCCCCAGTAAGGCCCGGGCAGGTTTTCTCCGGGTCAGGCTGAGCAGGAGAACAGGAACCCCTGGCTTCCTCGAGCCGGGCCCGCCAGGCAAGCTGCAGGGGGCCCTTCTTAAAGCCAAGGTGGCATCTCCCTGCCGAAGGGGCTCACATCCTCTCGTCCTCTCTCCTCCAGTGGCCCGCATCGCCTGCCCCCTTGCCCACACCCTGCCTGCTGCCCCTGACTTGAGCCGTCATGCCTCGCGGTCAGAAGAGTAAGCTCCGCTCCCGTGAGAAACGCCGCCAGGCCCGAGGTGAGAGCAAGGGTCTGGAGGGTGCTCAGGCCTCTGCCGCTGCCGAGTCATCCTCGCCCTCCCCTGATCGTGAGGGTACTCCCCAGAGCGCCCCTGCTGCTGGCAAGCCCCCGGCGTCTCAGACAGCCCCACGACCCAGGGGTCGGGCCGCAGCCCGGGCCGCGGGGCGTTCTCGCCCGAGAGCAAATGGAGGTGCCCAGAGCCAAGCCGCGGAAGGTCCAGGCGCCTCGCAGGCCTCATCCCCCAGTGAGAGCTCATGCAAAGACCCTCTCAACAGGAAGGCGAGCACGCTGGTGCAGTTCCTGCTGCGCAGGTACCACATGAGAGAGCCCGTGGCCAAGGTGGAGATGCTGAGGCTCGTGGGCAGAGAGAACAGGGAGCACTTCTCCGAGATCCTGAGGAGAACCACTGAGCGCATGGAGCTGCTCTTTGGCCTTGACCTGAAGCCAGTCGGCTCCAGGGCTCAGTCCTACGCCCTTGTGCGCAAACCGGATCTTCCCAAGGAAGGCGCTCTGCGTGGTGGCAGGGAGTTTCCCAAGTACCGGCTGCTGATGCCTCTCCTGGGCGTGATCTTCGTGAATGGCAGCCGCGCCTTCGAGGAGGAGATCTGGCAATATCTGAATATGCTGGGGGTCTATGATGGGAGGAGGCACTACATCTTCGGGGAGCCCAGGAAGCTCATCACCAAAGATTTGGTGCAGGAAAAGTACCTGGAGTACCGGCTGGTGCCCAACAGTGATCCCCCACGCTGCGAGTTCCTGTGGGGTCCCAGAGCCCACGCGGAAAGCAGCAAGATGAAGGTCCTGAAGTTTTGGGCCAAGGTCAATGGTATCGCCCCCCGTGCCTTCCCATCCCTGTATGAAGAGGCGTTGAGAGAAGAGCAAGAGAAAATCAAAAGCAGACTTGTAACCAAGGCTGGCCCTACTGCCGTGACCAAGGCCAGGGCCAGGGCCAGGGCCAAGTCCGGAGCTCTTCCCACCCGTAGGGAAGTCTGAGGAGATTCTGCACCGTGTGCTTGACAAGGGCTGTTAACCTTCTCAGTAGCGGAGGGCAAAGTGGGGCTGGACGAGGGAGGGAGTACCGCGTACGTCTTCTACATAAGTAACTTACGGGTTCATCTTTTTTTTTTTTTTTTTTTTTCCTTTCTCAAATGGTGTTCCTTTCACTAGACGGTTTCCTTAAATTCGGAATCTAAGTTTCCAAATAACGTAGATCACGCGGGTACTGCTGTTCGTCGGGTTTAAGAGTAGTGTTTCTGTGTTTTGCAAAACAGATGGCGAAGCCTTGCCTCTTTCTTGTGACCCAGACCAAGGTAACGTGGTGTTGGAACAGAGATGTCCTTGGGAACGTGAAAGAACCCCACGGTAAAATAGTCGGGATCACGAGAGAGAGAAAAAAATAAGTCAAAGGTAGTCAATTCCCGGTTTCCTTTATTTCCTTTAGTCTCTTTTTGGTCAAATACATAGTTGGATACCTGGATTTGCCTAACTCGTTGAAGAACGTGAGAGAAATTAAATCGTAATGAATTGGACCTCTTGTTCACCGGCTCTTTTGTTCTCCAACCATGAATTGGGCATCTGCTGTGTGGAGGGCTTCGTGCTGTTTGAGACAAGACTCGGCCGAAGCCACAGCGCTTCAGAGTCCATGAGCAGCTCTCCTCTGAGTAAGACGGCGAGACCCACGCTAAAGGACATGTAAAAGGCGGCACCAGAGGGAGGGCGGGTCCAGAGGAGAGCAGTCAAGAGTAAATGCCCTGAGACAAGGCAGTCTGGGGCGTTGGGGCACTGCCAAGTCCTTCGGTGGGAGGTCATTGTAAGCTGGAGTCCCCAGGTGGTGCAAACGATTAACAGAAAGGTTGGCGGTTCGAGTCCACCCTGAGGCACCTTGGAAGAAAGGCCTGGTGACCTACTTCCGAGAAACCAGCCATTGAAAACCCTGCAGAGCACACTTCTCCTGTGACACACGCGGGGTTGCCAGGAGTCAGAGTCAACTAGAGGGCAACTGGTAGGTCTAGGGAGATCTCGGGCCAGTAGAGGGAGGAGTTGGAGCCTCTGGCAGAGCCGAAAAGGTGGCAACCGTGCGTGAGGAGGATGAAAGGACCCAGCCAGAAGCGTGGGGTCCCACAGCCCCGGCAGTCGGCCCTTAGAGGTCCGGAACAGTCGTGGGGGATGTGGCTCACCCTGACTTCCCATTCGGAGGTCCTGGGAAGGCGAGGACCTGGATTTGTGGGGCACAGCTTCGGGTCGGCAGAGAGTGGATTCCCAGGACTGACAGAGAGGGTGTCAAGGGGAGAACCCTGAACGAGGAATGAAGGGGACCACCCACCCCAGAACCGAGGAGGCCCCGCAAAGACCCTCCTGCTGGCGGCCCTGGGAGGCCCAGGAGGAGCCCTCAGGTTGAGGAGCCCCCTCATTTCTGCCTGGAGGGCCTCAGGGAGGGGAGGGCCCGGTCTACAGGGGCAGTCGTACTTCTGCAGAAGTAGAGGGAGCAGAGCCGGGCCTTTACTGGAAGAACCTAGGTGAGGACCCGGAGAGCTAAGAAAGGGACTTCTCCCCAGAAGGGATGGCCGCCCAGAGCCCCGTCCCTGCCGTCAGCGCTAGAGGCTCCGTGCAGAAGTACACAGATGTGGGGCGCCAGACTTACCATTCTTGGGACTCCAGGAAGTGAGGGTTTTCCTAGGAGCCTGACGGATTCAAATAAGGGCAGGGCTGAGTCCCGCCGAGTCCATTCCGAATCAGCCACCCTACACGACAGAGTAGAACTGGCCCGTAGCGTTTCCAAAGGGCGCCTGGTGGACTCGAACTGCCGACCTTCTGCTTAGCAGCCGAACTCTTAACCGCTACGTCACGGGGAGGGGAGCGGGGAGGTTTACCCAAACAGCCCCGCCCCTGCCATTGGCCCTGGGAGACCCCAAGAGCCGGGGCTGGAAGCGCCTCCCCCTAACTTCCGCCTCGGATATCCCCGGATGGTGAAGTCTCGAGCTGAGGGGTACGCCTGCGGTCGGCCGAGATCGGCTTGGTCAGGACTGGTCAGGAGTTGAGGTGAGGGCTCTGAGTATGGACCGAGGGGATCACACCGACCATGAGCACGGTGATCCACGCTGCGCCCCGACACTGGGCTCTGGGAGGCCCCACAGAGCCCACAGGCCGCCTTCTGCCTGCAGGGCCCCATGGAGGGGGGCCCTTGGTAGAAAGGGGGCGGCCCCAGTTCGGCAGAGGGCGGAGACCTAGACCCTACTGGAGTCCTGCCGAAGACCCTGAGCCTCGGCGAACCAGGGGACCTCACCTCAAAAGCGGGGGCGGCCCAGGGCCCCGCCCCTGCCTGAGACGCCCGAGGCGTAGGTATCAGGCAGAGGCGCCCCTCCGTTCCCCCTGATTGGGGGGCGGGGGCGGCGGTCGGGGGAGGCGACCGAGAAATGAGGGTCTATCTGGCGGTAGGAGGAGCCCTGGTGGCGCCCTAGTTACCGGCTCGCCTGCTAACCGAAGGGTCAGCGGTTCG
Source organism: Dugong dugon (assembly GCA_030035585.1). NCBI lineage: Eukaryota > Metazoa > Chordata > Mammalia > Sirenia > Dugongidae > Dugong > Dugong dugon. The sequence goes on along the minus strand of CM057483.1, from coordinate 162,043,924 downwards.
AATCCACCAGCCGCTCCTCGGAAACCCTACAGGGCAGTTCTCCTCTGTCCTGTACGGTCGCTATGAATCGGAAACGACTCAGCTTTTACGGGTGGGGGTGGAGGGCGCGCCGACCCAGGTCAGCAGAGGGAAGACTCTTAGCCCCCCCCCCCCCCCCCCGGGGAGTCAGAATTAAGATGCTGTGTGAGGACCTGGAGTGGGACTGGCACCCATCGGGCCTCAACCTGCCTGTGGCAGCTTTCAGCCGTGGGCGAACACGGGCAGGTCTGGCCAGATAAGATGACCTTCACTTCCTCCACTGGGTCTCAGGGAGGTGAGGGTCTACAATGAGGCTTTATGCCTCAGGTCAAGAACGTGGGTGCCCTAGGCTGTGCCAGGAGTCACAGCAAGGATGCCGAATAGAGGAAACAACGAAGGGACCTGCCCCACCTCCTGAAGCAAAGCATTTCAGCCCTTGAAGGTCGGGACGGGGCTGTCGGGCTGTCAGGTCTAAGGGAGGTGAGACCCTTGGTCTGAAGGTGCGGCCTGCAGGCAACAGAAGGGAGGGTCCCAGGCCCAGTGTGGGGCCAAGGTGAGAACTGTGAGTGAGTACTAAAGACCCAAAGAACCCAGGACAGAAAGGGCCCCACAGGGCCGCCGGCACCGGGTGCCCCTGGCAGGGGTGTTGAACTGGGATGCCCCTTCACATCCCCCTGTGGGTCCCAGGGAGCTTAGAGGTGTCGCCTTCGGAACAGCAGAGGAAAGGGGGCCAAAGCCCTCGCCACAGTTGCTATGATGGTCCAGAATGTGGACGGAGAGGACACCCCGGCCCAGAACGCAGGGAGCCCGCTACCAGCCCCTGCCACCAGCCCCAGTAAGGCCCGGGCAGGTTTTCTCCGGGTCAGGCTGAGCAGGAGAACAGGAACCCCTGGCTTCCTCGAGCCGGGCCCGCCAGGCAAGCTGCAGGGGGCCCTTCTTAAAGCCAAGGTGGCATCTCCCTGCCGAAGGGGCTCACATCCTCTCGTCCTCTCTCCTCCAGTGGCCCGCATCGCCTGCCCCCTTGCCCACACCCTGCCTGCTGCCCCTGACTTGAGCCGTCATGCCTCGCGGTCAGAAGAGTAAGCTCCGCTCCCGTGAGAAACGCCGCCAGGCCCGAGGTGAGAGCAAGGGTCTGGAGGGTGCTCAGGCCTCTGCCGCTGTGGAAGAAGTGTCCATGTCCTTATCCTTTTTTGGTTTTGAGTGTGTTCCCTAAAGCATTGGTGGTGTTGGGTCACCTCGCACTTTCTAGGTGCTTCATAGGACTCCTTAGCTGCCACTTCTTCTGTACATGTTTCCGGAAACATGATCATGTGAAAGTGCCAAGAGCAAGTCTGAGGAAAGACCACTTTCTTCTCTGTCCTATGGGAGTATATTGACATCAGTATTCCTTAGCTGGGGAGTGTGTTGGATTGAATTGTGTCCTTGAAAAATACCTGTTGACTTTGCTAGGCCATGATTCTCAGTCTTTTGTGATTGTTTGCCATTTTGTCATCTGATGTGATTTCCGTAGGTGTTGTAAATCCTAATCTCTGCCTGTGGTTAGTGAGGAAGTTTAGATTATGTTAAGGAGGATTAAGGTGGGATGTAACATCTTCGTTCAGGTCACATCCCTTGGACCCAATGTAAAGGGAGTTTACCATTGGTGTGGCCTGCACCACCTTTTATCTTACAAGAGATAAGAGGAAAGGAAGGGAGCAGAGAGAGGGGGACCTCATGCCACTAAGAGAACAGTCCCGGGAGCGGAGCGCTTCCTTTGGACCCTGGGTTCCTGCATGGAGAGGCTCCTAGTTCAGGGGAGGATTGATGAGAAGGACCTTCCTCTAGAGCCGACAGAGAAAGAAAGCCTTCTTGTAGAGCTGACAACCTGAATTTGGACTTCTAGCCTACTAAACTGTGAGAGAATAAACTGTTGAAGCCATCCACTTGTGGTATTTCTGTTACTGCAGCACTAAATAACTAAGACAGGGATCTTGGGGAGGTAGTTGTGGTTCAGTGGTAGAATTCTCGCCTTCCTTGTGGGAAACCCAGGTTTGATTGCCGGAAAATACACCTCATACACGGCAACCACCCAAATGTCAGTGGAGTCCTGCTAGTTGTTATGATGCTGAGCAGGTTTCAGCAGAGCAGACGACTCAACAGCAGCTAGCAACAATAGCAACATTCCCTAGTTTGAAGCCCCCTTTAGTCAGCTAAATGGGCCCAGGTACAACAGACACACTATGAAATTTCTTTTTGCAATGAACAACATTCATCACATTACTCTTTAAATCAACCCAATTAGCACCAAAAAAAGAAAGAAAAAAAAAAACAAATAATGCACAGATCAGTACGGTTGATCAACATACTCATAAATAGTCAAGAATGGGCAAAATTGGGAGGAGAAAACGGGAGGAACAGTTTTTTTTCAAACTGAGAGGGGCTGGGAAGAACCTGTAGCAGGGAGAGGCTCTGAGGAAGAACTCTGAAGGACGGGAAGATCTGTGAGCTGGAGTTGGGGTGGGGTGGGAAGGGCCTCTAGGACAGAAGGAGTCTGCATGTCCATGTTTCCTCATTGGAGCCTTTCATCCATTCTACATGCAGTTACTGGGAGCCAGTGGGCTCTGGGCAGGGTGGTTTTGTGTACAGGCAATAGACAGGTGAACAAGGGATAGTGTCCATCCTCTGCAGGCCAACGGGCTGGAGATCAAACACCTTCGTAGCCTTTGGAATTTATATTCTCCAAGAAATGAGAACACTTCATCACAAGACTAGCAAGAAAAACAATTAGGAGCTTGGGAAAATCAGGAGTGTCTTCCTTTCCTGGGTTATAGTTAATTTGGTTTCTTTTACAATAAGCAGAGGCAAAAATTTCAGGGCATCAGTGCGTGGAGATAATCAAGAGTGGTTTTGCTATGGCCTCGTTTTTTTCTTTCTTTTTTTCTTTTTTTTTTTTTTTTACTGTGGAATCTATACCAGATACAGAAAGGCATATAAATGATGTGTGTAGAGTTTAAAGAATAATTAAGTGAACACCTGTGCATCCACATATTAAGAAACACGACATTGCCGATACTTCAGTAATCCCCAGGGGTCCTTCCCTAATGGCATGCCCTTTCCTACCCCAGAGGTAACCACTATCCTGAATTTTCTATTACTTGTTCAGTGTCTTTTCTTTGTAGTCTTTCCAACTTTGAATGTATTCCTAAATAATCCTTTGTCCGATTTTGCCTGCTTTTGAACTTTATATAAACGGAAGTACATTGTAGGTAATCGTCTGTGACTTGCTTTCTCTGCTCTCCATAATGTTTGTGATATTCACCCATGTTGCCATGTGTGGTTCTTGTGTGTTCATTTTCATTGTTGTATAGCATTCCAAAGTATAAATATACTCCCAGTTGCCACTGAGTTGACTCTAACGCATGACGATCCATGTGTGTCAGAGTAGAACTGTGCTCCATAGGGTTTACGATGGCGGATCTTTCAGAAGTAGACTGCCAGACCTTCCTTCCAAGGCACCTCTGGGTGGACTCAAACCTCCAAACTTTCGGTTTGCAGCCAAGCATGTTAACCATTCGCACCACCCAGGGACTCCTATAAATATACCACATTGTATTTATCCACTTTAGTTTGATTAGTATTTGGGTTTTTAATGCTGCTATGAATATTTAATGTAGATATCTCTTGATTCCCATGTGCAAGAGATTTTCTAAGTTTCACAGCCAGGAGTGAAGTTGCTGGGTTGTAGGGCATGGACATGTTCAACTTTACTAGATGGTGTCTAACTCTTTCCAAGGTAGTTGTACTAACTTTTGCTAGCTGTGAAAGAGAATATGTGTTGTATAGATTTCAGAGCCCTGGTGGCACAGTAGTTAGGAGTTCAGTTGCTAACGAAAAGGTTGGCACTTTGAATCCACCAGCCGCTTCTTGGAAACCCTATGGGGGCAGTTCTACCCTGTCCTGTAGGGTCGCTATGGGTTGGAATCGATGGCAGTGGGCTTGGGCTTGGGTTTTATCTTTCACCAATGTTTGGTATTTTTCCACTTAATTTTTGTGCATCTGGTGTGTGATACCATCTCACTGGAGTTTTATTTTGCATTTCCCTGCTTGCTGATGAGTTTGTAGTCCTTTCCATATGTTCATTGCCCATTTGGACATCCTCTTTTGTGAGATGTCTGCTTAAATTCTGTGCTCATTTTTCCATTAGGTTATTTGGCTTTTTCCTTATTGATTGTTATTTCAGTTCTTTATATAGTCTAGATATAATCCTCAGACAGTTAAAGCGTTTTATAGGTATCATCTTACACTATATGGCTTGCTTTTTCATAATTTTATGGTGAGCTTTAAGAAGTCTTATGATACTAAGTGTTTGTCTCAAATTTGTCAACGCTTTTCTTAAGGTTTTGTGATTTTTATTTCTTGTTTATGAACTCTGAGATGATAATAATATTCTCCTATATATATATTTTAAGTTTTAATAATTTTGCTTTTCACGTTAGGTCTTTAATTCATTTGGCATGAATCTTTGTGTAAGTTGTGAGTAATGCATGACATGTCCTTTTTATCCATGTTGTTGTTAAGTGCCATCAAGTCGTCTTTGACTCATAGTGATTCTGTGTATAACAGAACGAAACACTGCCTGGTCCTATGCCATCCTCACAATCGTTGTTATGTTTGAGCCCATTGTTAACAACCATTTTGTCAGTCCATATTATTGAGGGTCTTCCTCTTTTTCGCTGACCCTCTGCTTTACCAAGCATGATGTCCTTCTCAACGGACTGGTCCTTCCTGATAACATGTCTATCCTTGCTTCTAAGGAGCATCCTGGCTGTACTTCTTCCAAGACAGATTTGTTTGTTCTTCTGGCAGTCCATAGTATGTTCAATATTCGTCGCTAACAGCATAATTCAAAGGCATCAATTCTTCTTCAGTCTTCCTTTTTCATTGTTGAGGTTTCACATGCATATGAGGCAATTGAAAATACCATGGCTTGGGTCAGGCGCACCTTAGTCCTCAAGGTGACATCTTTGCTTTTAAAGATTTTAAAGAGGGCTTTGCAACAGGTTTGCCCAGTGCAATGCATCCTTTGATTTCTTGATTGCTGCTTTCATGGGCATTGATTGTGAATCCAAGTAAAATGGAATCCTTGACAACTTCAGTATTTTCTATGTTTATCATGATGTTGCTTACTGGCCCAGTTGTGAGGATTTTTGTTTCTTTTACATTGAGATGTAATCCATACTTAAGGCTTGTCGTCTTTGACATTTGTGCAGCCAACCCAAAAAATCAAACTCACTGCCATCGAGTCAGTTCTGATAGGGTTTCCGAGGCTGTAAATCTTTATGGAAGCAGATTGCCACATCTTTCTTCCCTGGAGTCGCTGGTGGTTCAATAAGTCTTTTGCATGTATTTTAAAAATTATCGATTATTTCTTTAAATATGATAATTATTAGCTATTTTGTATTCTGTGACTACTATGTGAAATCTTTGTAGGTCTGTTTCTCCTTGCTCTTATTTTTTCTGTTAATGCTTACTCATGGTACCTTAGTTTCTTGTGTTTTTCCTCGTTTCTTTTGCCTGTAAATTGCTCATATTCCTTAAAATTTTTATTTGCTAGAATCCTTGAAGACTTGCAATGAAGTTCTTAGTCTAGAAAGAATTGGCTTTTGCTTTAACTGTGCCACCAGGGCTCCTTTTTTAAATCCATGTTCAACCCCAATTACTGAAAAATCCATCCTCTCCCCAGCAATCTGCCAAGCCTCCAGTCTTGCACTGAATCCACATGAGTGTATTTCAGGGCTCTCTGTGTGTTCCATTGTTTGTCTATCCCTGAGCTGACACTACAATGTCTTAATCACTATAGCGGTATAGTAAGCCTTGCTATCTGGAGGGTAAGGCCCTCTGTCTCTATCTTCTTCAAAAGTTTCTTTCCTGTTCTTGGCCCTTTACACTCTCCCATGTAAATTTTAGAATCACCTTGTCAGTTTCCAAAAAATGTTGGTGTTTTGATTGCTGTTGAATGAAACTATAGATTAATTTGGGAAGACTTTATATCTTGACAATACTGAGTCTTCCAATCCATGAACATGACATGTCTCTCTAATTGTTTACGTCTTCTTTAATAATATTCACTAAAGCTTTATAATTTACTCCACATTGTTAGATTTAGTTTGGGGTGCTTATATTTTTGATGTTATTATACATGAGAATACTCTCCACTCCTTATTTTTTAATTGATAAAAAGGAATTTTATATATATTCAGATAACCTTATTACACTCTCTTGTTGACTTTTGTTCATATGGACATGGTTTAGGCCTTCCTATAAGCATAACCACACCCCCTGTGAATAATTATATTTTGTTTCTTGTTTTCCAATCCTTTTTCCTTATGTTTCTTTTTCTTGTCCATTTGCACCCACCAGAACACACAATGCTGAATGGAAGCGATGAGTGAGCCCCCTGTCCTGTGTCTGAACTCAGTGGTGAGGCTTTCAAATTTTCTCTATTGACTATATTTGCTGGAGCGCTGGTGGCACAGTGGTTAAGAGTTCGGCTGCTAACGAAAAGGTTGGCAGTTCAAATACACCAGCTACTCCTTGGAAACCCTATGAGGCAGTTCTACTCTGTCCTGTGGGGTTGCTATGAGTCAGAATCGACTTGATGGCAATGAGTTGTTATGCTATTTGCAGTAGCCTTTTGTATTAGGTTGAATATTATCAAGCTGGCGACATTTGAACATTTTTGACTTACAAAGACAGCAATTTCATTTGTTTCTGCCTAACAGGTGCCTTGATTAGGTTAAGGTAGTTCCCTTCTATTCTAATATTTAAAACATATTTGGGTGATTTTTTAAAATCATGAATGATGCTGATTTTTTTCAAATGCTTTTTCTACATCTACTAAGTTAGAGTATGATATTTTAATGTTTTCTTGCTAATGTGGTGGATTATATTGATTGATTTCTAAATACAAAAACTATCTTGCATTTCTTCATTAAATCCAACATATCTTGTTTAATATTTTATATCTATGTTCTGGAATGAGACTGTACTGTGATTTTTTCTCATACTGTGTTTTGAATATTACCTGTGCGCATTCGTCTCTCTTTGCCGTTTGTAATTCTGATTAGATGTATATTAGTCTTCACGCTCTGTTTTCCATGTCTTTTAACCTCTCATTCATATTTTCCATGTGTTTGTCTTTCTCTGATGCATCCTGGTTAATTTCTCATGATAAATCTTCCAGTTTATTCATTTTTTCTTTAGCTGAGTCTAATTTCCTATTAAACCCCTCCTTTCAGTTTTTTGTTTCTTTTTTAAAATTTTAGAAGTTCTATTTCAAATCTGCTGGGCCATGTTTTACGCTTTCATGTCCCTTGCATGCATTTTAAAAATTATCCATTATTTATTTAATTATAGCAATCATTAGCTTACTAATGATAATGATTACTTAAATATAGTAATCATTAGCTGGAAACCCTGGTGGTGTAATGGTTAAGAGCTATGGCTGCTAACCAAAACGTCAGCAGTTCGAATCCACCAGGTGCTCCTTGGAAACACCATGGGGCAGTTCTACTCTGTCCTATAGGGTCGCCGTGAGTCCAGATTGACTCGACAGCAGTGGGTTTGAATCATTAGCTATGTTATATTCTGTGACTACTATGTGAAATCTTTGTAGGTCTGTTTCTCCTTGCTCTTACCTTTTCTGCTAATGCTCAGTCTTGGTACCTTAGTTTCTAGTGTTTTCGTAGTTTCTTTTGCCTATAAATTGCTCATATTCCTTAGAATTTTTATTTGCTAGAATCTTTGGAGACTGGAATGAAGTTCTTAGTGTAGAAAGAATTGGCTTTTGCTTCTGCTTGCCAGCTGTGGCCACTTAACCAGCCTATCTAAAGCCAGTAGACTATTGGTTTCAGGGTTTTTTTGTTTTGTTTTTGAACACCCAAAAGCTGTGAATGCTGGCTGCCAGTGTACTAAAGAGCCAGCTTGTGGTTACAATTTTCTGAGGGCATCTCCTCCCTCTCTTCTCAGTGCAAAAGTTCCGAGTATGATTTCCATTGCAGTTCCCTGAGGCGATAGTCCTTTAGGATCCTAATGTGAGGTCTCTTGTAAGGCTCCTCCTCTTAGGCAGGGCCTGGGTTTCTTCTCCTGAATCTGTGTCACACAAGAGTGTGACACTAAAATTCAAGTTCACATCGGTTTGCCAGCACCCTCAGTGTCAAATTTACTGCCGTGTTCTGCTTACCTTTCTGGGTTTCCATCTTCTTTCTATTGGTCATCTACGTGTTCTTTTCTTTCTTGCCATCTATCAACTCTTTCAATGATTTTTATTTTCCAGTATTTTTAGTAGTTTTCAGCAGGAGTCAACCTGGAAAATTTGCCTGCCCTATTATTGGAAACCAAAGTCCAAAAGCAGTCTTTTTTGTATAATTACTTTGTAACTGGTTACTTTTCTGTTGCAACACCTATCACGTAGTCCAGGAGTATGATGAGCAACCCTCAGGCTCAAATTTATTCACTTCCCTGCAGAATCTGAGATAAACAGAGACAGTTATATTCACTCCAGTACTTAAGTCAAGAAAAGATGGTGTCCTACTCCATCTTGGTCCATCTCACATGGCATTAATGAAGGTCATGACATTGACTTGCTATAGGGGCCCCTGTAGAGCCCCTACTGCTTCTTCATTCTCTTCCCCCAAACAATTTTAAAAACTATTCATCATGACCTAAAAACCAGTAAAACTAGTTGTCGTCGAGTCTATTCGAACATGACCTAAGCCCTCTACTTTAGAGATTTCTTGTTCCCCCACGTCTCCCTCCCCCTCCCAGCCATATCCAAGTGTATCTGAATCTTTCATTTTTTTCACTAGCAGAAAGGAAATGCTCAAGGATTCTCAAATGAGGGTGGTTTTACCCCCCACCCCCACCCCAGGGGACATTTGGTAGTGTCTGGAGACATTTTTTGGTTGTCACAACTTGAGGTGGGGGGCATCTAGCGGTAGAGGCCATGGTTGTGTCTAAACATATTACAATGCACAGAACTGCCCCCAGAACAAACAATTGTCAGGCCTCAAATGCCAATAGTGCCAAGATAGAGACACCCTGGGAAATAATGAACCCAGAGGGTTTTGTCCATGAGAGGATGACTCCCTCAAAGAGTGTATATAGGCGGCAAAAAATATAGGCTACATTATCAGTCAAATACAATTCTATTACCTTGTGGGCAAGGGGTCTAATTGTAAGGTCCCTCTCTCATGTAAAAGCAACATCATTACAGCAAGCTGGCATCAGCTCCAGGCTGAGAGAAAACTTTCACAGGAATATTTAGGTGGTACACAGTTTATTCACTGCAGTATATATAAACCGTCTTCGGGGACACGTACACAGTGTGACTTAGTTTAGTACAAAAGACAAAAGTCCAAATTTCTAGTTCCATTTGTTTCCCACAAGAATAGGAAAAAAATCACTAATGGTACATTGAGTGTGAAGACAAATCAGGGCAATTCAGGACAATTTAAATGTCCACAAGAGGGAATTTGACCAAGGGTCTCCCAGGACAACCATGTAGTAATTTAACTGAAATCTGATTATTAGAACTGCTGGATCAATATACATCACCAACAATTTCAGTGGCTTCCATTCAGGAAACCACTTTCCCTCAGAATAAATAATTTACTAGCACTTGAGAGACAATGGGCTTCTCCTCAAGAAGATTTGATCACATTTAAATATTGATGCTTAACTTATGGCACAAAATTTCAATGATTCTGTGCCAAATAATATGGTACCAGCAGACTTCTGAGGTGATTAATGAGAAGTAAAATAATCTCTAAGAAAAGATCTGAATCAGTCAGGGTTCAGTCAGAGAAGCAGAAACGCAATGCACAATATAGAATGAGGGACGTATTACAGGGATTAGACCTCATGCAGTTGTGGGGGTGGTGGAACATTCCACACAAGGCTGATGCCTCTGAATCTGATGTTGACCCTCAAGTCACTAACAGTCAGCCAGAACAGCAGTTTGAAAGTGAGCATGGATGAAAGCAAAGACAAATTGGAAGCCACATCTTTCTCTTACTACCTCCACTCTCAGTGCCATGGGTAGCCTGCAGGAGAAACTGGCTTACTTTGCCACGGCACTGCACATGCACTTGGCCCAGAAAACCTAAAGGAAGGCAGCTGTCAGGAGCTGGATGTGTTGCGTGTCCAGGTATTGCCCTGTGCTGACAAGGTGAGCCCGGAGATCAGTGGTAGCGTACCTGGTACTCTACACCAGATTGTAAACACATCTGCTGCTTCACGTCCACCTTCTAAATCTCAAAGAACCTTCTCTGTGACCAAGCCCAATCTGGAACCACACAGGGAAAGGAATTCTGGGAAATGCAGTCCAAAGCCACCGCAAACACCTTGCTTTCCAAAGGAAGAGCAAATACTTATGAATATGAATTTCCCACAATGCAATTACTGAATGAGAGTAGGAGAGGGTGGTGGCAGCCTTGTGATGTGGATGCCAGGGAATAGAATTCCAGAGGTGGATAAATAAAGATACGTTGACATAGGGAGTCTTTCTCAGGAACACTGTATCCAAGAGGATCTGAACTGTGGAACAGACCATGAGCACCATGTTTAAGCAGGCAGCTAAAACCATGATTAGAACTGGGCAACACTGGGGGCTGGAAGCTAATTCCTTGGAGACTGTAGTGTGTGAGTCCACTTTATAAATTTGAGACTGTAGAAACTTGTTTGGAAGACTAAATTAGCAAATCAAAGGAAAAGGGCATGTGCAATACAATGTAAATAACAGTTTCTGTAGAATCTGAGAAGGCGTAACATTCAACATCCATCCCTGATTTTAAAAAGAGCTCTTAATAAAATAGGAATTGATGAATATACATGCTTGTCATGATAAAATAGAACCAAAAAAGTGAGCATCGTGCTTTATGAGAAAATGTTACAAGTATTCCCATTAAAACCAAGACAAGACAAGGATTTTATTATCATTGTTGTTTAACATTAAGAAAATATTCTAGACAAAAATTAGTGAAAGACATCAAAAGGCATAAAAATTGGAAAGGAAGAGGTAAAGTATTAATTATAGATAAAATGATTTTTTTTTTTTTACTATAAAATACAACAGAATGAACTGGGAAATTGTTACAAATGAAAGAGCATTTTGGCAAATTTCTGGGTGTAAATTTAATATACGGAAAACAATAGCTTTCATACAAATAAACAACAACCAGTTAGAGGATATACTGGTGAAGAAGCACCAATTTACAATAGCTACAGTGCCAAAAAAAAAAAAAAAAGAAAGAAAAGAAATTCCTAGAAATAAACTGAATAAGAAATGTGAAAATCTATAAAGAAAATTTTAAAAGGATTCTGAATGATAAATACGTATCATATTTTTGGACAAAATGACTCTATCATGAAAATGTCAGTCTTCCCTAAGTTAATCTATACATTTAATGCAAGCTCAATAAGAATTCCAAGGATTTTTGGGAGACATAGACAAGCTGAATCTACAGTTCATATGGAAAAATTAATAAGAAAATCCAGAGTTTTCTCTGAAATACAAGAGTTATGAGAGGGAACTAGCTCCATTAAATATTAAATATAAAAAGTATACTCATTAAAACTCGTACATGAGTATAAATATGAATTGAACACTTGAGCAATTTCTAAGTACACAGGTGAATTTAGCATACAATAAAGATAGCATTTCATATCAGTGTGGAAAAGATGGATTAACCAATAAAAGCTGCGGGAACAACTGGGTAATATCTAGAAAAATGTGTTTGGAATCTATCTCTACCTCATATCTTTTTTTTTATTGTGCTTTAATTGAAAATTTACAGTTCAAGTTGGTTTCTCTACAAAACTTCACACACATATTGCTGTGTGACCCTACTTGCAATCCCTATACTGTGACAGCACACTCCCCCTTTCCACCCCAGATTTCCTGTGTCCATTCAACCAGCTCCTGACCCTCTCTGCCTTCTCATCTCGCCTCCGGACAGGAGCTGCCCATTTAGGCTCATGTATCTACTTGAGCCAAGAAGCACACTCTTCACAAGTATCATTTTATGTCCCATGGTCCAGTCTAATCTTTGTCTGAAGAGTTGGCCTCGGGAATGTCTCCCTCATATCTTACAAATATAAAGAAATATGACCATGTACTATTCAAATAGAAATAAATATAATATGTGATATGCATTTAAGTAAATTAATAGCATGTAATAGACAAATATAAACATACAAACACGCACTAAACATTTCAATATAAATCGTGATATCATAAAAGTATAAGAAAAAACACAGCTTTTTAAAAAATCAATTTATACTGCATAAGCCATTCTAAGTAATATACCATTTAAAAAAAAAAAAGATTGATAAATGAAAAAATATTTTCATGGCAAGAAAATGCCGTAAGCAAAATCAAGAGACAAGTAGAAAATTTCATTTTATATCATATTCAAAGACTAATGCCTCTCATATAAAATGTGTTCTAGATGGCAAGAAGAAAAAGATAAAATTCTCATAGAAAAATTGGCAAAGAATATTATATGAGTTAGCTAAAACAAAAACAAAAACAAAAAATCAGTTGTTGTCAAGTTGATTCCAACTCATGGCGACCTCGTGTGTGTCAGAGTAGAACTGTGCTCCACAGGGTTTTGAATGGCTGATGTTTTGGAGGTAGATTGCCAGGCCTTTCTTCCGAGGTGCCTCTGGGTGGACTCAAACTGCCAACTTTTCAGTTAGCAGCCAAGCACATTAGCCATTTACACCACCCAGGGCCTCCATCTGTTAGTTACTGCCACAGTAATACTGGGTAGCAAACCATCCCAAAACTCAGTGGTATGCAGAAATAAACATTTATTTCTCATTCACCAGTCTGTTGGTCATCTGGGATGGCTCTGCTTTAGGCAGCAGGTCTAGAGGTCAGCTGGGACAGCTCTGCCTTTTGTATCTAGCAGCCTTCTGGGAATAGTGGGCCCCCCAAAAATCAGCCATTGAAAACTCACATGGGGTCACCATGAGTTGGAGTTGACTTAAGGGCAACTGGTTAGTTAAGTGCAAGGATGCAAGCAGTCCCTGGGTGGTGCAAATGGTTAATCGCTCGGCTGCTAACCAAAAGGTTGGAGGTTCAAGTCCACCCAGAAGCTCCTCGGAAGAAAGACCTGGGGATCTACTTCCGAAAAATCAGCCATTGAAAACCCTATGGAGCACAGTTCTGCTCTGACACACGTGGAGTCGCCATGAGTCTTGAGGTGTATTATTCTCATGGTGATGGTAGATGGGCAAGAGGGCAAGTCCAACCACACAGGCACGTTTTCAAGCCTTTGCTCTTGTCACATCTGCTAACAGTCTTTTGGCCAAAGCAAGTTACACAGACAAGCCAAGGTCAGTGGGGCAATGAAATAGCCTTCTCTTCTGATGGGAAGGGGAAGGAAGTGAGTATTTGCTGAGCAATAATCTAACTATTACAGATGCACAGTTCACAGAGAGCAAAAGCCAAGGGCCTTTAAACATATGAAAAGATGCTTAATTTTATTCATAATAATGGAAATAAGTTAAAACTACCCGAGATAACATTTCCACCTATTAGATTGGTAAAGATAAATCTGGTTTGATAACACACTATGTTAGTGAGGATATGGGGAAATAGGAGTCTCTTACTACAAGTGTAAACTAATACTACTTTTAAGAAGAATAATTTGGTTGTTATTATCAAAGTTCACATACTGTTGGTTTGACTTAGGAATTTCTGTTTTAGGAATTTATCCTGTAGCTATACTAGCACATGCTTAAACTAACAGTCTAGGGTTATTCATTCCACCACCCATCTGTCAGTTTGTCATACTGTGGTGGCTTACACGTTGCCATGATGCTGAAAGCTGTGCTGCTCATATTTCAAATCCCAGCAGGGTCACCCAGGGTGGACAGGTTTCAGTGGAACTTCCAGACTAAGGCAGACTAGAAAGAAAGGCCTGGTGATCTACTTGGCAAAAATCAGCCATTGAAAATCCAGTGGATCACAACAGTCCAATCCACAACTGATCATGGGGATGGCGCAAGACCGGATAGTGTTTCATTCCATTACGCATGGGGTTGCCGTGAGTTGGGGCCAGCACGATGGCTGCTGACGGCAACAACAACAACAACGTCCTTAAGGACTCCCCAGAAGAGTGTTAGTAACACTTTGTGCTGTGGTTTCTGATTCATCACCAAAGAAAATGGTCAGGATGGATTTGTGATATTTTTGAAGTGCCAAGTTCCCCGAATGAGTATTCATCCAGCAAATTATTTACAGAGTATCTTCTAAGTACCGACACTATTCTAGATCAGAGTTGAGCAAACTGCGCTTGCAGGCCAAATCCGGCCCACCGTCTGTTTTTGTTTTGTTTTGTTAAATAATATTTCATTTATTTTTGGTGGCAATATGCACAACCAAATGTACATTCATCCATAATTTCTACATGAATAGTTCAGTAACATTGGCTACATATTTCACATTGTGTCGTCATTCTGTTCCTACCCGTATTGTTGCATCACCATTAATTTAGACTCTCTGCCCTGTGAAGTTCTCGTCTGTGTTTTAGATGAACTGTTGTGAGTTTACACTCATAAAGATAATTCTTTCCAAGAGCGCTACTCGAGGGAAACATTCTTTATTAATTGGGCTAAAGTGTGGTTTAGTTCAACAAGGCTTCATGGGATAGTTTCTATTCAAGGTTTAAAGATTACTTCTGGACATTAGATTCAGGGGTTCCCCTAGTCTCAATAAATCCAGTAAATTTGATTTCCATATGAGTTTCAAGTTCCGTTCCATACTTTTCCTCCTTTTGATCAGGATCCATCTATTGGGTCCTTGATCAAAAAGTTCAGTAATGGTGGCTGGGCACCATCCGTTTCATCTGGTCTCATGGTAATGGAGATAGTAGTTATGGAGGCACCACTGCCTGTTTTTGTAATAGAGTTTTATTGGAACACAGCCACTCCCATTCATCTGGCTGCTTTCCTGCTACCATGGCAGGGTTGAATAGTTGCAACACAAACTGAATATCCTGCAGAGATGAAAATGTTTACTGTCTGGCCCTTTATGAAAAAGTTTGCCTACCCCTGTTCTAGATAAGGAGTCCCTGGGTGGTGCAAACAGTTAACGATGCTCAGCTGCGAAATGTTGGAGTCCACCCAGAGGCCCCTCGAAAGAAAGGCCTGGTGATCTATTTCTGAAAAATCAGCCACTGAAAACCCTCTGGAGCACAGTTCAACTCTGACACTTACGGGGGTGCCGTAAGTCCGATTTGACTGGCAACTGGTTCTACTGATGGAGCAACATTAGAAAACAAAACACCCAAAACAAACAAAAAAATTCCTGCCTTCACAGAATGTATATACCAATGGATTCGAGAGGCTTGGAGCCACCTATTAAACAAAGGAAAAAAGAAAAAATTAAAGCTGTACTCCTGCTCTGCCCCTGCCCCCCCGCCAGCCACAGTCCGCTGCCACCATGCCCTTCTCCAAAGTCACAACGCGTTGAAGCGGCTCTTGCCTGCTGAGGACAAGCTTCCCTACCTGAGCGGCCACAACAGTGTCGAGGCCAAGGTGCTGACCACCCCGTCCAGCTGCGTAGCCAGACCAATGTGAAACACCCTGGATACCTGGACATCATGACCTTGGGCTGCGTGGCAGGACAAAGAGTCGTAAGACGTCGTCAGGGAATTCTTGGACCCCATCATCGAGGGCCAGCCCAGCAGCTACAAGTCCAGCGATGAGCGTAAAAGATGGACCTCAACGCCGATAACCGGCGACAGTCTGGACGCCGACTATGGGCTGAGCTCGCCGGTGTGCACTGGCCGCAGCGCCGCCACTGAGAAGCTGGCGGTGGATGCCCTGTCAAGCCTGCACTGGAGACCTGTTGAGCAGATACTGTTCTCTCAAGAGCATGACAGAGGTGGAGCAGCAGCAGCTCATCGACGACCACTTTCTCTTAGACAAGCCCGTGTAGTCCCTGCTGCTGGCATCCAGTATGGCCTGAGACAGGCCCCGTGGCTTCTGGCACAATGACAATAAGAACTTCTTGGTGTGGACCAAAGGTTCTTGGGTGGCGCAAGTGGTTCGTGCTTAACTGCTAACCCAAATGTTGGTGATTTGAACCCATCTGGCAGCACCATGGCAGAAAGGCCTGGCGATCTGCTTCCCGAAAGATTACAGCCAAGAAAACCCTGTGGAGCAGTTTTACTCTGTAACATGTGGGGTTGCCATGAGTTGGAATCACTTCATGGCAACTTTTTTGGGGGGGCGTTGGCATGATCTCCATGCAAAAGGGGCTCACCATGGAGGTGTTCACCTGCTTCTGCAATGGCCTCCCCTAGATCGAAACACACTTCAAGTCTAAGAACTACGAGTTCATGTGGAACCCTCACCTGAAGTACAGCCTCAGCAGCTCGTCCAACCTGGGCGCAGGGCTGCGGGCAGGTGTGCAGAGCAAACTGCCCCATCTGGGCAAGCGTGAGAAGTTCTGGAGGTGCTCAAGTGGCTGGTTTCAGAAGAGAGGCATAGGCTGTGTGAACACTGCAGCTGTGGGTGGGGTCTTCACCGTCTCCACGGTGACAGCCTGGGTTAATTTGAGGTGGAGCTGATGCAGGTAGTGGCGGACTGAGTGAAGATGAGCTCTGGCCCGCACTCTGCCACCAGCCCCGCTGCATCCTAACTTATTGCCCTGGCAGTGCCCACCTGCACCCCAGATTCCATGGCCTGGTGCCTGAGCCCTTAACCTCACTTTAGAGACTTCTTCTGTTGCCCATGGTAGAGTTTATTTTTTTGATGGCTAAGATGTTACTGATGCTGAAATGAACTAGGGTTTTGGTCTGGGAAAAATAAAAGTTAAAAACCTAAATACCTTTACATAGTCTGTGAAGCCTAAAACAAAATGTGTTTAATTAAGGTAGTCTTAAGTTTTTAACCTGTCTGCAGAGAAAAAAGTATCTGATCAATTTTCTAATTCCTATCAGCCCTTAAGGAAATGCCAACTCTCCACGATTAATCTCTATATGAAACAATTAATTACTTCCTATCAAAGGCCCATTTCCACTAGTGCTATTTTTCTTGTACTAATCTCTTATGTTTATCTGGGCAATATATCTTGAATTTCAACTTTGCTACCTATTTTATGAACTTTTTCTTTGTATCTTGTACCTCTGAGTTTCTTTCCTCAATGAAACAGAATCTAGGTACTGAATATATGCATGATGTTTCCTGTAAAAAAATTTAAATACTTATTCCATTTTGATTTCAGCAGATTAGATCTAATCTGTAAGCACACTTGGCACTATTGACATTTTGGAGTGGACAATTCTTTGCTGTAGGGGGCTGTCCTGTGCATTGTAGGATGTTTAGCACCATCCCTGGCCTCTACATACTAGATGCCTATAGCATCCCGCCGGTGATGAGAATGAAAATGTCTCTAGCTATTGTCAAATGTCCCCTGCAGGACAAAATTGTATTCATTTGAGATATGGATCTGCAGTTTTCTTTTTTTGTGATGTCTTTGCCTGGTTTTGGTGTCGGGGTAACAACTGGCCACATGGAAGGAGGATAAAAAAGCAATAGGAAGGCATGAGAGTCTGAATGTAATTGCCTTAGATCAGTAGTTCTCAGTGGGGGGTGATAAAAACACTCAACAAGCTAGGAATACAAAAGAATTTACTGAAGCTGATGAAGGGCATTTACAAAACACTGATAGCTATGTCATACTCAACAGTGAAAGACTGAACGGTTTCTTCCTAAGATCAGGAACAATACAAGGATATCTGCTCTTGCCACTTCTATTCAGCAGTGTTCTGGAAGTTCTAGCCAGGGTAGTTAGGCAAGGAAAAGAAATGAAAGGCATTCAGTTTTGAAAAGAAGAAGCGAAACGATCTCATTAGCAAATGACACAGTCTTATATATAGAAAGTCCTAAGGAATCCGTAAAAAACAAAAACAAAAACTCTTAGAACTAATGAGTTCAGCAAAGTTACAGGATACAAGATCAATATACAAAAACCCATTGCATTTCTATACACTAGCGATGAACAATCGAAAAATGAAATTAAGAAACCAACTCCATTTACAATAGCATGAAAAACAATAAAATACTTAGGAATAAATTTAACTAAAGAAACACAAGACAAGTACACTGAAAACTACAAAACATCACTGAAAGAAATTAAAGAACACCTCAATAAATGGAAAGACATCCCATGTTCTTGGATCAGAAGACTTAATATTGTTAAGATGGCAGCACTCCCCATATTGGGCTACAGATTCAACACCATCCCTTTCAAACTCCCAGCTGCCTTTTTTGCAGAAATTGACAAGCTGATATTAAAATTTACACGGAAATACAAGCCACCCCAAATAGGCAAAACAATCTTGAAAAAGAAGAACAAAGTTGGAAGACTCACACTACCTGATTTCAAAACTTATTGCAAAACAACAGTAGTCAAGACAGTATAATACTCACGTGTGAATAGGCACGTAGATCAATAGATCAAAATTGAGAGCCCAGAAATAAAGTATTACATTTAAGGTTGACTGATTTTTGACAAGGATGCCAAAAAAATTAAATGGGGGAAAGAGTAGTCTTTTCAATAAGTGGTACTGGGAGAACTGTATATCCACATGAAAAAGACTGAATTTAGACTCTTACTTCACACCGTACAAAAAAATTAACTCAGAATGGATCATAGAACTAAACGTAAGAGCTAAAACTATAAAACTCTCAGAAGAAAACGTAGGAGTAAATCTTCCTGACCTTGGATTTGGCAGTGGTTTCTTAGATACGGCACTGAAAGCACAAGTGACAAAAGAAGAAAATAGATAAATTGGATTTAATCAAAATTTAAGACTTTTGTGCTTCAAAGCACACCATCAAGAAAGTGACATTAAGAAAAGACAGCCTACAGAATGGAAGAATGTATTTGCAAACCACATATCTGATAAGGGACTTTTATCCAGAATATACAAGTGACCCCTAACAAGTATGGAGTCCCTGGGTGGTGCAAATTGTTAAGTTCTGGATTGCTAGCCGAAAGGTTGGTGGTTTGAATCCACCCAGAGACACCTCGGAAGACAGGCCTGGCGATCTGCTTCTGAAAGGTCGCAACCTTGAAAACCCTGTGGAGCAGTTCTATTCTGCACCCATGGGGTCTCCATGAGTCAGAATCAACTCAGTGGCAACTAACAACAATAGCTAATGGGTACAGCATTTCTTTTCGGGATAATGAAAATGTTCTAAAACCAGATAGTGGTGATGGCTGCTCAACTCTGTGAATATACTAAAAACCACTAAATTACACACTTTAAAAACGTGAATCATACAGTGTGTGAATTATATCTCGTTGTTGCTAGTTGCCACTGGGTTGACTGTAACTCATGGTGATCTAATTTATAATAGAATGAATCATTACCTGGTCCTGCTATTTAAAAAAAAAAAAAAATCAATGTACTTTCCTTCCAGTCTTCTTGGGTGCTCAGAGCCAGCTTGTCCAAGTATCTGTCAACAACCCTCCCCAAAGATTCTAGGGTGAAGGTACAGCTAAATTTATTTGTTAACTTCCTGCAAAGGCACCTGTTCTTTTTCCCTTAGCTAGTTGTTGAAATTTGCTACCTGGACTGAGAAGATACCAGATACCTTAAAGCTATGAAATCTTTACACCCACAATTACAGGGTTGCTCTTGTTTTTTTCCCTCGTCCTTCAAAATCAATGCCCAAGGCAGGCATTAGTAGGGTTTGTTTGTTCTGCTCCTACCTTCCCAAGGCAGGAAGGTAGATAAAGTTTTGCTGTCCCACGGCAGCTCCCTTTCAAAGTGTCTCAGAGAGGGCCAGGCTCTGGCTCCTCAGCAGCCTGGAGGAGAGACAAACGGCTGGTGACCAAATATCACCCTCCTCAGTCAAGTCACTCCTTGGGCTAGGCGGCTCTGGGGTGAGGTTACTGGAGTCCAGGGCAGAAAAGGCCCTGATTAAAAGAAAGAAAGAAAAAAAATTAAGTGAAGTAATTAGATTAATTGCATATTCTAGACAGCTTTGCAATTGGTGACTTTATAAAATATGTCACCTTCTCCTCTTTCCTTCCAGAGTAATAATTCAGAGAATGACACCTAAAAGCCAACTTTTTTCTCAGCTCTGCGCCTCCTGGCTCCTCAGCCTCACTCTGTATTTGTGGAATGATTTAAATATTAGTCCAAGAATTCATCACCAAGCAAACAGAATCACATACCCGCTTCGCAAACCCAAAGGGCTGCACAGATCAGATCATTCTACTTCAGTAAAGGCTTATTTTGATAAATTCAAACACATAAAGGGCACAGGCATTAGCTTCACTGGGTCGCTGGGTACAATTCAAACTTTTGGAAAGAAACCCTTCCCAGTGATTGGGTTCTCAATCTTGCAGGACCTGGAACAGCAACTTCTCCAAGATTCTTATTCCTTCAAATCTATAGGAAAGTAAGAGTGATCAAGATGACAAGGTGGATTCATGTGAGGGTTTTGATTAGACAGACTTGGGTTTGAACCATTGATGCCCCACTTACTATCTGTGTGACCTTGGAAACATTACTTAACTTCTCTGTGTCATGTTTTCTATGTCTTTAACATCGTGATGATAATTCCTAATTTACAAGGCTGTTGTAAGAATTGAAAATAACATAAAGAGATGTATGATATAACTAGTGATCAAGAAATGGAAAACAAGACCACAAGACAATACCATTTTACACCCGCATAATTTGGAAAAATAAGAAGCTCGACAATACCAAGTGTTGAAAAGGAGATAGAATAATGGGATCCCTGTCGCAATGCATCCCTTAATGCATTGTATGTTGGTCCAAATAGATTGGAAAACAATGTAACATTATACATAAAGTTGAACATTTGCAAACTGTATGAATCAGCAGTTCCACTCCTAGGTGTATACTCAAAGGGAATTCTTGTACAAGGTTATCTGAAAATATGTACAAAAATGTTTATAGTAGCACTATTCAAAATAGCAAAAAACTTGAAACAGCCCAAATGCCCATTGACAGGAGATGTTTAAACTAATTGTAAAGACCAAGTACAGTACAATTACCCTTCTACAAAGTTCAATGCAAGCCAGAATAAATCATATAGTATTTAAGTATATAACGTGTATGTGATAAAACAAAACAAAAAATCAAGGGAACAATAAACACAAAATAGTGGCTACCTCTGAGGAAGAGGCAGGATGGGAAGGCGCAGAGCACAGAATAGAAGTAAGTTGTTGGTGTTCAGATTCCTGGATTGGGTAGTATCTTAGTCATCTTGTGCTGCTATAACAGAAATACCACAAGTGGACAGCTTTAACAAAGAGAAATTCATTCTCCCACAATCTGGGAGGTTAGAAGTCCAAATTCAGAGTGCCAGCTCTAAGGGAAGGCTTTCTCTCTCTCTGTGGGTTCTGCAGAAAGGTCCTTGCCATCAATCTTTCCCTGGCTGAGGAGCTTCTCAGCCCAGGGACCCTGGGTCCAAAGGATGCACTATTCTCCTGGATCTTTTTTCTTGGTGGTATGAGGTCCCCATGTCTCTCTGCTCACTTCTGTCTTATATCTCAAAAGAGATTGGGTCAAGATACAATCCAATCTTGTAGACTGACTCCTGCCTCATTAACATAACTGCCGCTAATCCATCTCATTATCATCATAGAGATGGGATTTATAACAGATAGGAAAGTCACATCAGATGAGAAAATGGTGGACAATCACACAATACTGGGAATCATGGCTTAGCCAAATTGATACACATAGTTTTGGGGGACACAATTCATTCTATGACAGGTAGCAAGTTCATGGGTGGTCATAGAACACTCAATCAGTAATAGGTATTATTAGCATTATACATGAAGGCTGAGGTGGATCCAGCTTTGATAGAGGTTCTCTTTAAGGAAAAGAATACAAAATCACAAATGTACAATGTCCTTGGCCACTCCAGTGCCCCCTAACTAGAGGGGGGAGTGTGATGGACAGGAAGTCAGAATGGAAAGAGACAGTGGTCTTAACTGACTTCATTTAAAATGTCTTACTTTGGCAGATTTTACAAAAATTTATGACCATGTGAGTCCCTGGGTGGCGCAAACCATCTGCACTCAGCTACTAATCAAAGGTTGGCAGTTTGAACCCACCCAGCGGCACCTCAGAAGAAAAGCCCGGTGATTTGCTTCCATAAAGATTACAGCCAATGCCATGGATTGAATTGTGCCCCCCCAAAATATGTGTCAGCTTGGCTAGGCCATGATTCCCAGTATTGTGTGCTTGTCCTCCATTTTGTGATCTGATGTGATTTTCCTGTGTGTATTGTAAATCCTAATCTCTGTCTGTGGCTGAGGCAAGATTAGGTTATGTTAAAGAGGATTAAGATGGGATGCAACACCCTTACTCAGGTCACAGCCCTGATCAGATATAAGGGGAGTTTCCCTGGGGTATGGCCTTGCATCACCTTTTGTCTGACAAGAGACAAAGGGAGAGAGAAGCGAGCACAGAGTGAGGGACTTCATACCACCAAGAAAGAAGTGCCAGGAGCAGATGGAGTCTTTGGACCTGGGGTCCCAGCACTGAGAAGCTCCTAGACCAGGGGACGGTTGATGACAAGGACCTTCCCCCAGAACCGACAGAGAGAGAAAACCTTCCCCAGGAGTTGGTGCCCTGAATTTGGACGTCTAGCCTCCTAGACTGTGAGAAAATAAATTTCTGTTTGTTAGAGCCATCCACTTGTGGTATTTCTCTTATAGCAGCACTAGATAAGTAAGACAGCCAAGAAAACCCTGTGTAACACAGTTCTGCTCTGTCACACATGGGGTCGCCATGAGTCAGAATCGACTCAGTGGCAGCTGGTTTTATAACCATGTGAACACATTGCTTGGTCCTGCTAGGGATGTGGAAGAAGCCTGTGTAAGTGAGAGGCCCCGAAGCTGAAGCTTCACTGGCTTCATGGTAAATGCACCTCTGCCTGGTGAAGGAGGATGAATGTAAAGGACATCAGATGTGTCCGGTCCTGGCTTTCCAGCTACACAGCTGTGTGTCATCAAGCAGGTCACTTATCACCTCTGGATGTCAGCTTGCTTCTCTGTGAAATGAGTGGATAAACTAGATCAGTCAAACAATATCTTCAAACTTGAACATCCTGTGACTCTGTTAATGAACAATTAAACCAAAATCCAAACCAGTTCCATCAAGTTGATTCTGACTCATGGCAATCCCAGGTGTGTAGAGTAGAACTGTTCCATAGAGTTTTCAAGGCTGTGACCTTTTGGAAGCAGATCGCGAGGCCTGTCTTTTGAGGTGTCTCTGGGGGAGTTCATACCTCCTTTTAGTTTGTAGTATAGCACTCAACCATTTGCGCCACCCAGGGACTCCCCTAATGAACATTTACAGACTCATTTAATAGATATTTAATAGAACTGTGCATCGTCAATATGATGTGCTTACAATAGGTCCTAAGTTAAAACTCTGTCAACCCTGCATAGCCTGTGATAGTAGACTTTATCCTGAGGTTAGTGGCAGTACAAAAGAGAGTTTTTTGGCACAGAATCTGTATTCCTTCAGAATATAAATGTTTTTAAATACAGCATTATAAAAGTATAAGGCAATTTAAGGGGACAGGAAAAGTAAGTTACATATGAAAAGAGCAGGCAAAATTAAAGTTAACTGCAATTGACATGAACCTTTTCTTTAAAGGTCAAGACATTACAATGAACAATTAAAGGAACTAATGGAAGAGTTCAATACGAGGGAAGGCTGATAACAAAAAGAGGCAAAAATCAATTACTTTTCTTTTAATCCCAGATACAGACATTTGAATTCATTTCATTACCCCAGGGACCGGGGAGTACTATCACCAAAGGGTAGTACATGTTCACTCTCTTGTTTAATTTCATTTTATTTTCCTTAATTACAAATCACTAGTCCCATGGCTCCCCACCCCAAATAGAGACCACTTGAATGTGTTTGTTATACCTTCTTTGACACACATGAATCTTTGTAAACTATAAAACCTGTGTATTTAAATTTACACAATGGTATTGTCTTCTAGATCTCATCTGGCTCTTGTTTTTATTCAAGAGTATATTTTTAAGATCTTTCCACAGTGTAATTGCTACTGATTCCTGGATAGTATGCATTTTATTTATCTGTTGTTGTTAGTTGCTGTCGAGTCAGCTCCAACTCATGCATGCATGTACAACATGTACAACAGAAGAAAACATTGCATGGTCCTAGCCATCTTCATGAACACTGGTATGCTAGAGTCCACTGTTGTGGCCACTGTGTATTTTGAGTGCCTTCCCGCCTAACGGGCTCATCTTCCAGCACTACATCGGACAATATTCTGTTGTGATCCATAGGGTTTTCATTGGCTACTTTTTGGAAGTAGAGTGCCAGGCCTTTCTTCCTAGTCTGTCTTAGTCTGGAAGCTTCACTGAAACTTGTTTACCATGGGTGACCCTGCTAGTATTTGAAATACCGGTGGCATAGCTTCCAGTATCTTAGCAACATACAAACCACCACAGTATGACAACTGACAGATGGGTGGTGATTTATCTATTCCCCCTTAATGGGTAGCTAGGTTGCCTCCAAGGAGACCTGCTGGTGCAGTAGTTAAAGTGCTTGGGTGCTAACCAAAAGATCAGTGGTTCAGACCCACCAGTCACTCCTCCGGAGAAAGATGTTGCAGTCTGCTTCCATAAAGATTACAGCCTTGGAAACCCTACAGGGCAGTTCTCCTCTGTCCTATACAGTCACAATGAGTTGGAATCGACTTGATGGCAATGGGTTGGTTGGAGGTTGCCTCCAATCCCTTGTTTACCCAAACAATGCTCCAGTGAACAAGCATATTCATATACCGTCATGGATCTGTGTGAGAGTGTACCTACATTCTGTACAGAGGAGTGGGATCACCCATTCTTAGGGACCACTCATCATTTGACTTAGAACACCAGTACTTTCATCCACAGTAGTTGCACCAATCTAAACTAGTGCTGGCAATACATGAGTACTTCTGTTTCCTTGCCTGTACAAACACTTGGAATTTTCTGACTTTTTTTTTTTTTTTTGACACAATCAAATGAGAACAAGGTATATTGCTGTTTTACTTTGTATTTCTCTGATTACCAGTGAAGTTGAACATCTCTTCTTATTCTTGTTTGCCTGTATAGATATCTCTTTCTGTGGCTTGCCTTTTCCAATAATTTGCCCATTTTTCTATTTTCCCTTTTCTTTTTCTTGTTGATTTTCATGAGTTCCTTGTATATGTGGATATTAATCCCTTGACTCTGGTTTTTGATGTTACAAAAATCTCCTCCTAAAACAATATATGTACTGTTTAATGAGAAATTATTTGTTCTGTAAACCTTCATCTAAAGTGCAATAAAAAAATTAATAAATAAATATAAAAATAAACAAATAAATGTGTGTTGCCATTGGTAAAAAAAAAAACTACTCCCTTTAAGCCACTTATTTATTTTATATGTGATGTCTTTCCTTCCAAAAAAGTCTTTTAGTATTGATGTAAACAAACAATAACTTCTTTGTCAACTAAACTGCAGTCAATTTAAAAAATAATTGGGAAATTCCATTTTCTATAGAAAATCATATGGAAAGTGTACGATGTTGAGATTTACAAAATGAAAAATTTCAACACATGTTTCCTTAAACTAATTTTGAGCCACCTTCAGGTTTTCATGAAGATCAAACACCTTACCTGGATGCAAACACCACCCTAAATATGACTCTGAAAAAAGCAAGACTGTTGAAGAATGATGTCAAGTTAGCCTTTTAAAATCTTTCTTAAGGAGCCCTGATGGTGCAATGGTTAATCAATCGGCTGCTAACTGAAAGGTTGGTGGTTGGAACCCATCCAACGGCTCTGTGGGAGAAAGACCTGGGGATTTGTTTCCTTAAAGATTATAGCCTAGAAAACCCTATGAGGCAGTTCTACTCTCTGTCACATGGGATCGCTATAAGTCGGAATCAGCTCGATAGCACCCAACAATGGTGTGTCCTACAGTAAATGGTGGGTTTACTGTAGCAAGAGGAAAAGGGAAGAAATAAAGTGCTGAAGATACAACAATTTAAAAATCTGTTTCTTGATTTGTACGTATTTTTACATATATTTAATATGTACATATATTTTATACACAATTTGTATATGTGATATTACACAATAATAAAAATAGATGTGATGTTTGCTATAGGTTTTTAATTGATCCCTCTTTATCAAATTAAGTTTCCTTTTTCTTTTCCGTCTATTATTTTTGAAGGATTTTTACATTTATTAGAATACAGACAAAAAAAACCAAAACAAAAAAACAAACCCATTGCCACCGAGTCAATTCCGACTCATAATGACCCTAAAGTATATTACAATATACTGTCTCTTTATTTCTAGTAATGATTTTTCATTAAATTCTATTTTATACTATCCAAGTTTTAATTTAATTACTACTGATTGATGTATTTTCTCCCAGATCTTTATTTTAAACCTTTATGTTTGGCTCACACCCATCCAGTGGGTCTGTGGGAGAAAGGCCTGACAATCTGCTTCTGTAAAGATTACAGCCTAGAAACCCTATGGGGCAGTTCTACTCAACTTGGTGGCACCCAACAACAACAACTTCCAAATTAAAGGTAGCAGGTTTTGTTTTTAATCCAATTTAATAGTCTATGTCTTCTACTGGATAAATTTAACTCATTTACGTTTATTTTTATTATTTTGTATTTGGACTTATCTTTTTCTGTCTTTTTAGAGGTCACCTATCAACTTCTAATAACATATTCAAGTATAACATTTTCTAAGGCATACAAAGTTATTCAGTTTTACTTATCCTCCTTCCAAAGGCAAAGATTTTAGCACACTCTATGCATTGAACAGCCCCCATCATTTTATTGTTGTTTTCAGATTTAGTTTCACTCTTCTTTTATAAAAAATGATTTCTTTTTTCACTCATTAATTAAGATTACTGACATATTTTATCAGTTTATTTGTTCATTGTTATTTCATGCATCTTAAGTATTCCCTCTGCATTCACTTCTCTTCTTGCTAAAGTATGGAATTTAATATTTCTTCCAGCAAAGGTCTGTGAGTCATAAATTCAGCCTTTGTAAATCTGAAAAAATTTTTATTTTTCTCTTGTGAATAAGAATTTATATGTATACAAATTTATAGCTTGAATATATTACTCCATTGTCTTCTGGCAACTATTGTTGTTAAGGGGAAGTCTGTTCTCTCTCTTTATGCTTGTTGTTCTTCAGTTCCACTACAGTGTGTCTAAAGGTGGGTATAATTTTATTTATCCTGCTCAGTATTCAGAGTGCACTTATGTATTCCCTCCATTATAGAAAAATCTTATCAATATTCCCTAACTATTTTTTTTGTCAACTTCCTCTCTCTTTTCTTCTCATGGAACTCACATTATGCCTGTTTATTTCTCAGTCTATCTCCATTATAACTGTTCTCTCACAGGTTCCTGTGCAGAGAAGCTCCTAGTCCAAGGGAAAATTGATGACGACGAGGACCTTCCTCCAGAGCCGACAGAAAGTCTTCCCTTGGAGCTGACACCCTGAATTTGGACTTGGAGCCTACTAGACTGTGAGAAAATAAATTTCTCTTTGTTAAAGCCATCCACTTGTGGTATTTCTGTTACAGCAGCACTAGATGACTAAGACGTTTGGTATCAGTATCTAAGTGCTATATTCGGACTAGTACTTCAACACTGTTTTCTAATTCACAGATTTTCTATTTAAATGTGTATATACTTGAGTTTATCTTATGTATTGAGTCTTCAGCTCTAATAATTATATTTTTCATTTTAAATTTTCTGTTTGGTTCCTTTTCATATCTACCCACTTTTGTTCTTTTAGGTCTGATTTGTTTTATAATTTCTTGTTCTTTTTATGAAAATTTATTTTTTAATCTATTATCTTAGGCATAGTTATGTTAGAGTCTTTTTAAGCTGTTCTATTATTTTAACTTCATCTTGAGTTAATTCATGTTTTGATGAGTCATTTTGTCAACTGTCTTTCTTAGCATACGATTTCTTTACTTCTTTTGGAATTTTAGTTTGCAAGATCATTTTGAGTCTTCGAAAGGGAGTTCTCTCTCTCCTCATGCTGCTTTCCAGCAGATTTTTTATACTTCTGCTTTTGGACTGCCGGTCTAGAACTGAGAGTTATTTGGGGGCTCCAGATCTCAGCCTTGTGAAGATATGAGGGATTTCTCAAATCTAGTCACTAAGTCCCTGGATATTGTCTTAGTTATCTAGCACTGTTATAACAAAAATACCACAAGTGGGTGGCTTTAACAAACAGAAATTTATTTTCTCACAGTTTTGGAGGCTAGAAGTCCAAATTTAGGGTGCCAGCTGTAGGGGAAGGCTTTCTCTCTCTGTCTCTGAAGGTCCTTGTCTCTTCAGCCTCTATTCCTTGGCTCCTTGGTCATCTTCATGTGGCATCTGTCTTCCCCCATCTCTGCTTGTTCACTTGCTTATTTAATCTGTTTTATGTCTCAAAAGAGACCGATTTAAGACCCACCCTACACTAATACTGTCTCATTAACATGACAAAGAAAACCCATTCCCAAATAGGATTATAACCACAGATATAGGAGTTAGGATTTATAACACATATATTGGGGGGACACAGTTCAATCCATAACAGACATCTTGGCTCCATTCTGGTGTAAAGTCTGCCTATGTCCTCGCTTCTCTCAGAGGCCCACCTGTGAACCACAGCCTATAAACCACAACCCCAGGCAGCAGTGAGCAGCAGATCTTTACAGCCACCTTTCTCCCTTTGCAACTTTTTCTTCTTCTTCTCTAGGCAAACAGAGAGGGAGACAACACTTGGCACCTATTTCTAAAAGGTGGCTGAATTGTGGGATACCCCTCTGTCCAGGTGATGTTGAGCATGTACAGTGGGGCTGCCATAAAGCCAGAGAAGCAAAGAATCTGTCCAGCTGGGAAACTTTAGGAGTCAGGCTCTTAGAGCCCAAGAGGGAATTCTACTTAAAAATGAATTCAACTGATTTTATGTGGGGTCATTTGACCACAAATGACATAGAAAAACTTTAACCATAACTTCTCTTCTTTGGGGTATATATCAAGGATTCAATAAATGAAACTACCTTAAAGAATGTCAGAACTTGAGAAAATTGTCCAAAGACCAAAAGAGAGACTAGAAAAGAGTGAGGGGGGCAGGGAGAGAGAAATGAGGCAGGACAGGTGGAGGAAGAGCCAACAGGAGGAGTAAGAGAGAAATTCAGACAGAGTGGGAGAGAGCCAAAGACAGATAGGACAAAGCTTGCAAAAAAAAAAAAAAAAAAAAAATGTAACTACATTGAAGGGATTCACACCTCTTGCTTTTCAAAATGAAAACCTGCGCACGACTACAGGAAGAGACATCCCCTGCTTGCTGAGTCTGTCAGGGGAGTGACCCAGAAGGAAGGAAGTAGTAAGAATGACTAATCTTCTATGGGTGGAATGAGCTCCTACAGCCTGAGATCAAGCTGCTCTCCGCTGGCTGTTGCGCTGCAGACAAAGAGAACTCCCACTGCTGCAGGGTACTTCTAACAGCCAGGCTGATTTGATAGTCTCTTCAATAACCCATTCATCCACAGCCTTATGTTAGTTTTCATCCTGAGTAACACTAATTGCCCTTCAGCTGAGCGTGTGTATGAGGAATTGATTGACGACACTGCAGCGTTTTCCAACTCAGCAGCAGCAGCCGTTTGTGTCTGGGCTGACGCACGCAACCCTCTCCACATGGCAGGTGGGGTTCTTCCGGGACCATGACCTTGGGGAAGTGAACCCTCATCAGCAAACTAGTGGTTGGGTTAATAGAATGAACCACAAGAGATTAACCCCATCCTAATGACTGATCTTTCCTTTTGAAACAGCACAGTAAGCGATCAGCACGAGGCCAAATATTTGTTCTTCTCCAAGAGTCTTTCCATTTATCCAAAGCTGTCTTGGCTTGGGTTTTTCCAGAAGCAGAATCTGAGATAAGGATATCAGTGCAAATAGTTTATTTGGGAGGTGCAGATAACACTGGTAAGAAAGCAAGGGAAATGCAAAAAGGAAGAGAAGTCAGCCAATAAGAGATGCATTCTCAAAGCAGCTTCTACTGTGGGCGACTACAGTGAAACTCTGGGAAGTAGTGTATACAGCCATGCCTCTAGATTATCACACCCAAGGAACAAAGGAGCAGGGGTATTTATACACCAACTCCTGCTAGTCATTAGCCGTTCCTGGGAGGTATTCTTTCCTGGAAATTCCAGCCTGCCGTATATATGAGCAGAGTGGCCTCTCACTTAAAAGAAGTGCACTGACAATTGGAAGTTGGCTGGAGTAGATAAAAACAGTAGGGCCTGAGGGATATGTGGGGCTCCTACAACATCTGAGAATAGCATTCTATTTCCAAAGATTCATAGCATGAACTCATTTATGAGCAGTTTAGCAACCTTCATTTGAGGTCCACCTGAATTTATCCCAGCAATCAGGTTCAACTTCAAGTCTATACTTGCTACACGACTAACTAGGCAAAGTCATTTAATGTCTCTGATCTCAGTTGTATGTGTGTGTATGTTTTTTTTTTCATCTGTCACGTGGTGACCTACTTTCCTCACAAGAACGAAATGAGGTTCAGAATCAAAATATGGTCACATACATCAGGGGTCAGCACACTTTTCCTGTGAAGGGCCGGATAGTAAACATTTTTGGCTTTGTGGGCCATATGGTCTCTCTTGCAACTACTCACCTCTGCTGTTGTGGCAGGAAAATAACCCAAAACCAAACCAGTTGCCATCCAGTTGATTCTGACTCACGGAGACCCCATGCGTATCAGAGTAGAACTGCTACGTAGGATTGTTATGACGATGACCTTTAAGAAGGAGGCCTTTATTCTGAAGAGCCTCTAGGTGGGTTCAAAACGCCAACCTCTGGGTTCCAGCGCTTAACAATTTGCATCACCCAGGGACTCCTAGTAGGAAAATAGCTGTAGGCAATAAGTAAACAAATGGCCATGGCTACGTTACAAAAAAATTTATTTAGAAAAAATGTGTAGTGGGCTAGATTTGGCCCAACAGCCCACAAGTTGTAGTCTGCCAACCTCTGGTATACATGCAAGACCTTTGTAAACTTTAGTACTATGCACACTCCCGATCATTTATCCCTCATTTAGTAAGTCATTGGAGTTCATTATACCTGCCATCCTGGGGGTGGAATTCATAGTTTGCTCCTTTCTACAGCACATGTTTACTGGGCACCCCTTTGTGGAAGGCATTATGCTGGCCTTGGCGTTTTCGGTGCCAATAAGATATACAAAGTCCATGCCCTACACCTGGAAAGGGGACTGTTTCCCCACCAATCCGCACCACTACAGAGCCATTTCTTTTGATCGACAAGCAACAACTGCAACTGAAACTCTCTCAATCCCTGGGAGAGTTGGGGGCAGAGGTGGAATTCTTAAAGAAGCTTAAGCTTTAGCGCCACACACTTGCCTTGGCTCCTTCCAGTAATTCATATGATCACATTTTTTGGTAAAGTTCACAAACGCAAGCTATTTTAACTGCAATTGGTTAAGGCTACTGTCATTTTCCCCTCTGACTTACGCTGCATCACGCTTCCACTTCTGTTGGATGGTAATGGCACAGCCTTAAAGGTTGTTATTGTGTGTCATCGAGTCAATTCCAACTTATAAAGACCCTATAGGACAGAATAGAATTGCCCCATAGGGTTTCCTAGGCTGTAAATCTTTACGGAAGCAGATCAGCAGGTCTTTCTTCCACAGAGCCAAAGGGTGGGTTTGAAAGGCCAGCCTTTCGGATAGTAGCAAAGGGCTTCACCATTACACCACCAGGTCTCCTCCTCAAACATTAGAGGATTCAAATAAGGGAAAGTTTAGTTGGGTATAGCAGAATCTGTTAAAGTGGTTTTTAGTCCCTTCAATGTATAGTTAAGTTACTGTTATTTTCATGGAATTCTAATACCATCCACTGACTACTATTTAGCCAGCATCATGACAGGAAGTTGCAGAGCCAGAGCTTCTACTGTAATATGAGCAATCAAAAAAATCCAATTTCTATTCATCATGCTTGAGGAAATATTGAATTATCTTTCTATTCTTTCTATAGAAAATAGTATTGCAAAATAATTATCATGTGAAGAGACAACCAAAAAAGAATTCATCCAAATTAACTAGGGAAAAGGTATTACAGAGGTGTGTCAGGTTGGTGATTAATAAAAATGGTATTTTTCCAGATTTGTTGATGTTTTGATGTTTGTTGTATTTGTCAGTTTTTTTATTGTAATTTATCTTTTATTGTAATTTTATCTTTTCTTAATCTAAATAAGTATTTTGCATTTGTAATTTGGAGTCCCCATGATGGTGCAAATGGTTAACATACTCGCCTGCTAACTGAAAGGTTGATGGTTTGAGTCCACCCAGAGGTGCCTCAGAAGAAAGGCTTAGAGATCTACTTCCAAAAAATTAGGCATTGAGAACCCTCTGGAGCAAAGTTCTACTCTGACACACTTGGGGTCGCCATGAATTGGAATGGACTCCAAGGCAACTGATTTAAGGAATGTGAAGTAAGCATCAGTGTAAGTTGAAGCCTGAAATGCAACAGTCCAAAAGTCACACAAGGGCACACACTAACAATAATCTATAGATGTGCCAAGGCAAGGATTGTAGCTAAATAATAAGGGAGAATGCAGAAGACTGCTTAGGACAGTTCTCAGAATTCACATGCTTGTTTGGGAAGCCCTTTATAACTTGCTTGTCCCTTAAATAATAAAAGGACCCTTCTCCTGCCTTTCATCTTAGGATCTGTCTCCTCTCCAGACATTTTATTCTCTGGACTGATTGTCACCTCTTGCCCATACCTTCATCTCTCCAATTGCTGCACTGCTGGGTTTTCCTATGAGCCAAAAGCTTTCAAATGCCTTTCTGTGCTGAAGAATAAAGCATCTGACACAGACACACATGGTTTATGTTTTCTGGGCTGCTACTAATAACAGTTGCCATCTTGATGCCCTCAAATAGAAACTGAAGCTGCCTGCCAGTAGGATTTGAGTTTGTGTTTCAGACAATACAATTTTTCTTCCTGCATGGTTCATCTCCTTTACTGTGTTTTCCCTGCAAGAAAAATATCTGCTAGAACTGAAAGTTGTCAGCTTGTTCCGATTTCTACTACCATATATTAATTTGCAAGTTCTACAGCTTCATAGAAATGAAGGGATGTAGTATGTACCCTTTGTGTCTGGTATCTTTCACTCATCGTGTTTGTGAAACTCATACATGTTATTGCTTGTATCAGGAGTTCATTATTTTTTATTGCTGACTAGTATTCTATTGCTTAACTAGTCTGTTGATGGATATTTGGATTATTTCTAGTTGGGAGTTATTATAAATAAAGTTGTTATAAGCATTGCTATACAAGGTTTTTTTGGGGGGGTGTATGCTTTCATTTTTCTGAAATAAATAACCTAGAAGTGGAGATTTTGGGTCGTAGGGTAGGTGTATATGTTTAACCTTACAAAAAGGTCAGATGGATTTTCCAAGTGATTGTTTCATTTTATACTCCCACCAGCAGTGAGATTTCCCGTTGCTCCACACCCTTGCCACCATTTTATGTTGTCAGTATTTTAAACTGTGGCCGTTCTAGTGGATTTTATAGCATTTTAAGGTTTTCTTATAGTCTACATCAGTAAGAATCCTGGATTGAATTCTTATATTTTCTGTGGGCCAGTGAAAAGTTATAAATTTAAGTCCAATTTCATGAGTGAAGTTAGCAAAGGTGCAGTGTTTTCTTTAAAATAATACAAAGATCACTAGCCATATAAGAAAAGATTAATAAACTGGACTTCATTAAAACTAAGAACTTCTCTTCAAGAAAAGACGCTATTAAGATAATACAAAAGTAAGCCACAGATGGAGAGGTTATGTTTTCATTGAATTTTTAAATGAACTTTGTTTTTTAGAGCAGTTTCAGGTTTACAGAAAAACTGTACAGAAAGTACGGAGTTCCCATATGCTCCTCCCCCCAGCACAGTTTCTCCTATTGCTAATATCTTGCATTTGTTGTTGTTAGGTGCCATCGAGTCAGTTCTAACTCATACTAACCCTGTGTACAACAGAATGAAACACTGCCTGGTCCTGTACCACCCTCACAATCGTTGTTATGCTTGAGCCCATTCTTGCTGCCACTATGTCAATCCATCTCGCTGAGGGTCTTCCTCTTTTTCGCTCACCCTCTACCTTACCAAGCATGATGTCTTTCTCCAGGGACTGATCCCTCTTGATAACATATCCAAAGTATGTGAGACAAAGTCTCACCATCCTTGCTTCTAATGAGCATTCTGGCTATACTTCTTCCAAGACAGATTTGTTCATTATTTTTGCAGTCCATGGTATAGTCAATATTCTTTGCCAACACTATAGTTCAAAGGCATCTATTTTTCTTTGGTCTTCCTTATTCATTGCCCAGCTTTTGCATGCATATGAGGTGATTGAAAAGACCATGGCTTGGGTCAGGTGCACTTTAGTCTTCAAGGTGACATCTTTGCTTTTCAACACTTTAAAGAGGTCTCTTGCAGCAGATTTGCCCAATGCTATGCGTCCTTTGATTTGTTGACTGCAGCTTCCATGGGTGTTGATTGTGGACCCAAGTAAAATGAAATCCTTGACAACTTCAATCTTTTCTCCGTTTAGCGTGACGTTGCTTATTGGTCCAGTTGTGAGGATTTTTGTTTTCTTTATGTTGAGGTGCAATCCACACTGAAGGCTGTGGTCTTTGATCTTCATCAGTAAGTGCTTCAAGTCCTCTTCACTTTCACCAAGCAAGATTATGTCATCTGCATAACGCAGATTGTTAATGAGTCTTCCTCCAATCCTGATGCCCCTTTCTTCTTCATATAGTCCAGTTTTTCAGATTATTTGCTCAGCATACAGATTGAATAAATATGGTGAAAGGATACAACCCTGACGCACACCTTTCCTGACTTTAAACCACGCCATATCCCCTTGTTCTGTTTGAATGACTGCCTCTTGGTCTATGTACAGGTTCCTGATGAGCACAATTAAGTGTTCTGGAATTCCCATTCTTTGCAATGTTATCCATAATTTGTTATGATCCACACTGTCGAATGCCTTTGAGTCAGTACAACACAGGTAAACATCTTTCTGGTATTCTCTGCTTTCAGGCAGGATTCATCTGACATCAGCAATAATATCCCTGGTTCCACGTTTCGTGTGATACATTTCTTACAGTTGAGAAACCAATACTGATATACTACTATTAACTAAGTCCATAGTTTACACTCAGGTTCACTCTTTGTGTTGTACAGTCCTATGAGTTTTAACAAATGCATGAAGTCATGTGTCCACCATTGTAGTATCATACAGAATAGTTTCACTGCCCTAAAAATGCCCTGTGCTCCACCTATTCATGACTCCCTCCCTTCCCCTGGATCCCTGGAAACCACTAATTTTTTACTCCCTATAGCCTCCTTGGAGCCCTGATGGTGTGATGGTTAAGAGCTCAGCTGCTAACCAAAATGTCAGTAGTTTGAATTTACCAGCTGCTCCTTGGAAACCGTATGGGGCAGTTCTACTCTGTCCTGTAGGGTCGCTATGAGTTGGAATTGACTGTAACAGGTTTAATAGCTTTTTCCAGAATGTCATATAGTTGGAATCATGCAATATGTAGCTTTTTCAGACTGGCTTCTTTTCACTTAGCAATATGCATTTAAGTTTCCTCCATGTCTTTTCATGGCTTGATAGCTCATTTTTTTTTCTTGCTGAATAATATCCCATTGTATGGATGTAGCACAGTTTGTTAATCCATTCTCTCATTGAAGGACATATTGGTTGTTTCCAGTTTTTGGCAATTGTGACTAAAGCTATTATAAACATTCCTATGCAGGTTTTTATGTGGACATATGTTGTTGACTCATTTGAGTAAATATCTGGGAGCATGATTACTGGATCATATGGTAACCTATGTTTAACTTTGTAAGAAATTGCCAGATTGTCTTCCAAAGTGGCTGTACCATTTTGCGTTCCCATCAGCAATGAATGAGAGTTCCTGTTGCTCCACATCCTCACCAGTGTTGGATGTTGTCAGTGTTTCACATTTTATCCATGCTAATAATGTGTAGTAGTATCTCATTGTTGTTTTATCTGTAATTCCCTAATGACATAGGATGCTGAGAATTTTTCACATGCTTATTTGCCATTTGTATATCTTCTTTGGTGAGGTGTGTTTTCAGATCTTTTGCCCATTTGGTAATTGAGTTGTTTGTTTGTTTTTTATTGTTAAGTTTTAAGAGTTCTTTTTTATATTTTGGATACTGGTCGTTTATCAGATATTTGTTTTGCAAATATTTTCTCCCAGTCTGTCGTTTGTTTTTTCATTATCTTAAGAGAATTTATTTTCACATACCCAAAAAAAGGACTCATATCCAGAATACATAAAGAACTCCTACAGATCAATATGAAAAAGACATATGACTCAATTTAGAAGTGGGTGAAAGGCTTGAACACACACTTCACAAAAAGAATATGCAAATGGCCCATAAGCATATGGAGAGGTGCACAACTTCTTTAGCCATCATGAAAATGAGCTATTACTACACACTGAGTAGAAGTGGCTAAGATGAATACTATTGGTAATACCAAGCGGTGGCAAGGATGTAGAGAAATTAAAGCTTCCACATACATCATTGGTGGGAGTGTAAATTAGTAGAGCCACTTACAAACACTGACAGTATCTACTTAAGCTAAATATGTACTCACCTTATGACTCAGCAGTTCCACTCCTAGGTATATAACCAAGAGAAATGAGTACATATATGTACCAAAGACCCATACAAGCTTGTTCATGGCACCTTTATTCATACTACACCCAAATTAGAAACAATCTGAATATCTATTTTATATATATATAAGCAACATCATGATAAACAGAGAAAAGGTTGAAGTTGTCAAGGATTTCATTTTACTTGGATCCACAATCAACACCCACAGAAGCAGCAGTCAAAAAATCAAATGACGTATTGTATTGGGCGAATCTGCTACAAAAAATCTCTTTAAAGTGTTGAAAAGAAATTACCTTGAAGACTAAGGTGCGCTTGACCCAAGCCATGGTATTTTCAATAGCCTCATATGCATGCAAAAGCTGGACAATGAATAAGGAAGACCAAAGAAGAATTGATGCCTTTGAATTATGGTGTTGGCGAAGAATATTGAATATACCATGGACTGCCAGAAGAATGAACAAATCTGTCTTGGAAGAGGTACAGCCAGAATGCTTCTTAGAAACACGGATGGCGAGACTTCTTCTCACTTACTCTGGACATGTCATCAGGAGGGACCAGTTCCTGGAGGAGGACATTAAGCTTGGTAAAGTAGATGACCAGCGAAACAGAGAAAGACCCTCAATGAGATGGATTGACACAGTTGCTGCAACAATGGGCTCAAGCACAGCAGTGACTGTGAGGATGGTGCAGGACCAGGCAGTGTTTCATTCTCTTTAGCATAGGATCGCTATGAGTCAGAACCGACTCAACAGCACCTAACAACAATATATATATATAAAACCACCCCTCACCTATCAGTTTGTTTTACTGTGGTGGCTTGTGCGTTGCTGTGATGCTGGAAGCTATGCCACTGGTATTCAGATAACACTAGGGTCACTCATGGTGGCCAAGTTTAGGTAGAGCTTCCAGACTAAGACAGACTGGGAAGAAGGGCCTGGCAATCTACTTCTGAGAAAATAGTTCAGTGGAAACCTATGGATAGCAGTGGAACATTGTCTGATATAGTGGCTGGAAGATAAGCCCCTTAGGTTGGAAGGCACTTAAAATACGACTGGGGAAGAGCTGCCTCCTCAAAGTAGAGTAGACCTTAATGACGTGGATGGAGTCAAGCTTTCAGGACCTTCATTTGCTGATGTGGCACTACTCAAAATGAGAAGAAACAGCTGCAAACATCCATTAATAATCAGAACAGGAATGTATGAAGTATGAATCTAGGAGAATTAGAAGTTGTCAAAAATAAAATGGAAAGCTTGAAAGTTGATATCCTAGGCATTAGTGAGCTGAAATGAACTGCTATTGGCCATTTTTAATCAGACAGTCATATGGTCTACTATGCTGGGAATGACAAATTGAAGAAGGACATCACATTAATCCTCAAAAAGATCATTTCATGATCTATCCTGAAATACAATGCTGTCAGTGATAGAATAATATCCATACGCCTACAAGGAAGACCAGTTAATACGAGTACATATTATTCAAACTTACCTACCAACTACTAATGCAAAAGATGAAGAAATGGAAGATTTTTACCAACTTGTGCAGTCTGAAATTGATCAAACATGCAATCAACATGCATTGATAATTACTGATGATTGGAATGTGAAAGTTGGAAACAAAGAAGGATCGCTAGTTGGAAAATATGACCTTGATGCTAGAAACAATGCCAGAGAGCGCATGACAGAATTTTGCAAGACCAACGACTTATTCACTGCAAATACCTTTTTTCACCAACATAAACGGCAACTATACACATGTACCTCACCGAATGGAACACACAGGAATCAAATTGACTACATCTGTGGAAGGAGACGATGGAGAAGTTCATTATCATCAGTCTGAACAAGGCCAGGGGCTGATGGGGAACGGACCATCAATTGCTCATATGCAAGTTCAAGTTGAAGCTGAAGAAAAGTAAAATAAGTCCACGAGAGCCAAAGTACAACCTTGAGTACATCCCACCTGAATTTAGAGACCATCTCAAGAATAGATTTGATGCATTGAACACTATGACCGAAGACCAGACAAGTTGTGGGATGACATCAAGGACAGCACACATGAAGAAAGTAAAAGGTTATTAAAAAGACAAGAAAGAAGAAAAAGACTGAAGTGAATGTCAGAAGAGACTCTGAAACTTGCTCTTGAACATACAGTAGCTAAAGTGAAAGGAAGAAATGATGAAGTAAAAGAGCTGAACAGAAGATTTCAAATGACATGTGCAAAGATCTGGAGTTAGGAAACCAAAAGTGAAGAACACTCTCGGCATTTCTCAAACTGAAAGGACTGAAGAAAAAATTCAAGCCTCGAGTTGCAATATTGAAGGATTCTGTGGGCAAAAAACTGAACAACGCAGGAAGCGTCAAAAGAAGATGGGAGGAATACATAGAGTCATTGTACCAAAAAGAATTGGTTGATGTTCAGCCATTTCAGGAGGTAGCATATGATCAAGAACCAACAGTGTACTGAAGGAAGAAGTCTAAGTTATACCAAAGGCATTGGTGAAAAACAAGGCTCCAGGAATTGACGGAATACCAAGTGAGACGTATCAACAAACGAAATCAATGCTAGAAGTGCTCACTTGTCTATGCCAAGAAAATTGGAAGACTGCTACCTGGCCAACCAACTGGAAGAGTCTATATTTGTGCTCATTCCAAAGAAAGATGATCCAACAGAATGTGGAAATTATCAAACAATATCATTAATATCCCATGCAAGCAAAATTATGTTGTAGGTAATTAAAAAATGGTTGCAGCAGTATATGGACAGGGAACTGCCAAAAATTCAAACCAGATACAGAAGAGGATATGGAACTAGGGATAGTATTGCTGATGTCAGATGTATTTTAGCTGATGTTAGATGTATTTTAGCTGAAAGCAGAGAATACCAGAAAGATATTTACCTGTGTTTTATTGACTATGAAAAGGCATTCAACTTGTGGCTCATAACAAATTATGGATAACATTTCGAAGCATAAGAATTTCAAAACACTTCATTGTGCTCATGCAGAACCTGTACATAGACCAAGAGGCAGTAGTATGAACAGAACAAGAAGATACTGCATGGTTTAAAATCCAGAAAAGGTATGCGTTGGGGTTATATCCTTTCACTATACTTATTCAATCTGTATGCTGAGCAAATAATCTGAAAAGCTGCACTATATGAAGAAGAATGTGGCATCAGTATTGGAGGAAGACTCATTAACAACTTGTGATATGCAGATGACACAACCTTGCTTGCTGAAAGTGAAGAGGACTTGAAGCACTTACTAATGAAGATCAAAGACCACAGCCTTCACTATGGATTACACCTCAACATAAAGAAAACAAAAATCCTCACAACTGGACCAATAAGCAACATCACGATAGATGGAGAAAAGATTGAAGCTGTCAAGGATTTCATTTTACTTGGATCCACAGTCAACACCCATGGAAGCAGCAGTCAAGAAACAAAGGACGTATTGCATTGGGCAAATCTGCTGCAAAAGACCTCTTTAAAGTGTTAAAAAGCAAAGATGTCACCTTGAAGACTAAGGTGTGCTGACCAAGCCATGGTATTTTCAATCCTCATATGCATGCGAAAGCTGGACAATGAATAAGGAAGACAAAGAAGAATAGATGCCTTTGAATTATGGTGTTGGTGAAGAATATTGAATATACCATGGACTGTCAGAAGAACAAACAAATCTGTCTTGGAAGAAGTACAGCCAAATTGCTCCTTGGAAGCCAGGATGGTGAGACTTTGTCTCACGTACTTTGGACATGTTATCAGAAGGGACCAGTCCCTGGACAAGGACATCATGATTGGTAAAGTACAGGGTCTGCGAAAAAGAAGAAGACCCTCATCGAGATGGATTGACACAGTGGCTGCAACAATGGTCTCAAACATAGCGACGATTGTGAGTATGGCGCAAGACGAGGCAGCGTTTAGTTCTGTTGAACGAAGGACCGCTCTGAGCTGGAATCGACTGGACGGCCCTTAACAGCAATGAGAAATATTTATATACATACACACACACACACACACACACACACACACATATGTAATGGTATATTCCTACAATAGGATACTACACAACAATAAAAAGAGAATGAACAGCAACATCTCATAGATGACACTCACAGACTTAACAATGAGTAAAAGAAGACAGACTTAAAGTAGCACATATTGTATAATTCCCTTTTTGTGAAGTTCATGCACAGTTAAATTAATATTGATACCTGTCAGACTACTGGTTATCTTTTAGGAGTGAGTATTGGTTGGGAAGGGACATGAGGCAGCCTTCCAGGGTGCTGGAAAAGTTCTATGTATCTTGATCTGGGTCATAACAATTCATGAAGTTCTACACTATGATTGGTGTACCTTATTAAATTATGTTGTATTTCAATATTTTTTTACAAGCCAACTAAGATTACAGTAGATATATCTGAGAACCAAAAAGCCGGTAGTAAGAATTAACCCTTTAAGATATATATAATCCTTAGAATGCTTAAGTGTTATTGTTCTACCTCAAAATAACAATTATTCATTTGTTTCCTAAGTTGAGGTGGAAAACATCCAGAATGAATGCTGTCCTGAGACCTGGTTCTCGGGATCTTTTCAAGATGGCCAGTTAGCTCTGATATGTCATGAACTCATTTGGAAGAATTAGATCCGCTCTTAATTGCCATTAACATTCCAATATTGGATTATAACCCCCAAATTAACTCATATTTTTCTGGTCACTTGGTTTTACCAGTATAAATTTGGAGAAAATTATATTACAAACCACACTTATGAGCTGTAACCACAATACTGAGATGCCAAGCCTGCGAGAAAATGGCAGCTAACTCAA
This sequence comes from Dugong dugon, assembly GCA_030035585.1. Classification (NCBI taxonomy): domain Eukaryota; kingdom Metazoa; phylum Chordata; class Mammalia; order Sirenia; family Dugongidae; genus Dugong; species Dugong dugon. Next base: position 162,002,231 of record CM057483.1, on the reverse strand, counting down.
GCATCCTGGCCAGAAACTCTGGTTTGTGTGTGTGTGTGTGTGCACGTGTGTGGGTGTGTGTGTATGGGAGTGTTTCTATAGGCTCATCTAAGGCAATATGATTTCTTTTTACAATCAGTGTTTCACAATTTTAAAAATACTTTTCTTTCTGTCTTAGGTCCAACTAGGAGCAAAACAATCCCCAAAACTTTATTCAATTTTCTTAAGTGGTGTTGCCCACACTTTCCTTATGTTGCATTAATACCAATGCAAAAGAAACACACACTGGTTAGGGAGTGGAGGGGCTGAGGGAAGAGCAGCAACAAAATCTTATTGGAGTAGCAAGAAGCCCTTTTAGGGGACCAAAATGCTGACCAAGGGATCATGACTTGCGAATTACAATAATACTCATAATTAGCCACTCAACCATACTGTCAACATGAGACTGTGAATAAGTTTTATTTTTCCATAGAGGAAAGGCTAAAGGCAAGACAAATTCCACATGCATAATGAAATTTTAAAATGACTTTTTAAAAATGTAAAATTTCCTTCTCATGAAAGCAGCTCGTTCCGCTCATATTAGAGGGTTCCCTCAAGTTTACCACATGTATCCTTCTTTTGGAGGAAACGTGAGAGTAAGCAAAGCCATTTCCATACATATTCGATATTCTCAAGTATTTGTGCAGAAGAATGTAAGGTCTAGTGAAGAAATATTTATTAGCTAGGAGCAAATCTTCCTCCATTTGAGAAATACGTCCTCGTTTGACTCTGACAGCGGATTTGTAGCACTTTTTTCCTTGGGATGTCTGATTGGAGGACACAAGTATTGATGTAACTGGCTGGGGTGCCAAAAAAAAAAAAAAAGTAAATTGGTGAGTTGTCTCCCACAGGAATCGAATTCATGTTCCAGGCTTTCCAAATGGGATAGCCAACCATGCACAAGTCTCAGTTCTGGTGACTCCACCGTGACCATGCTAAGTGAGCCTCCCATACCTGATGTAAATGCATAAAAGCAAGGCAGCTGCTCAGCAAGAGAGAAAATGGAATTGGTCAACTGCTGATTTTAAACAGGTGAGTTAAAAATTTATTTGCAAAAATGTCCAGAAGTGGGAGATTTTGTAGGGAAAAAAACCCAAAACTGTATCACAGTACCTTCCAGAACATCCCTCAAAGCCACAGAAGTAAAATATAGATGCACTGATGGATGCCTCCTCCCTAGACTGATGCAGTGGGGAAGTCTGAGTTTTAAAATATGCTTTGCTTTCACTAGATTTTAAAATTCTTTTCATTCCTTCCCTCGGTTGTTTTGGTGACAGGTTCTTCAGTGATATTTGAAGGAAGGTTCATTTGGGGACATTCTGGGATGTTATTGGAGTACAGTAACACATGTTACAGAATGTCAAAAAGTGAGTGGCTTTAAAAATGTTTAATAATAATTATTTCTGCTACATTCTCTGCAGCCTGCAAGTGTGGGGGTTTGTACTTACCATCTGGGCTGCCCAAGTGGAACATTTTGTCAGATGGGAATGTGACACTAAAGTAAAGAAGCAGACAGTCCACAACTCAAGGGTACAAGAATGATCACACCTTTATTTTTTGTACTTCAACTTAATTTCTGACTCCAAATTCCCATTCTAACAGGCTAATAAATTCTGAAGCCTCTGTGCTGCCTGTAGTCTCCTAGTCTTCTCCGTAAAGTTGTATCAGGCTTCTTACACCTTGGGACAAACTATTGACTATCTGATCCTCAGTGATGGTCCACAAAAGCTACTGCTGAGTCATTGACCATCTCTGACACCATAACCATTGGGAAAAGGACATATTTTGCTACTTTTCATCTGCAAGAGGCACCATTCCACCAATAGCTTTGGGGTCTTACCAATACAGCAGCTAGGAAACAGGTAGCAGATCCATACTATTCGAAGATCCTCACGTTCTCTTTCTCATTCCCAACCCTAGGGAAATTAATTTCAAGTCTGAGAGGGAAGAGAATTTCTCTTCCTCCTGTTTCTCTAAAACTCTGAATATACCTAAAAATCCACAGCAAATCCTCTTGACCTTCTCTGATAACCCTTTAGGATATTCTCAGGGTATCATGGAGACCCTAAGGACTTAGGCTTTTGGAAAACTTAAGTCAGAAAAGTGTGTGGGCTACTTCTGTTTTTCAACCCTTGCATATACTTCCCCCAAAGAAATGAACCCATAGCTGCCTATCTGGTTGAGTGGGCAAGAAAAGAAAAAAATTCCCTAAGTTAATATGTAGAGATGTTATCCATCCAAAATCATATGGATTTCTTTTTCCTGGTGAAATTGTAAGCACAAGAGCATAGGAATCATGTTGTCAAGTTTTTCATATCTTCCATCCATAGAGCTAGATCCACACCTAGAATATAATGGGGTCCATGAATGAGTGAAAGGATGAATGAAGAAATAAATGAATGAATGTTTCATAAACCCCACTTCCTAGTTACCCAGTTGTGTACCACAGACAAGTTTAGGATGCCATCTCTCCTCTACTATGACCTTAATCTAAACCTTATAGGAATTTTCTAATTAATTATTATAAATGCTTATTCTGTGCTGAGAGTTGTGAAGGACACAAAAGAAGCTACCACCCTTGCTGTCCTCCACGTTTCTGTCAGTTTGTTGTATTGTGGGGGCTTGTGTGTTGCTGTGATGCTGGAAGCTATGCCATCGGTATTCAAATACCACCTGGATCACCTCTGGTGGACAGGTTTCAGCTGAGCTTCCAGACTAAGACAGACTAGGAAGAAGGACCTGGTGGTCTACTTCTGAAAAGAATTAGCCAGTGAAAACTTTATGAATAGCAGCAGAACATTGTCTGATATAGTGCTGGAAGATGAGCCCCTCAGGTTGGAAGGCACTCCAAATAAGACTGGGGAAGAGCCGCCTCCTCAAAGGAGAGTTGACCTTAATGACCTGGATGGAGTAAACGTTTCAGGACCTTCATTTACTGATGTGGCACGACTCAAAATGAGAAGAAACAGCTGCAAACATCCATTAATAATAGGAACATGGAAAGTACGAAGTATGAATCTGGGAAAATTGGAAACTGTCAAAAATGAAATGGAAGGCATAAACATCAATATCCTAGGCATTAGTGAGCTGAAATGGACTGGTATTGGCCATGTTGAATCTGACAATAATATGGTCTACTATGCTGGGAATGAGAAATTGAAGAGAAATGGTGTTGCATTCATCCTCAAAAAGAACATTTCAAGATCTATCCTGAAGTACAACACTGCCAGTGACAAGACAATATCCATATGCCTACAAGGAAGACCAGTTAATACGACTGTTATTCAAATTTATGCACCAACCACTAAGGCCAAAGGTGAAGAAACTGAAGATTTTTACCAACTTTTGCAGTCTGAAATTGATCGAACTTGCAATCAAGATGCATTGATAATTACTGGTGATTGGAATGTGGAAGTTGAAAAGAAGGAAGAAGGGTAGGTAGTTGGAAAATATGGCCTTGGTGATAGAAATGATGCCAGAGATCACATGACAGAATTTTGCAAGACCAACGACTTCTTTGTTGCAAATACCCTTTTACAACAACATAAACGGCGACTATACACGTGGACCTCATCAAATGGAATACACAGGAATCAAATCGACTACATCTGTGGAAAGAGACGATGGAAAAGCTCGATATCATCAGTCAAAACTAGGCCAGGAGCGGACTGCGGATCAGACCATCAATAGCTCATATGCAAGTTCAAGTTAAAGTTGAAGAAAATTAGAACAAGTCCACGAGAGCCAAAGTATGACCTTGAGTATATCCCACCTGAGTTTAGAGACTGTCTCAAGAATAGACTTGATGCATTGAACACTAATGACCAAAGATCAGATGACTTGTGGAATGACATCAAGGACATCATACATGAAGAAAGCAAGAGGTCATTAAAAAGACAGGAAAGAAAGAAAAGACCAAAATGTATGTCAGAAGAGACTCTGAAACTTTGAATGTTGAGTAGCTAAAGGAAATGAAGAAATGATGAAGTAAAAGAACTGAACAGAAGATTTCAAAGGGCAGCTCAAAAAGACAAAGTAAAGTATTATAATGACATGTGCAAAGATCTGGAGTTAGAAAATGAAAAAGAAGAACACTCTTGGCATTTCTCAAGCTGAAAGAACTGAGGAAAAAATTCAAGCCTTGAGTTGCAATATAGAAGGATTCTATGGGCAAAATACTAAACAACGTAGGAAGCATCAAAAGAAGATGGAGGTAACATATGATCAAGAACCAATGGTGTATGAAGGAAGAAGTCCAAGCTGCACTGAAGGCATTGGTGAAAAACAAGGCTCCAGGAATTGGCAGGATACCAATTAAGATGTTTCAACAAACAGATGCAGTGCCGGAAGGGCTCACTCTTCTATGCCAAGAAATTTGGAAGACAGCTACCAGGCCAACAGACTGGAAGAGATCCATATTTATGACTATTCCAAAGAAAGATTATCCAACCAAATGTGGAAATTATCAAATAGTATTATTAATATCACATGCAATTAAACTTTTGCTGAAGATTGTTGAAAATCAGTTGCAGCAGTACATGGACAGGCAACTACCAGAAATTCAAGCTGGATTCGGAGGAGAACCTGGAACCAGGGATAATCATTGCTGATGTCTGATGGATCCTGGCTGGAAGCAGAGAATACCAGAAAGATGTTTACTTGTGTTGTATTCACTATGCAAAGGCACTCGACTGTGTGGATCATAAAAAATTATAGATAACATTAAGAAGAATGGGAATTGCAGAACACTTGATTGTGCTCATCAGGAACTGTACATAGATCAAGAGGCAGTTGTTTGAACAGAACAAGGGTATATTGCATGGTTTAAAGTCAGGAAAAGTGTGCATCAGGGTTCTATCCTTTCACCATACTTATTCAGTCTGTATGCTGAGCAAATAATCTGAGAAGCTGGGCTACATGAAGAAGAATGGGGCATCGGGATTGGGGGAAGACTCATTAACAACCTGTGATACGCAGATGACACAATCTTGCTTGCAGAAAGTGAAGAGACTTGAAGCACTTACTGATGAAGATCACAGACCACAGCCTTCACTATGAATTACACCTCAACATAAAGAAAACAAAAATCCTCACAACTGGACCAATAAGCAACATCATGATAAATGGAGAAAAGATTGAAGTTGTCAAGGATTTCATTTTATTTGGGTCCACAATCAACACCCATGGAAGCAGCAGTCAAGAAATCAAAGGACGCACGGCATTGGGCGAATCTGCTGCAAGAGACCTCTTTGAAGTGTTGAAAAGCAAAGATGTCACCTTGAGGACTAAGGTGTGCCTGACCCAAGCCATGGTGTTTTCAGCTGCCTCCTATGCATGCAAAAGCTGGACAATGAATAAGGAAGACCAAAGAAGAATTGACCCCTTTGAATTATGATGTTGGCAAAGAATATTGAATATAGAATGGACTTTGAAAATAATGAACAAATCTGCCTTGGAAGAAGTATAGCCAGAGTGCTTATTAGAAGCAAGGATGGCAAGACTTTGTCTCACATACTTTGGACATGTTATCAAGAGGGATCAGTCCCTGGAGAAGGACGTTACGCTTGGTAAAGTAAAGGGTCAGCAAAAAAGAGGAAGACCCTCAATGAGATGGATTGACACGGTAGCTACAGCAATTGGATCAAGCATAACAATGATTGTGAGGATGGCACAGGACTGAGCAGTATTTCGTTCTGTTGCGCATGGGGTCACTATGAGTTGGAACCAACTTGACGACACCCAGCAACAACAACAGCCATTGTTTTTGCCCTTTTTTGTCTAGTTAAAGATACATGACTTACATCCATATACCAATAGAGAGCAGTACAAGGCAAGGATGAATGGAACATTCTGCCTGTTACGGAATCTCCTAGCAAAAGGAGATCACTGTAGGTTACAGTAGATGAGGACTCTGCAAAGAAATGACGGGTCCTGAGATGGGTCACAAAAGTTTTTGGCAGGTGGAAAGGAGAGGAGAGAAACAACATGAATAAAGGTGCAAAGGGGATAGGACATGGTGTATGTGGGAGCCAGGAGTCTGGGTTGTCTTCAGCAGAAGATGGGCTGGAAGCAATAGGACATGGCTGACCAGCTTAGGTAGCAAGAGGGTATATTTGGATGCAGTTGAGGAATGATAATATAACTTTCGACATCTGAGTAGTGGATACCCATAACTACCACAGTGGAAAATCTGACTAAACCCCATAGATTTGAGGGCTAAAAAGTAAGATTTATGGTAAATACATAAACACACACACACACACACACACATATGGCTTCCATATTTTATTCCTCATTTCTCTTGCTATATTTTAGTTCCCTGACAGGTCACATGGGTCACTATGAGTCGGAAATCGATTTGACAGCACCTAACAACAACAAAGGAGCCCTGGTGGTGCAGTAGTTAGGCGCTCAGCTGCTAACCAAAAGGTCAGCAGTTGGAACCCACCAGCCTCTACATGGGAGAAAAATGTGTCAGTCTGCTTCCATAAAGATTACAGCCTTGGAAACCTGATAGGGCAGTTCTACTCTATCCTACAGGGTTGCTATGAGTTGGAATCGACTGGATAGCATAGGATTAACAACAACAACAGGTCCTACCCCAGAATTGAAAACAGAGGAGATAACTCATTAATAGCTAGTTAATTATTATTAATTAAGATATAAAAGTTTTTAAATCTGGAATGAGGAAACATAGACTTCAATCCCAGCTCTGCCATTAGCTAACAATGTGATGTTGGGCAAGCTACTTAGTCTTAGACTCAATTTTATCAACTGTAAAATAAGGAGACTGGATTAAAGTATATTCAATCCCCTTTAAGCTCCAAAAGCATATAATTGGTTATCAATCCAACTAAGGAATCAAGTTGCAAAAGATTTTCTGGAAGTAATGAAGCCTGAGGGGATTTTAAAAAGAAAATAAATCTCAATAAGCAAAGATGAAAAAAAGATCAATGAATCATCGTTTAATGAATGCCTTAGTTATCTAGTGCTGCTGTAACAGAAATAAAAGTGAGTGGCTTTAACAAACAGAAATTTATTCTTTCACAGTTTAGGAGGCTAGAAGTCCAAATTCAGGGCACCCGTTCTAGGGGAAGGCTTTCTCTCTCTGTCGGCTCTGGGAGAAGGTCCTTGTCTCTCTTCAGCTTCTGTTCTTTGGCTCAAGGAGCCCTGGTGGTGCAGTGGTTAAGCGTTTTGCTACTAACCAAAATGTCGGTGGTTTGAAGCCACCAGCCACTCCATGGGAGAAAGATGTGGCAATCTGCTTCCGTTAAGATTACAGCCTTAGAAACCATATGGGGCAGTTCTGCTCTGTCCTGTAGGATTGCTGTGAGTTGGAATTGAGATAATGTTCTGCCCAGTATAGTTCTGGGGGTGGGGGGGAGAGGGAGAAGAGGGGAAAACGGGAGAATGCCATAAACCAAACCAAACCTGTTGCTGTGAAGTCAATTCTGACTCATAGAGACCCTATAGGGCAGAGTGGAACTTCCCCATAGGGTTTCCAAGGAGCAGCTGGTGGATTTGAACTGTCAACATTTTGGTTAACAGCCGAGCTCTTAACCAGTGTGCCACCAGGGCTCCCAGAATGTCATAGTTTCCAAAATTTAATAATAGAATAAATCACTCAAGACATTTGAATTAAATGTTCTTATCATTCAGATGGAGCCCTGGTGGTATAGTGGTTAAGAGCTCAGCTGCTACCCAAAAGGTCAGCAGTTCAAATCCACCAGCCACTCCTTGAAAACCCTATGAGGCAGTTCTCCTCTGTCCTGTAGGGTCACTATGAGTTGGAATCTACTCCACAGCAATGGGTTTATTTTTAGTTTTTTTTTTTAAATTGTTCAGATAGGAGCCCTGATGGTGTAGTGGTTAAAGCCCTTGGCTGCTAACCAAAAGGTTGATGGGTAGATTGGTGGTTCAAACTCACCAGCTGCTCTGCAGGAGAAAGACATGGCAGTTGCTTCCATAAAGATTTACAGCTTTGAAAACCCTGTGAGGCAGTCCTGCTCTGTCCTACAGGGTCACTATGAGTTGGAATCGACTCTATGGCAGTGGGTTTGGTTTTTGGTTTATTGTTCAGATTCCTGTCTTTACTATAGAGTTTAGGATATAGATAACAAATTTGAACCACACCCTATATTTTTATCTTAGTGTACACGATATTTTATCAATAAGAAAGAAGGAAAGGCTAAGATGACAGTGGAAGCATTGTCGACTCACCAGAGGTAGTCCCTGGATTTGTTTCTTTGTCTATGAGGTGTTCAGAACACCAGGGCATAGGTGTACAATCACTTAGAGTGGGCACATCTTGACCCTCCAAATGGCCCAGGAAGCCTGACATGAAAAGATGACCTGGAACAATAAGATTCTCATTCTCAGGGTTCACACTGGAAGATATGGAAACTATCAGTGGGAATGGTCACTGAAAGGATGCATATAGGAGATGCCAGGAAGTAGGGTCCAGGTGATGAGGGATCATGGCAAATTAAGTCATGAGAAAGCAGAAACTAAGTACGTAGAAGATCAGTGTAGAGGGAAAGCAAGACAGAAGGCACAGGAGAACAGAGTAGACTGGAAGACAACAGACAATATGAAATCACATAAAGAAGCAGGAAAAGATGACCTCAGCAAGTGACCAAAATAAAGAAGCAGAAAACCTTCCAGAGGAAAAAATGGTAATGCAACTACCTGATAAGGAATTCAAAAGACTAACATATAAGGCTCTCTGAGAGATCAAGAAAGAAATCAATGAAAACACAGATAAAACCAAGGAAAATACAGACAAAACAATAGAAAAATTCAGGAAAACAATACAAGAACAAAACTACAAAATAGACAATTAGAAAACATACAAAAACAGCAACTAGAAATCCAAAAGATTAACAATAAAATTTCAGAATAGACAACTCAATAGAAGGACACAAGAGCTGAACTGAATCAATGGAAGACAGAATCAGAGATATAGAGGAAAAATCCCTAGACACCAATTTTTTTGAGGAAAAATCAGAAAAAACAATGAAGAAAAATGAAAAATTCTAAGAATTAAGTAGGACACTATCAAAAGGAAAAATTTATGTGTGATTGGAATTCCAGAACAGGAGGAGGCAAAACACACACACACACACACACACACACACACACACACACACACACAGACCAATTGTCAAAGATTTGCTGGCAGAAGACTTCTCTAATATCATGAAAGATGAGAAGATACCAATCCAAGAAGTTCAGTGAACCCCATACAGGATAGACTCCAAAAGAAAGTCAACAAGACATATCATAATCAAACTTGCCAAAACCAAAGATGAAAGAATCCTGAGAGTCACTTGGGAAAAAAGAAGAGTCAAGTACAAAGGAGAACTAATAAGACTAAGCTCTGATTACTCGGCAGAAACCATGCAGGGAAGAAGGCAATGGGATGACATATATAAAAGCTTAAAAGAAAAAATTTGCCAACCAAGAATTTTATATTCAGCAAAATTGTCTCTCAAATATGATGGTGAAATTAGGACATTTCAAGATAAACAGAAATAAAGAGAATTTTTGAAAACCATACCAACCTTACAAGCAATTTTAAAGGGAGTCCTTTGGACAGAGAACCAACAACATCAGACAACAACCTGAGATTCAGACGCAGGACAGCACTGGCCAGATACCAACCCAGATAAAGAAGTCTCAAATATAAAACAAAGCTAAAAGACTGAAAATAGGGAACAGAGATGTCAATCTGAGTGACGACAATGTTAAAACAAAAAGGGGAATAAATGATGTAGTTATAGAACTTTCATTTGGAGAGGAAGTCAAAGAGATATCAAGAGACAAAAGACTGCTTTAAACTTAAGAAGATAAAGGTAAATTTCAAGGTCACCACAAAGAAAGTTAACAAACCTACTCATCAAAATAAAAAAGAAGAAAGACATAAAGACTCACTAAACACAAAATCAACAATGACAAAATAAATGAAAAGAAAATCCACAAACAAAAAGAGCTCAGCACAGAAAATTAAGCAGAACAAGGAAACTGTCAACATCCCCCCCCCAAAAAAAAAGCACAATAAAATGACAGTAGTAAACTCATACCTATTGGTAATCACACTGAATATAAATGGCTTAAATGCACCAGAAAAGAGAGAGTTGCAGAATGGATAAAAAAGCATGACCCATCAATATGCTGTCTATCAAAAACACACCTTAGATACAAAGACATAAATAAACTCAAAGGATGGAAAAAAAATATATCAAGCAAACAATAATCAAAAAAGAGCAGGAGTGGCAATATTAATTTCTGATAAAATACACTTTAAGGGAAAATCCACCATAAAAGATAAGGAAGGACATTATACAATGATTAAAGGGTCAATCCACCGAGAGGGCATAATCATAATAAATATATACGTACCAAATGACAGGGCTCCAAAATACATAAAATAAACTCTAACAGCATTGAAAAGAGAAATAGACAGTTCCACTGTATTAGTAGGAGACTTCAGCACACCATGTTCAGTGAAGGACAGAACAACTAGAAAGAAACTCAACTAAGATACAGAAGTTCTAAATGCCATAATCAACCAACTCAGCCTTATAGACATATACAGAACACTCCACCCAACAGCAGCAAAGTATACATTCTTTTCCAACACACATGGATCATTCTCCAGAATAGACCACATTTTAGGCCACAAATGGCCACAGAGCAAGCCTCAATAGAATCCAAAACGTTGAAATAATACAAAGCGTTTTCTCTGATCACAGCACTATAAAAGTAGAAATCAATAACAGGAAGAGCAGGGAGGAAAAAATCAAACACATGGAAGCTGAACAACACCGTATTTAAAAACCACTGGGTAATAGAAGAAATCAAAGATGAAATTTAAAAAATTCCTGGAATCAAATGAGAATGAAAACACCTTTGGGACCCAGCAAAAGCAGCGCTCAGACGTGAATTTATAGCAATAAACACACACACCAAAAAAGAAGAAAGGGCCAAAATAAAAACATTAGCCCTATAACTTGAACAAATAGAGCAGCAAAAGAAGTCCACAATCACCAAAAGAAAGGAAATAATAAAGATTAGAGAAGAAATAAATGAAGGAGAAAAAAAAAACCAATACAAAGAATCAACAAGACCAAAGTTGGTTCTTTGAAAGGATCAATAAACTTGACAAATCACTGGCCAAACCGGCAAAACAAAAGTAAATGAAGAAGCAAATAACCCAAATAAGAAATGAGATGGGTGACATTACAACAAAATCAACTGAAATAAAAAGAATACTATGAAAAAATGTACTTCAACAAGATTGAAAATGTAGAGGAAACAGACAAATTTCTAGAAATACCTAAACTAACACAAACTGAAGTAGAAAAACTAAACAAACCTACAACAAAAGAAGAGATTGAAGAGGTAATAATAAAAAAAACTTCCAACAACAACAACAAAAAAGCCCTGAAGGTTTCAGTGGAGAATTCTACCAAACATTCAGAGAGGAGCTCACGCCAGTATTACTCAAACTGTAGAAAATGAAGGAATACTCCCTAATTCATTCTATGAAGCCAGCATAACCCTGATACCAAAGACAGGCAAAGACACCACAAAAAAAGAAATTTACAGACCAATATCCCTCATGAATATAGATGCAAAAATTCTCAATAAAATTCTAGCCAATATAATTCAACAGCATATCAAAAAACTAATACATAATGGTCAAGTGGGATTCATACCAGCTATGCAAGGATGGTTCAGCATTAGAAAATCAATCAACATAATCCAGCACGTAAATAAAAGAATCACATAACCATCTCTATCAATGCAGAAAAGGCATTAGGTAAAGTCCAATACCCATTCCTGATAAAAACTCTCAGCAAAACAGGAATAGAAGGGAAATTTGTCAACATAATAAAGGACATATATACAAAACCAACAGTCAACATTATTCTCAAAGGAGAGAGGCTGAAAGCACTCCCCCTGAGAACAGGAACCAGACAAGGATGCCCTTTATCACCACTCTTATTCAACATTGTAGGGGAAGTCCTAGCTAGGCAATAACCCAAGAAAAGGAAATAAATAAAGGGCATTCAGATTGGTAAGGAAGAAGTAAAACTATTCCTATTCACAGATGATATGATCCTGTACATAGAAAATCCCAAGGACTCCACAAGAAAACTACTGGAACTAATAGAAGGATTTAGTGAAGTATCAGGATACAAGATCAACATATAAAAATCAGTTGGATTCCTCTACACCAACAAAAAGAACTATGAAAAGGAAATCATGACAACAGTACCATCTACAATAGCCCCACAAGAGATAAAATACTTAGAAATAAATGTAACTAGGGACGTAAAAGACGTATACAAAGAAAACTACAAAATACTACTGCCAGAAACCAAAAGAGACCCACATAAATGGAAAAACATATCACGCTCTTGAATAGGAAGACTTTAAACATTGTGAAAATGTCAATACTACTCACAGCAATATATAGATATAATGCAATTCAGATTCAAATCCCAACAGCATTCTTCAATGAGATGGAAAAATGAATCACAAACTTTATATGGAAGGGAAAGAGGCTCCAGATAAGTAAAGCATTATTAAAGAAGAACAACAAAGTAGGAGGCCTCACACTACCTGATCTCAGAACCTACTGTACAGCCACAGCAGTCAAAATAGCCTGGTACTGCTACAATGACAGACACATAGACCAAAGGAGCAGAATTGAGAACCTGGACATAAATCTATCCACCTGTGGACAGCTAATCTTTGACAAAGGTCCAAAGTTCATTAAATGGGGAACAGACAGTCTCTTTAACAAATGGTGCTGGCAAAACTGGATGTCTATCTCTTTGTAGAAAAATGAAACAGGACCCATACCTCACACCATACACAAAAACTAACTCAAAATGGATCAAAGACCTAAATATAAAACCTAAAACTATAAAGATCATGGAAGAAAAAATAAGGACAATGCTAGGGGCCCTAATATATGGCATAAATAGAATACCGAATATAACAAAAAATACACAAACAGCAGAAGATGAACTAGATAAATGGGACCTCCTAAAAGTTAAACATTTATGCTCATCAAAAGACCTTTGCAAAAGAGTAAAAAGAGAACCTACATGCTGGGAAAAAATGTTTGACTATGACATATCCAGCAAGGCTCTAATCTCTAAAATTTACAGAAAACTTCAACGTCGCAACAGTAAAAAGACACAATCCAATTTAAAAATGGGCTAAAGATACGAACAGGCACTTCACCAAAGAATTCATTCAGGTGGCTAACAAACACATGAAGAAATGCCATTAGAGTGATGCAAATCAAAACTACAAGGAGATACCATCACACCCTGACGATAATGTCACTAATCAAAAAAACAGAAAATAACAAAAGTTGGTGAAGTTGTGGGGAGATAGGAACTCTTATACGCTGCTGGTGGGAATGTAAGATGGTACAGCCACTATGGAAATTGGTATGGCGCTTCCTTAAAAAGCTAGAAATAGAAATACCATATGATCAGCAATCCCACTCCTAGGTATATACCCTAAAGAAATAAGAGTCATGACACAAATATATGCACACCCATGTTCATAGCAGCATTATTCACAATAGCAAATAGATGGAAACAACCTAAGTGCCCATCAGTGGATGAATGAATAAACAAACTGTGGTACGTACACACGGTGGAATACTATGCAACGATAAAGAAAAATGATGAATTCGCAAAACACCTCACAACATGGATGAATCTGGAGGGCATTATGCTGAATGAAATTAGTCAGTCACAAAAGGAACAAATATTGTATGAGACCACTATTATAAAAAAACAAGAAAAGGTTTACACACAAGCATTCTTTGATAGTTACAGGGATGGGAGGGGAAGGGAGGGAAAATTACTAACTAGATAGAAGACGTGAGAATATTGGTGAAGGGAAAGGCAACACACAATATGGGGGAAGTCAGCATAACATGACCAAAGCAAAGGAAGACAGAGGAACGCGAGAATAAAGGGCAACTATAGTAATTACTATAACAGACAATCCTGCAACAATAGTATTAACAAACAAGAATTTACAAGTGGATACATAGGTGTATGCCAAAGAGGTGTGGGAGGTGTAAGGGAGCACATCCACCTGTAGATAGAGGTTTGGTTGTAGATATTTCTACATAATAATTGTAGGTGCTTCATGTATATTAATATAAACAATAGAGCACACTAGGGGCGCTGTCAGGGATACTTCTTAGACATAACCAAAAACCTTGTGGGATGAACTTCCTAGGCTCAAAAGCAAAGAACCATAGACTTGGGGACATCTATATCAATAGGCACAACAGAGTTCATAAAGGCAATGTTCTGCATCTTACTTTGGTGAATAGTGTCTGGGGTCTTAAAAGCTTGCAGGCGGCCGCCTAATATACAACTATTGGTCTCTTCCCATCCAGAGCAAAGGAGAGTGAAGAAAACCAAAGACTAAAGGGAGCAATTACTCTAAAGGACTAATGAACCACAGCCTACATGACCCCAAGACCAGAAGAACTAGATGGTACCCTGCTACCACTACTGACTGCTTTGACTGGGATCACAATAGAGGGTTCCAGATAGAGCGGGAGAAAAATGTAGAACAACAAATCAAATTCACAAAAAAGACCAGACTTACTGGTCTGACAGAGACTGGAGGAACCCCCAAGACTATGGCCCTAAGACACCCTTCTGACCTGGAACTGAAGCCATTCCTAGAGAACGCCTTTCAGCCAAATAATAGATAAGCTCATAAAATAAACAATAACACCCGAGAGGAACATGTTCCTTAGAAAAATCAATTATATAAGATTAAAAGGACAACACTTGCCCAAAAAGAAAAATGAGAAGCCAGGAAGGGGTAGAAAATCTGGACGAAAGTAAACGGGGAAACTAGGATAGAAATGGAGAGAGCGTTGACACACTGTGGGGAATACAACCAATGTCATGGAACACTTTACGTACAAACTATTGAATGGGAAACGAATTTGCTCTGTAAACTTTCACCTAAAGCACAATTTAAAAAAACAGCAACAAAAAACAAACCCATTGCCGTGGACTCGATTCTGACTCACAGTGACCCTATATAGGACAGAGTATAACTGCCCCATAGGGTTTCCAATTCCGTGGAGCTGCTGGTGGAACAGCTGACTTTTTGGTTAGTAGCCAAGCGCTTTAACCACTGTCCAACCAGGACTCCTTATAGAAACTAGTGTCGAATAAATTAGTGAGTGTGCTTTTTCTGAAATTAGAATGTTGAAAATTTACTTCTAATGGAGTTTTATTTATTGCTGTTTTGGATTTTTAAAAAATCAGTATTCCAAAGAAAAAGGTTGTCTTAATGGTAGTATACGAAGGGCCATTATGGTGGAAAGTCATTGACTGGATAGTCATTTACGTGTGGTAAACCTGCACATTATCTTCCCCATTTATGATTACACAGGTGCTGTGTCAGTACCTTCAGGGTGTAATGTTAGAGCACCTAACTCTTCAGTGTTTCGTCTGCCATCTATGGAGGAGGGGGCCACATCGGGGATGCCTGAGATGGTGAATCTGACTTTGCTCTCCACACCTTATTTGATTTCCTGCTGCTTAATAGCAACCAGACGAACCATAACTATATCTGGCATCCTGTAGAGACTTCATGGATATAATTAAAAATCATCAGAGGTAATTATCCCATCCTCTAAACAGCAAATCAAGACCATTCAAGTTCATGCCTGATCTTTTTTCAGCAGAAGAGATCATAAATTCAGACACCAGATAAAAAGTGATCAAGTTTGAGTTGTAAAATGTCAAAGCAACTTGAAAATACACTCAGAGGATGGCTTCTTACTCTGATAGATATTGCCCGTACCTGAGAATTCACCCCAGGCAGATTTTGTAACTGTTATTGTTCCTCCTCCTCCTCGTTCTTTTTCATCAACTCTCTTCCAGCCGCTGAGTGTGTTCTACGTGATAGATACTGTGCAAGGTCTTTAACAGTCAGAAGACCTAGATTTTTACAGGGTTTGCTTCTAATGCTGAATCTAAGATGTCATAGATTATAAAACATACCCTTTTTAATGTAACATTAAGAAAGAAAAAAATGTTTCAAATTAACTTATCACACAATGCTTACTGATAAATTTTATTGTATATTTTTGAAAGGGCTTTTTAGACTTATTTCCAAAACCAAAAAATCAAACATGTTGCTGTCGAGTCTATTCTGACTTATGGTGACACGATGTGTTACAGAGTAGAGCTGCTCCATAGGTTAGCTTGGCTGTAATCATTATGAAGCACATTACCAAGGCTTTTCTTCCTTGGTGCCACTGGGTGGATTTGAACCGCCAGCCTTCAGATTAGTAGCCAAGTGCAAACTGTTTTCACCACCCAGGACCTAAACCTATTTAGATATGGATTATAATCATGTTTCACTGTTATGCATACATCAAAAGAAAAATATGAAGGAAATAAGTTGGTTTAATTCCCAGTTCTTCAAATTCATTGTTCAACTCTTTTGAGTAAGTAATTTTTCAACACAGAATTTCCACGTCCATATCTGTGTTATATCATAGGTTACATATGATCTTGTCCGCTGTGCCACTGAGAGCTCTGGTGGTACAGCATTTCTTCAAGTGATGCTCCACTATGGTCTCCGAGATTTTCTTCTAAGCTGCCAACAACTGTTCTGCAAGTGTTGATGTTGGCACATTCTTGCTTGGTGAGACATAGGCAACGCTTTTAAATAAACTTGAATAACCAAAAATGTAACAGAGCTTCATCAACTCATGGTTATTTTCTTTTCTTAGGTTCCATAAAGCACTTGGTCATTGCATCAAAAGCCAGTGTGAAATTGTCATCATTTCTTCAGTGACAGATAATTGCTTCACTAATATCTACCCCACTGCTGTTTCTCTGCCTCTCTGAGTTCACAGTATCTTATTGCTTCAGTATCAAATCATGGTTAATTTTCTTCAAGATACTTTAAATGGCAGCCAAACCCAACAGGTGTAGGAATAACAGTGCACATAACTCAACTGAAATATCGTAACGACAATATGAACTCTACAATCAACTTGGTGCCCACGAGGCAATAACTACCTGGCCACCAACGATTGTAAGACACAATCAACCATTAGAAGCATCTCAATTTCAGAAATGTTTAAATGTGGAAGGAGGAGGAAGATGCACCATAGAATTCATGAAATATGTAGATTGCAATTAAAAACAAGAAAAGTGTTTAGATGATTTCGCTTAAGTCTCAGCTTTTTGTCTTGGTTTTTGGTCTCAGCTCCAATGTTTCTCTTTCCCTTTCTGTGGGACCATTAGGAGTTGCAACATGAACTTGAGGAGGAAATCTGGGGATTTGGCCACACTTTGCATAATTTAGATAAAACTGTTCTTTGTGGTGGCGTTTCCTTCTGATGATGCTGAGAACAGCTGCTTCTGTAAAAACAGCAAGGTTTTCAATCCCATTCGGCCCCAAGCCTGGTTGAGGGAGCTTGATTTGGAGAGAGACATTGCATTTTGGGACTCTTCTTTGCTCCCGGTTCCCCTCCTCTGTTACAAAAGCACAAGGGAGCTCTTCTCTTAGGGACAACCTTTGAAGGATTAGCTAATAACATCTGAAGTGACTCCAAATGATGTTCTTCCCAGGAGTATGTGCATTATAACAGGGAACTCTGAAAGACAGCAAAAAGCCTTCAGGATCCAGAAGAATTAATCTCCCAAAGTGGATATGTGTGAGCTGATATTTTGGTGGTGAGAGATTTCCTAGCACACCTCGTCTATGGCCTGGTGGTGAGGATGGCTCAGCTTCCTAGCACATGGGTGTAAGCTACAGATTCCCTCAGTGAATTGCTGGATGAGGGTCCGTCCCCTGGACCGGAGATTTGCTGATGGGCTTCTTATTTTGAGATTAAGAAAGGACAGGCAGGCCCATCTGGGATTTTTATTGGAAGGCCAACAATATCACTGTCATGCTAGATGTCCAAACTTCCCCGGCCTTGGTTTCTTATCTTTAGAATAATGTGGTTAGATCAGGAGATCTCTAAGACCCCTTCTGGCTGGCCCATCTTAGGATTCTGTGGGACGATAGAGTGGGAAGGGGACTGGGAGAGGAGAGAGGGCTACTGTATCCTGGTCCCAAATCCACCACTACCTAGTCATGTAACCTAGTGCAAGTCACTTAACCTTTCCGGGTCTCAGCTGAACAAGGAGCAAGTTGGAGAAAAATATCTCTACATTCCTAACAAGATCTACCTTCTGTTTGTAGCCTCCATTTATAAGTGACCGTATCATGTCTGTTCTTTAGAAAACCTTGCTCAGAGTCAAGTGTCAAAAGTTATTTTAGCTCAGAAAAAGAGAACTTATAAAAAGAGTAAATGAATAAATGGAAAGCAGTCTTAGCATTCTTTATATCAGTATGCAGAAAAAGAAAGTGGTCTTAGTTACCTAGTGCTGCTATAACAGAACTACCACAAGTGGGTAGCTTTAAAGACCGGAAATTTATTTTCTCACAGTTCTGGAGGCTGGAATTCCAAACCAGGGTTGATTCCCTCTTTGTAAGAAGTCCCAGACATTCCTTGGTTTCTTGGCTTGTAGGTGATCCTCACATGGTGTCTGTCCCCTTCTACCCCCACCGTGTGTGTGCTTCTGTGTCTAATCTACTCCTGTTATAACTCAGAAGTGATTAGGTTTAGGACCCACCCTACTCGGCTATGATCTAATTAGCATAACAAAGAAAACCCTATTTCCAAACAGGATTACACCATAGGTTAGGGGCTAGGATTCTAACACATATTTGGGGCGGGGGGGCGGTGCACAATTTAATCCATCAGAAAAGAGGACGTTTGAAAATAAAAGTCTAAACAATAGAGAGGTTGTGAATCTAAAATAGGAGTTTCTGGGTGGTGCAAATGGTTAAGCACTTGACAACTAACTGAAAGGTTGGCAGTTTGAACCCACCCAGAAGTACCTTGGAAGAAAGGCCTGGCAATCTGCTTTCAAAAGGTCACAGCCTTGAAAACTCTATGGAGCACAGTTCTACTCTGACATACATGAGGTTGCCATGAGTCAGAATCAATTTGATGGCAACTGGTTTGCATTTTTTTTATCTTAGACTTAAAATAATACCTACATAATGTATGATGTTATTTTGAAAGCATTAAATTAATGTCCTTGTGAGGGAACTAAATGACTACACCACTGACAGAGGCAAGGTTTATAGTTTGTTTAATCAGAAAAACACACTATGAGAAACTTAATCAAAACCCCTATGTGGCAGAGTTGGGAGTGACTTGGAAAGAGAGCAACGGCCATAGCAACAGCAGCAGCAGCAAGAAGTCCAGGGTGATGGTGAATACAGAGCAGCTTATTTTGAACGTGGGGTTTCAGGGAAAACATACAGGTGATAACAAGCCAGCCACAAATTAGGGGGACACTCCACTCTATGTACCATGAGAAGTGCCAAGCTCTTGAGTACGTAGATGGTAATTGCCAGCAATAGTCGTGACCAACCTCGCAATCATATTTGGCATACCCTGTCAAAATTTCTACCAGGTAGCCTTGAAAGGGATTAGTATCTTATTAAATAATTTCAACTGGCTGAAGAATGTGGTAATACCTGCTGATGGTTCTGTGTGGTGTAATGAAGGTAACATCAATAATGAATGCAGGAAAGGACAAAGTTCTTCACTGTTCATCAGTTATATATGAAGGTGTGATGTCGTGCTGTGACCCCAAACAGGAGAAAAAGGTTGGAACATAAAATTAATTTATGATAGCTGCAGCACTACAAGTAGAGGCCATGTTTTGATGATCTGTTTTCTCTCTCTGCCATAAATTCACCCTTTGAGCAATAGCCTGCTCACGTACAAGGCAATCTTCTCCTGATTAGTTTTCACCTTGTTTCCCTGAAGCCACATCAAAAAGGCACCAATTTGGATGATGAAGCCAGAGCTAATGGCCTAGCTGCATCGTATAAAGGCTCCACACTAAATGAGTCACATGGATCCGAAAGCTGAAAACACAACTCCTAGGTTTAAATTTTCAGTTAAAAGAGTTGTTTTTTATCTCCCCCTTTTAGAGACCAGAGTTGAAATCCTGAGATTCTTCATGATATTATTATTCTTATTCTTGTTTTGCTATGTACCCTAAATGGGGAGTCAGTCTATAGTCTGTTAGACAGCACGTGGTTGAGAACTTCATAGAAATCAGAAAATTGTCCCAAAGTTTGAATAACAATTCAATTAAAAAGATATATTGATCTCCTCATTTAGACACTGGCCCAAGGGATACAGAGGAAAACAGGATGTATTAGTATTTTTCTGTATAACAAATAGCTTCAAAAATCTCAGTAGGTTACTACAATACACATTTATTTCATGCTTATAGGTTTAGAAGTTGGCTGACATTTTAATTAACTCATCTGTGCCAGGCCAAACTCTGCATAGGGTTCATGTCTGCTCCACATTCTAGAAGGAATGGCTTTTTGGGGCATGGTTTTTTCCTTGAGGGTAGCAACTCCAAAGAGCTGGTGGAAACTTACCGTATGTGGCAGTTATCAATGTGTTGCTCCTCAGCTCCAAATTCACCCTTCAATACCTGCTCTGCAACAATAGACTGGACTCTAATCATTTGTCTTATGTAGTGACCATGTCATTTACTGTAAGCTTTGCCAGTAGAGGGCACTGGAGGGACATGGTAGGAGGAAGGGGGCTCTTTTCCTGGTTCCAGTGTGCTGAGTTTTGGTTTTCATGCTTCCGCTGCATGGTACATGCATGTAGGGATATCTAAGGGTGCTTTGTCTCAGCTATGTGCTGGGAGTGCACCATCACTCAGCAATCTTGCAGCCTAGCCTGAGCTTGGTGACCACCATGACATGTCCTCCTGATGTGGACACTGGTGCATCCAGGCCTCACACGGGCAGCAGTGCCCCAATACTATCTCTCTGCACATCTACCCACAGGCCTTGTATCCTAGAGATTGAGTCTTACAACCTTCCCAACAGACGCCACATATTACAGACTGTGTACCACTTAGCTACGGAGTTGGCTCCAGAAACCCTGTCTGTTCACTTGAGACTAGGTCACATTTTTCTTATGTTTTGTATGCTGAGTGATTTTGGATTGTATCCTAGATATTTTGAAAGTTATGTTGTAGAGACTCTGGATTCTGTTATATTCCTCCAAGGAGTATGGATGGATGAGGTTTTTTGATAGGCAGTTCACTACAAAATCTGTATTACCTGTGATAGGTAGCAGCTTAAATCTCAGTTCAGTTCCTTTAGCCTCACTTGTAAGCTGCTTTGAGTCTTCACCATGCATGTGAAATTCAGGAGTCAGCCAGAGACATAGGTAGCGTTTACATGTAGAACCTGGGATTTACATGTAGAACTTGGGACTTACAAGCTCTGGCTCTCTCCTTTCTGGGCCCCTGTGCACTTTCCAACAGCTGTGGCCTCCCCAAGTTCTGTCCTTTGATTCTCCAGGCCACAAGACAACAGGTAAAGTCAGAGCCATGCTGTGATTGCAGCCCGCCATTGTGCCAAAGCCACAAAAATGAAGAACTCACACTGTGGCAGTCCTTCATTCCAAATTTTGACTCCCCAGCAATATCTGCCTGTTGTGGTTCCAGAACTTTCAGGTAGTTGTTTTTTGCAATTTGTCCAGAATTAAGAGCTGTTATTTCTAGGAGGTTTGGCCCGTTAGGAGCTTACTCCAATATATGGGAAGTGAAACTCCAGCACTAGATATTCAAATATGAATAATAAATCATCACTTGTCTCAAATACCACAAAGTCTAATGAGGAAGCCTATATATAAACAAACAGCTTATAACACAAGGACATAAAGTGCAACATTGGACATATAGTCAAGGTACAAACCAAGAAAACAAAACAAACCCATTGCTGTTGAGTCAATTCTGACTCAAGGTGACCCTATGTGTTTCAGAGTAGAACTGCATATAGGGTTTTCAATGGCTGTAATCTTATGAAGGAAACCCTGGTGGTATAGTGGTTAAGTGCTACAGTTGCTAACCAAAAGGCTGGCAGTTGGAATTCACCAGGCACTCCTTGGAAACTCTCTGGGGCAGTTCTACTCTGACTGCAACAGGTTTGGTTTTTTGCTTTAATCTTATGAAAGTGGATTGCTAGGGCTTTCTTCCAGCAGGCCTTTCTTCTGCGGCACCACTGAGTGGGTTTGAACCGCCAACCCTTCGATTAGTGTTGTTGTTATTGTTAGGTGCCATCAAGTTGATTAAGACTCAAAGCAACTCCATGTGACAGAGTAGAACTGCCCCACAGGGTTTCCTAGGTTGTAATCTTTACGGAAGCAGATTGCTAGGTCTTTCTCCCGCAGAGCTGCTGGGTGAGTTTGAACTGTCAACCTTTTGGTTAGTAGTTGACTGCTTAACCATTTCCACTACCAGGGCTCCAAGTGCAAACCGTTTGCACCACCCAGGGACCTTTAGAGTTGACCAAAAAAAAAAGGTATCAAAAAAGCTTTCCGAAGAAGGGACATCTGATGGGGGGTGAATAGCAAGGTTGTGTGCAGAGTTAGAATAGAAGGGGAAGAGATGGGAGAGGCATAAGAGATACAAACCATGAAGAGGCAGAAAGGATGCAAACCATGACGTGAAATTTGTACAACGTTTCCCACATTTCAAATTGTAATCACATCCATTATCCCGGTTTGATTTTTAATGCAATCAGTGAAGTCAAACTATCATATCAATGTGCAGAAATACTGCTTCCTTGAAATGAATTCAAACTTAGATTATTCCTGCTCAATGTAGAGCAAGAGTTTAAAACCATCTTTATGTAAGAAAAGGAAGGTATATATTAGCTCCAAGTGGGGATTGATAAGAAAAATGCTCTACCATTCAAATTTTTTCCTAAACATAAATCAGATGTGACATTGGCCCCCAAGACACAACAAACTGTATCATATCATCATTGTTTCTCACATAGAACTGTGATTGTTGCAAAATCCTGCTAAAATTCCCCAGGGAACAGTATTTCCTTCCCTTTGCATTTTTGCTTCTCATTCTCTGGAAGAAAGTTACAGTAACATTGTTTTACAGTCTTGTTTACACACACACACACTCTCCCCTCACTCTCCAAAAACTGAACCCCTATTACAAGGTTCAGGTCAAGGCCACTACACCACTCCATTCCATCCTTTTCTCAGAACTCCCACTTCTCATACCCTGTGATATAGGAGATAATATTGGAGTTATTATTCCCTGTCCTTGAGCATAGAGAACGTGACCCAAATGGAGCTGGGCTCACAGGGACTCACAAGGACACATCAACTGGGCCCGGAGGTATAAAGACAATAGCTAAGATAATCTTGGAAAATATCTTTTAGGGAAACTTTCCCATAAAGCCAATCAAACAGAACACAAAAGACTTTCCACTCTTATCTTTTTCTATTAGCAGTTAGTGAATAGAAATTTGTTGGACCAGTGAAGACCCTCCTGACTCCCGTTACTGAAACCTGTACCAGTGGATTGTTAAGAAATTCAAAATGTAGGATCACAGTTTCTAGCCAATCTGAAAAGGCTAAGCTTTCGATGGTTTTGCCCATTTGTAATGTTAATATATGCTGATGGCTCTGTAACTGTTCTTTGGACTCAGGCAGACATGGCTGTGGCAGCACGCTTGTCTGTTTTCCCATTCTTGCCTATTCTGTAACGTTCCTTGGACTCGGGCAGACATGGCTGTGCAGCATGCTTGTCTGTTTTCCCATT
This sequence comes from Dugong dugon, assembly GCA_030035585.1. Taxonomy (NCBI): domain Eukaryota; kingdom Metazoa; phylum Chordata; class Mammalia; order Sirenia; family Dugongidae; genus Dugong; species Dugong dugon. The sequence continues at coordinate 161,978,454 of CM057483.1, read as the reverse complement.
CTTGCCTATTCTGTAGTATTCTTTGGACTTGGACAGACATGGCTCTAGCGGTATGCTTGTCCATTTTCCCACGTTTGTCTGTTCTGTGATATTTCCTTGAACTTGGACAGACATGGCTCTGGCAGCATGGTTGTCCGTTTCCCACTTTTGCCTTTTTGAATATATGCCGAATAAAACTTTCTTTCTGCTTTACTAAACTTTAGGATGTTTTTCCCCTGCAACACCTGCAGGTGGCTGCCAAACCTGCCCATCAACCCTAATGACCAGGGGGGCTCCTTTAAAAAGTACATGTTTATTTTCTGAGTCCCACTTCAAATTCAGAATCCTGGAGACTAAGTCTGCATTTTGAAGTTCCCCCACGTGATTTTAACGTGACCTGGAACCATTAGTTAATCAGAATCACATGATTAATACTTACTTGTCTGATTCATGTGTGCTGGCCTGTGTTCTCTATCAGTGCTTCTCACCCCGTAAAGTGCATGGGAATCACCTAAATATCTTGTTTAAATGCAGATTCTAATTCAGCAGATCTAGGGTGGGGCCTGAGCTTCTGCATGGCTAAAAAGTTCCTAGCTGAAAATGCTTTTGATACAGGGACCACACTTCGAGTAGCTAGCTTGTAGGTGTTGATCTCCATGGGATCAGGGTCTCTGCTTTCAGCTTTCTTATCTATTCCAAATAATATGATCATAAATATTAGTCGATTTGAGGCCATTGTTTCAAATTATGTATGTTTTATCTAATGCCATATTCAATTCTTCTCCGTTATGAAATAGGGTCCGTGCCCTGGAGCAGTCGAGCCAATCAAACATACTCCAAGTCAGAAAGAGTGAGAAAGTTTTAATTTAGGAAGTGTACACCACCGGGGATCCAACAGCAACGCAGGCTGTCCCTAGGGAGTCCCAAAAGTCATTTTTACATTAGAGCTTATATATCATTTTTACAAAGGTTAGAAGTGTTGTTATTCATTCCAAGATAATTACAAGAGACTCTTTATCATACTAAAGAGATAAGGAACCGGACATTTCCTTATCAGTCTAAAGATACATGTCTCTGACAGCTGGGCTCTGATCTTCCTGTGGGGGATCCTAAGTCATAAAACAAAGCCATTAACAAAGGTATGCGAAAAGGAAGAAGGCAAAGAAAAAAAGAAACTTATAGGCAAGCTCTCAGTTGCCCATTCTGAGAAGGAGAAAACGTGGTGAATAGGGTCATACCCCTGATACAACTTCCCCAAGTGGTCAACCCATCTTCTCCTAAGATTGTCTACACTTTCTCTTGTAAAATCAAATAGAAATTGAAAATAAGAGGTTTTAATTCTCCCTTTTGGGGAAAAAAAAAAAAAAGAGCCCCCACTCCTTCAGAATTCTCTTTAGATAACTCTTAATTGTAAATTCTTTCTCTGTCTCTTTGAAAAGAAGGTAAATCAAGGATGTTTCCTCAAGGACCTGGGAGCCATCTCTTTTGAAATGTAATCATCAAGGAAGATCACACCTCTACCTCCCAGTTTCCTGCAAGGAGAGTAGCATAACTTCAGGTATCCAGCCATAAAGATATTAGAAGACATCTAGCAAGAGATACTACTCTCTACTTGCAAGTTCAAATTCAATTTGTGGGGTTGGGAGACAGGGTAGTACTTCTTTTTGAGAAAAGAAAATCTGTAAAGTGTCAAGTGTAACCTCTTGTCAAACTTGACAGTAAAATATATTCACACCATAGGAGTGTAACTATGCCATGTATAAATGACTGACCCCCGTGAATCAAGAGGCTGAAAAATTGGGGAAGGTAATGGTAAGCAACTAAAAACCACAGAGCTTATAGCAGACCTCATCATATATATTGTGGCTTCCTTTTGATTGCTTTATGATGAATGGCTTAGGGATGACACTGGCCCTGGTGATATAGTGACATGTAATACAAACACTGTACAGCAATAATTCTGCTGAGATTTACTGCTGGTCAATAAGCCAGTTTGAATTACCAAAATAGAGAAAACGTCTCAGTTAGGGTAATTAATAGCACTAAAATCGTATGTTGGTTGCTTCTTAAAAGATACCAATAAATAATATGAACATGTGATTCTTAAAATAAGTTCATTCATTTGGTCAAATCACTGTAGTTCCTTTAAGAGTAATGGGCATAATTAAAAAAAAGTTGTTTTCTTAATTGCGATTTTTATATGCTTAAAAATCATTCTTGGTGTTAAAGATAAATCTAAGAAGGGAAAGAGATACGAAGTTTGCACTTTAACCTATAAGCAATCTCTTGAATTTAATAAAAAGTGCATAGTTGTCTCTGTGCAAAAAAAAAAAAAAAAAGATATTAGAAGATTAGCAATTTTATCTTGAACACATGTATGTAATGGATTGTATCCACTCAGCTATATGAAGAGTCAGATTCCTTTCCGACTCAGCAATCTCTTTAGCGAATTGCCTGAGATGCATCACATTCCGGTTTAAAGCTTATTCAGAAGTAAGACTTTTCTTACCCTTCTGTTTTTATGGAGAGGTTTTCTGGGTTGAGAGCAGATTTTGTTTTTAATTGATTGTGCCAGCACTCTCAGGATCTCAATAACGACGATTCTATTCGGAGGAGGCTGAGCATTTTATCTACTGTTCCTGTTGAAAGAATTTAAGGCAGAAGAAAAACATAGAGATGCTCATACTTGAAGAAGAATTTTAGATCCTCCAGGAGAGCTCTCAATGCATAATATTCAAATCAGTTGAATCAGAATCACCTGGGGTGCTTATTAAAGGCAGCTATCTGGACTCCATCCAGACCATCTAAATGAGAATACTTTGAGGAGGAGTTTAGGAATCTGCCTTTTAAACAAACTTCCCAAGTTCAAGCACATCAAAGTGAGAAACATTGATCTATTCCAGCTCCTTACAGTTGAGGAAACTGAAGTCCAGTTTAATAATAATAATAATGAGAAATACCAACAACAGCTGACATTTCTTTGGTAAGTACTCTGAGGACACTGTGCTGATCACCTTACAGAGACAGTTTAACTTTAATCCTTTGAAGAACCTGAGGAGTGTTGAGTAGAAAAACTAATAACAGACATCTTACTTTGATTTTAAGGTTTTCCTTAGCCACAAAACCAAATATTACCTATAAAAGGTCTGACCCAAACTGCAAAAGCCTGCCAGAAACTGCTCCATAGCAATGTAAATGTCTTGTCCTGCTAGAAAAGGAGAGTCGTCAAACCATTATCTCCTAATTTAAATCTCAAAAAAAAAAAAAAAAAAAAAAAGTCTCTTGGCCACAGATGGGTGGAGAGCCAAATTATTAGCAGCCAGGCCAGAGGTAACCTGATATCACTTGATCTCAGTTAAGAGGGGAAGGCAGGGTTCCGTCAATCATGTTAAGATTTGCCAGTGGTTGATCATCTGTATTTCTCCCTTCTCTTCATAAGCCTCATTGTACCTCGCTTCTTCTAGCCATTTGCTTTTTCTGGAATCAAAATGGTCTCCCCATATGCATATAGAATAACTGCTCAGAATAAACTTTAAGTTCAAATTTTGGTAAGTTTTGATTATTTTTAACGGGGGCTTGTTGTTATTGTTAGGTGCCACGGAGTCAGTTCCGACTCATAGCGACCCTATCTACAACGGAATGAAACACTGCCCAGTCCTGTGCCATCCTCACAATCATTGCTATGCTTGAGCCCATTGTTGCAGCCACTGTGTCACTCCATCTCATTGAGGGCCTTCCTCTTTTTCACTGATCCTGTACTTTACCAAGCATGATGTCCTCCAGGGACTGGTGCATCCTGATAACATGTCCAAAGTACGTGAGACAGAATCTCGCTGTCCTTGCTTTTAAGGCGCATTCTGGCTGTACTTGTTCCAAGACAGATTTGTTCCTTCTGGCAGTCCATGGTGTATTCAATATTCCTTGCCAACACCGTAATTCAAAGGTATCAGTTCTTCTTTGGAAACCCTGGTGGTATAGTGGTTAATCCACCAAATCCACCAAGCGATCCCTGGAAACCCTATGGAGCAGTTGTACTCTGTCCTATAGGCTCGTTATAAGTCGGAATCAACTTGACGGCAGTGGGTTTGCAGCAGGTTTGCCCAGTGCAACATGTCCTTTGCTTTCTTGACTGATGCTTCCATGGGCATTGATTGTGCATCCAAGTAAAATGAAATCCTTGACAACATCAGTCTTTTCTCCGTTTATCATGATGTTGTTTATTGGTCCAGTTCTGAGGATTTTTGTTTTCTTTATGTTGAGGTGCAATCCATACTTAAGGTTGTAGTGTTTGACTTTCATCAGTAAGTGCTTCAAGTCCTCTTCACTTTCAGCAAGCACGGTTGTGTCATCTGCATAGCACAGGTTGTTTTTGAGTCTTCCTCCAATCCTGATGCCACGTTCTTCTTCATATAGTCCAGCTTCTCAGATTATTTGCTCAGCATACAGATTGAATAAGCATAGTTGAAGGATACAAACCTGACACACACCTCTCCTGATTTAAACCACACGATATCCCCTTGTTCCGTTCCAACGACTGCCTCTTGGTCTATGTATAGGTTCCCCCTGAGCACAATTAAGTGTTCTGGAATTCCCATTCTTCACAATGTTATCCATAATTTGTTATGATACACACAGTCGAATGCGCAGAGAAGCTCCCAGACCAAGGGAAGATTGATGACATGGACCTTCCTCCAGAGCTGATGGAGAAAGCGATCCCCTGGAGCTGACGCCCTGAATTTGGAGTTTTAGCCTACTGGACTGTAAGAGAATAAACTTCTCTTTGTAAAAGCCATCCACTTATGTATTTCTGTTAGAGCAGCACTAGATGACTAAGACACCTGGTATAAATCCCACTTGATCATGGTGGATTAGTTTTTTGATACGCTGTTGAATTCTATTGGCTAGAATTTTATTGAGGATTTTTGCATCAATGTTCATGAGGGATATTGGTCTGTAATTTTCTTTTTTGTGGTGTCTTTACCTGGGTTTGTTATCAGGGTTATACTGGCTTCATAGAATGAGTTTGGGAGTATTCCATCCTTTTCTATGCTCTGAAATACCTTTAGTAGTAGTGGTGTTAACTCTTCTCTGAAAGTTTGAATAGAATTCTCCAGTGAAGCCATCCAGGCCAGGGCTTCTTTTTGGGGGGAGTTTTTAAATTACCTTTTCAATCTCTTCTTTTGTTATGGGTTTATTTAGTTGTTCTACCTCTGTTTGTGTTAGCTTAGGTAGGTAGTGTGTTTCTAGAAATTTGTCCATTTCCTCTAGGTTTTCAAATTTGTTAGAGTACAATTTTTCATAGTATTCTGTTACGATTCTTTCAATTTCAGTTGGGTCTGTTGTGATACCACCCATCTCATTTCTTATTCAGGTTATCTGCTTCCTCTTCTGTTTTTCTTTTGTCAGTTTGGCCGATGGTTTATCAATTTTGTTGATCTTTTCAAAGAACCAGCTTTTGGTCTTGTTAACTCTTTCAGTTGTTTTTCTATTCTCTGTTTCATTTAATTCTCCTCTAATTCTTATTATTTCCTTTCTTCTGGTGCCTGAGGGCTTCTTTTGCTGCTCTCTTTCTACTTGTTCCAGTGGTAGGGTTAAATATTTTGATTATGGCCCCTTCTTCTTTTTGGATGTGTGCATTTATTGCTATAAACTGACCTCTGAGCACTGCTTTTGCTATGTCCCAAAGGTTCTGGTAGGATATGTTTTCATTCTTATTTGAGGGGATTTTTGTTTTCTTTATATTGAGGCGTAATTTGTACTGAAGGCTGTAGTCTTTGATCGTTGTCAATAAGTGCTTCAAGTCCTCTTCACTTTCAGCAAGCAAGGTTAGAGGTACAAATACAGGGGCATCGGCAAGGTGATGCTCTCTCTATCTGCTGAAGGGAAAGGTCCTTCCTTGTTTCTTTCAACATCTATAGCCCCGGGCATTATTTTGGTATTTCTTGATTTGTAGAAGAATCCTCACATGCTCTCTTTCCCCAATGTGTGATTCTGTATCCCTGACTGTCCTTTTCTTTTATAAAACGTCACTCAAGAGGGATTAGTATCAGGACCTACCCTACTCTGGTATGATTTCGTTAACTGATAATGTCTGCAAAATACCTCTATTTTCCCCAAACCAGTTCACATTCACTGGTGCAGGGGTTAGGACTTCAGCATACATTTTTAGGGGATGAAGTCAATCCATAACAGGCATGTTGAGTCCTTCTCATGCTTTGAATCTCTGACTTCCTCTTGTGTGACAGCTATAGAAAACTCTCTACTTTTAAAGGGCTAGTGGGATTAAGTCCAGCCCACCTAGATCATCTCCTTAAAGTCATCTGATTTGGGATCTTTATTGTATCTGCAAAATCTCTTCACAGCAGTACTTAAACAGGCATTTGTTCGAACAGTTGGGAGAAGGTGTGTGTACACCAAACCCGTTGCCATCGAGTCTATTCCAACTCATAGCGACCCTATAGGACAGAGTAGAACCGACCCATAGAGTTTCCAAGGAGCGCCTGATGGATTTGAACTACTGACCTTTTCGTTAGGAGCCTTAGCTCTTAACCACTATGCCACCAGGGTTTCCGTGTGTACACCAGGGGTCAGAAATCTTTGGGATCGTCTTAGAATTCTGCCTACCACAATACTACTTGTATGTGTGCATAAGAAGCAAGAAAAAATATGCATGGCTGCTAAGTCTGTGTTTCTGCAATTGATCACAAGTTCATAGCTGATTTTTATAGTTTCCTTCTTTCACTATCCATTCCATGTTTCCTGTGCCCTCAGCCAGCACTTCAGCGGGTTGGGGGGAGGGATTACCTGATGAGGTGACTCAAAACTTCATTCTTAAAGAATCTGAGTGTTCAGTTATCTTGCTTTTTAATTTTCTGTATTTTTCATTAACTTTTACTATTGAACATTGAAACATTAGGAGGTTCCCTAGAGAATTTCTAAAGTTTCTCCATAGTTCCCCTTGCTCTCAATGTGTAATTGCCCCTTCTAGTCAGGAAGAGGAAAGCGCCCTGGTGGCGCAGTGGTTAAAGCACCTGGCTACAGCTGAAAGTTCTGCAGTTCAGGCCCACAAGCGGCTCTTCAGGAGAAAGACCTGGTGATCTGCATCTGTAAAAATTTACAGCCTTGGAAACCCTATGGAGCAGTTCTGCTGTGTCCCATGAATTGGAATTGATTCTATGGCAATAGGTTTGCTTGTTTGTTTGTTTTTAGTCAGGAAAAATTACTCAGCAGGTAGAGCAAACCCCTTCTTTGCCCAAAGATTCATTGGCATGAGGAGCCCAAAGTGTTTAGGTGATAAACTCAGCTTTCAGTTAAATGGAACCATTGCTATGTCCCCTGGTAAAATATCCTTCCTTTGGAGCCATGACATCCAAACCTGCAGAGTGCAAAACTGTGGAGTACAAAACCTTATATCCATGAGTGGCATATTTGGTGTAATTGAAAGAGGAGATACCCCCACTTCCACTCCTTGATTCCTGGACTTGGATCCATGTATTCTACCTATGAGAGAAAGAGTACGATGGAATCATTGCTGATTCAAAGAATATACCACTAAGGTATAATCTCAACCTTCCAGAATTTTGTCTCCTCATTGGTGCCATAACTTAGTCTTCAGTGGACCACTCCATTTTTCTACCAAGCCACTGTTTTGAGGTGATGGGGTCTTACAAGTGTCTTCCATGGCCGTGAGCCCATGGCTGCACTTCTTTTTCCTGCTAAACAAGTTCTTTGGCCATAGAATACTTGATGATGAATAAGGGATTCCTAAGTCTACAGACCGTTGAGTGGCAAAAGCATAGCAGACAAGAAAAGAAAATCCATCCCCAGAATGCGTATCTATTATAAGGAGGATAATGCACTACCTCCCCACCCCCCATGATGGAAGAAGTCCAGAGTCATCAGCCTGGTAGCTCGTTGGTGCTCCAGGAAATGGTGTCATATTGGGAACCCAGCATTGGCCTCTGTGAATGACAATAGGTTAATAGTTGATACAAACAGTTTACAATTTAGGGGAATGATTTCGCCTCTCATTCTCTTGTGCCCCTTAGGAATGTCATAAAAGTGAACAAAATACTATTCTCCGTAAAAATACTGGTATGACATACATTGCAATATTAATTATAGTGTTTTCATATTTCTCAGTGATGATGTTTGTGTTTTCCAAAATTTTATAATGGGCAGCAGTTATTTTCAAAATGGGAAAAATAATTTTTTAAAAAGAAAACTGCTTATAAGTTTTAGATTCCTCTTTAAAATTCTGCATCTCATCACTCCCACCAATACCAATGAAGAGAATTTCCTTAAATTGCCTTCCTTGTTTCTCCCATGGTGATTATTTGCGCCCCTGAAGAGTTAAATAAGAAACCATTTATCTTTTTACTTAAAGATTTAACCATGCCAAAATATACATTTTTTATTTCAAAACAGAACTTCCTGTGCAAACAAGAAGAGCAAATAAAGTTTTCTGTGCAATGGAAATTAGGATTCAAATGCTCAGTCCATCTAGCTATTATCCATCTATCTGTTAGAACAGTTGTTCTCAGCCCAGACTAAAGAAAGCACCTAGAAATCTTCTTATTGTTGTTGGTTGTTTGTCCCCCTTTCCTTCTACTCAACATTCATTAAACATGTATTTATTGAGTGCCTTCTCTTCAGGAACTATGGCTATGGCAGTAAACAAAGTACTTTCATTTATGGCATTTACATTCTCCTGGGGAGACAGACAATAAACATATAAATGCACGATAAAATATAAAGTAGTTTTAAGTATTTTTTTTAATTGTACTTTAGGTGAAGGTTTCCAGAACAAATAATTTCTCATTAAACAGTTGGTACACATATTGTTTTATGACATTGGTTAACAACCCCACGACATGTCAATACTCTACCTTCTCAAACTTCTTTTTTTGGGTGAAAATATATGTAGCCAAAGATACGCCATTTCAAAAATTTCTGCATGCACAATTCAGTGACATCGATTGCATTCTTCCAGTTGTGCTGCTGTTCTCACTTTAGATGAAGGTTTACAGAACAAAATAGTTTCTCATTAAACAGTACATATATTGCTTTATGACGTTGGTTAACAACCCCACTACATGTCAACATTGTCCTTACTCAACCTGGAGTTCCCTATCACCAGCTTTCCTGTCCCCTTCTGCCTTTTAGTCCTTGTCCCTGGACTGCTGTGCCTCATTAGTCCCGTTCTGTTTTATGGGGTTGTCCAATCCCCGGCTGAACGGCGAACCTCGGAAGTGACTTCACCACTGAGCTAAAAGGGTGTCTGGGGGCCATACTCTCGGGGTTTCTCCAGTCTCCTTTAGGCCAGTAAATCTGGTCTTTTTTTTTTTGTGAGTTAGAATTTTGTTCTACATCCTTCTCCAGCTCTGTCCAGAACCCTCTGTTGTGATACTGGTCAGAGCAGTCAGTGGTGGTAGCCAGGCACCATCTAGCTGTACTGGACTCAGTCTGGTGGAGGCCTTGGTAGCTGTGGTCCATTAGTCCTTCGGACTAATCTTTTCCTTGTATCCTATTCTCTTCACTCTCCCTTGCTTCCGAAGGGGTGAGACCAGTAGAGTATCTTAGATGGCTGCTCACATGCTTTTAAGACCCCGGACGCTACTCACCAAGGTAGAATGTAGAACATTGTCTTTATGAACTGTATTATGCCAATTGAGCTGTATGTTCCCCGAGACCATGGTCCCCACAGCCCTCCACCCAGCAATTCAGTCCCTCAGGGAGTTTGGATGTGTCTATGGAGCTTCCATAACCTTTCCTTGTACGAGTTGTGCTGGCTTCCCCAGTATTGTGTACTGTCTCACCCTTCACCAAAGATACCACTTATCTATTGTCTATTTAGTATTCCCCCCCCCACCCCTCCCATCCCTCGTAACCAACAAAGTTTGTTACTTTTTGTGTGTGAACTTTTTCATGGGTTTTTACAATAGAGGTCTCATACGATATTTGTCCTTTCGTGTTTGACTTATTTCACTCAGCATAATGTCCTCCAGTTTCATCCATGTTATGAGATGCTTCACAGATTCATCATTATTCTTTATCATTACATAATACTCCATTGTGTGTATGTACCATAGTTTGTTTATCCATTCATCTGTTGATGGGCATCTAGGTCGTTTCCATCTTTTTGCTATTGTGAACAATGCTGCCACGAACATGGGTGTGCATATATCTATTCGTGTGACGGCTCTTAGTTCTCTAGGATATATTCCTAGGAGTGGGATTGCTGGATCGTATGGTATTTCTGTTTCTAGCTTTTTAAGGAAGCGCCATATCATTTTCCAAAATGTTTGTATCATTTTGCATTCCCACCAGCAGTGCATAAGAGTTCCGATCTCCCCGCAGCCCCTCCAACATTTGTTATTTCCAGTTTTTTTGATTTGTGCCAGTAATGCCGGGGGGGTGAGATGGTATCAGGTCGTGGTTTTAATTTGCATTTCTCTAATGGCTAGTGAACGCGAGCATTTCCTCATGTGTCTGTTGGCCGCTTGACTGTCTTCTTTGCTGAAGTGTCTGTTCATTTCCTTTGCCCATTTTTTAATAGGATTATTTGTCTTTTTGTTGTAGAGGATTTTCTTGTAGATTATGGAGATTAGACCTTTGTCTGACTTGTACTGTCCAAAAATTTTTTCCAAGTCTGTAGGTTCTCTTTTTACTCTTTTGGTGAAGTCTTTTGAAGAGCATAGGTGAGTTTTAAATATTTTGAAGAGAAAAAAAAGTAGATGGAGAGATAGACACTTACCCAGGTGGAGGATGGGGGTGGAGGGAGGCTAGGTAGAGTGGCCAGGAGAGGCCAGGTGATATTGGAGCAGACACCTGTATTGAAGGAAGGATATGCACCACGTAACAACCTGGGAAAAGACATCCCAGCCTAAGAAAACAACAGGTACAAAGGCCGTGAGGCAGAAAGAGGCTTATAATATTTGAGGAATGGTATGAAGGCTGGTGATCCTAGAGCAGACTAATTGAGGTGAAGACAGTGGGATATGAGGTCAGAGAGATTGGCAGGGGCCAGATAATGAAGGGCCTTTTAGCCATGATAAGAAGTTTGAATTCTATCCCAAGAGAGAGGGGCAGCCACTGGAGTGGTTTTTTTTTTCCCCCCGTACAAAAATTTATACATACATTGTTCTGTGACCCTAATTGCTCTCCCCATACTGTGACAGAACACTCTTCCTTTCCACCCCTGATTCCCCATGTCCATTCAAACAGCTCCTAACCCTCTCTGCCTTCCCATCTCATCTCCGGACAGAAGCTGCCCGTTCAGTCTTTTGTATCTGCCTGAGCTAAGAGGCACACTCCTCACGAGTATCGCTTTATGTCCCACGGTCCAGTCCAATCCCTGTCTGAAGAGTTGGCCTCGGAAATTGTTTTAGTTCTGGGCTGATAGAGAATCCGGAGGCCATACTTTCCAGGGTTCCTCCAGTCTCAGTCAGACCATTAAGTCTGGTCTTCTTACTAGAATTTGAGTTCTGCACCCCACCTTTCTCCTGCTCCACCCGGGACTCTCTGTTGTGTTCCCTGTTGGGGTGGTCATTGGTGGTAGCCAGGCACCTTCTAGTTCTTCTGGTCTCAGACTGATGAAGTCTCTGCTTTATGTGGCCCTTTCTGTCTCTTAGGCTAATACTTTCCTTGTGTCTTTGGTGTTCTTCATTCTCCTTTCTCCAGGTGATTGGGACCAACTGATGCATCTTAGATGGCCTCTTGCAAGCTTTTAAGACCCCAGATGCCACTCACCAAAGTAGGATGCAGAACATTTTCTTAATAAGCTTTGTTATGCCACTTGACCTAGATGTCCCGAGAAAGCATGGTCTCCATACCCTTACCCCCACCACTCTGTCCCTCGAAGTGTTTGATTGTATTCAGGAAACTTCTTAGCTTTGGTTTAGTCCAGTTGTGCTGAATTCCCCTGCAGTGTGTGCTGTCCTTCTCTTCACCTAAGATAAGTCTCATCTACTATCCAGTTAGTAAATAACCCTCACATTCCCTCCCCACCCTCGTAACCATCAAAGAATGTTTTCTTCTGTGTTTAAACCTTTTCTTGAGTTCTTATAATAGTGGTCTTATACAATATTTGTCCTTCTGTGACTGACTAAATTCACTCAGCATAGTGACCTCCAGATTCCTTCATGTTATAAGATGTTTCACGGCTTCATCGTTGCATAGTATTCCATTGTGTGGATATACCATAATTTGTTTATCCATTCGTCCGTTGATGGGCACCTAGGTTGTTTCCATCTTTTTGCTATTGTGAACAGTGCTGCAATGAACATGGGTGTGCATATATCTATTCATATGACGGCTCTTATTTCTCTAGGGTATATTCCAAGGAGCAGGATTGCTGGATCGTATGATACTTCTATTTCTAGCTTTTTAAGGAAGCGCCAAACCAATTTCCAAAGTGGTTGTACCATTTTACATTCCCACCAACAATGTAGAAGTGTTCCGGTCTCTCCACAACCTCTCCAACATTTATTATTTTGTGGTTTTTGGATTAATGCTAACCTTGTTGGGGTGAGATGGTATCTCATTGTAGTTTTGATCTGCATATCTCTAATGGCTAATGATCGTGAGCATTTCTACATGCGTCTGTTAGCCGCCTGAATGTCTTCTTTGGCGAAATGTCCATTTTTATCCTTGACCCATGTTTTAATTAGGTTATTTGCCTTTTTGTTGTTGAGATTTTGCAGTATCTTGTAGATTTTAGAGATTAGATGCTGATCGGATTTGTTGTAGCCAAAATTTTTTTCCCAGTCTGTAGGTTGTCTTTTGACTCTTTTGGTGAAGTCTTTTGATGAGCATAAGTGTTTGATTTTTAGGAGCTCCCAGTTATCTGGTCTCTCTTCTGGTGCTTGTGCATTGTTACCTATGGTTCGTATTCTGTTTATGCCATGTATTAGGGCTCCTAGCATTGCCCCTATTTTTTATTCCATGATCTTTATAGTTTTTGGTTTTGCATTTAGGTCTTTGATCCATTTACAGTTAGTTTTTGTACATGGTGTGAGATATGGGTCTTGTTTCAGTTTTTTGCAGGTGGCTATCCAGTTATGCCGGCACCATTTGTTAAAGAGACTGTCTTTTCCCCACCTAGTGGACTTTGGGCCTTTGTCAAATATCAGCTGCTCATAGGTGGATGAATTTACGTCTGGATTCTCAGTTCTGTTCCATCGGTCTATGTGTCTGTTGTTGTACCAGTACCAGGCTGTTTTGACTACCGTGGGGGTTTAATAGGTTCTCAAATCAGGTAGTGTGAGGCCTCCCACTTTGTTCTTCTTTTTGAGTGATGCTTTACTTAACCTGGGCCACTTCCTTTTCCATATGCAGTTGATTTGTTTCTCCATCTTATTAAAAAATGCCATTGGAATTTGGATAGGGATTGCATTGTGTCTGTAGATGGCTTTGGGTAGAACCGACATTTTCACAATGTTGAGTCTTCCTATCCATAAGCAAGGTATGTTTTTCCACTTATGCAGGTCTCTTTTGGTTTCTTGCAGTAGTGTCTTCTAGTTTTCATTGTGTAGGTCTTTTATGTCTCTGGTTAGATTTATTCCTAAGTATTTTATCTTCTTGGGGGCTATTGTAAATGGTATTGATTTGGTGATTTCCTCTTGGAAGTTCTCTTTGTTGGTGTAGAGGAATCCAACTGATTTTTGTATCTTTAGCTTGTATCCTGATACTTTGCTGAAATCTTCTATTAGTTCCAGTAGTTTTCTTGTGGATTCTTTGGGGTTTTCTGTGTATAACATCATATCATCTGCAAATAGAGATACTTTGACTTCTTCTTTACCAATTTGGATGCGCTTTATTTCTTTTTCTAGCCTAATTGCCCTGTCTAGGACCTCCAACACAATGTTGAATAAGAGTGGTCACAAAGGACATCCTTGTCTGGTTCCCATTCTCAAGGGGAATGCTTTCAAACTCTCTCCATTAGGATAATGTTGGCTGTTGGCTTCGTATAAATGCCCTTTATTATATTGAGGAATTTCCCTTCTATTTCTATTTTGTTGAGAGTTTTTATCATGAATGGGTGTTGGACTTTGTTAAATGCTTTTTCTGCATCGATTGATAAGCTCATGTGGTTCTTGTGTTTTGTTTTATTAATGTGGTGGATTACACTGATTATTTTTCTAATGTTGAACCATCTCTGCCTACCTGGTATAAATCCCACTTGATCGTGGTGAATTTTTTTTTTTGATATGGTACTGAATTCTATTGGCTAGAATTTTGTTGAGGATTTTTGCATCAATGTTCATGAGAGATATTGGTCTGTAATTTTCTTTTTTTGTGGTGTCTTTCCCTGGTTTTGGTATCAGGGTTATGCTGACTTCATAGAATGAGTTTGGGAGTATTCCATCCTTTTCTATGCTCTGAAATACCTTTAGTAGTAGTGGTGTTAACTCTTCTCTGAAAGTTTGAATAGAATTCTCCAGTGAAGCCATCCGGGCCAGGGCTTCTTTTTGGGGGGAGTTTTTAAATTACCTTTTCAATCTCTTCTTTTGTTATGGGTTTATTTAGTTGTTCTACCTCTGTTTGTGTTAGCTTAGGTAGGTAGTGTGTTTCTAGAAATTTGTCCATTTCCTCTAGGTTTTCAAATTTGTTAGAGTACAATTTTTCATAGTATTCTGTTACGATTCTTTCAATTTCAGTTGGGTCTGTTGTGATACCACCCATCTCATTTCTTATTCAGGTTATCTGCTTCCTCTTCTGTTTTTCTTTTGTCAGTTTGGCCGATGGTTTATCAATTTTGTTGATCTTTTCAAAGAACCAGCTTTTGGTCTTGTTAACTCTTTCAGTTGTTTTTCTATTCTCTGTTTCATTTAATTCTCCTCTAATTCTTATTATTTCCTTTCTTCTGGCACCTGAGGGCTTCTTTTGCTGCTCTCTTTCTACTTGTTCCAGTAGTAGGGTTAATATTTTGATTATGGCCCCTTCTTAATTTTGGATGTGTGCATTTATTGCTATAAACTGACCTCTGAGCACTGCTTTTGCTATGTCCCAAAGGTTCTGGTAGGATGTGTTTTCATTTTCATTTTATTCTGTGAATTTCTTTATTCCATCCTTAATTTCTTTTATAACCCAGTAGTTTTCGAGCAAGGTGTTGTTCAGTTTCCATGTGCTTGATTTTTTTCCTTGCTTTTTCTGTTGTTGATTTCTACTTTTATAGATTTATGGTCAGAAAAGATGCTTTGTAATATTTCTGTGCTTTGGATTTTGTTAAGGCTTGCTTTATGGCATAATATGTGGTCATTCTGGAGAATGTTCCATGTGCGCTGGAAGAGAACGTGTACTTGGCTTCTCTTGGGTGGAATGTTCAGTATATGTCTGTGAGATCAAGTTGGTTGATTGTAGCATTTAGCTGTTCTGTGTCTTTGTTGAGCTTCTTTCTGGATGTTCTGTCTTTCACCGAAAAGTGGTATGTTCAAGTCGTGGAGGGCAGTCTTGGGACAAAGAGCCTGTGGCCTCTAGGTTGAGAACCTTCTCTTGCTCTCTCACTCACTTGCTTTGAGGGAAGCCAGCTGTCTTACTGATATCTGCCCTAGGGTGAGGCCCACCTCGCAAGTTACTGATGCCATGAAGGATCTGAATCCTTCCAACAGTCATGGGAGTGGGCTTGGCAGTAGATTGTCCCTCAGTGGAGCCTTGAGATGACTGTGGCCCAGCCAAAACTTCGTCTGCAGCCTGGTGGCAGCACCACCCAGCTAAGCTGCTCCTGAAATCCTGGCCCTCAAGAAGTGTGAGATAATAAGTGTTTGTTGTTTGAAAATGCTAGATTTGGGCTAATTTGTTACACAGCAATAGATTACTAAGTACCCATCATCCCACCTCATGTATAAGGTTTTTCAGGTTATAAAGGCTTCCACATGGGGATTTCGTTCAATTCCCACAGTAGTCCTTGGAGGATGGTCCCCATTGTATGAATCTGGAGGAGTGGTCACCCAAGATTGCAATTAATAAATTCTAGGAAGATTACAGCCGAGAAAACCCTACGGGGCAGTTGTACTTTGTCACATGGGGTTGCTGTGAGTCGGAATTGACTCGACAGCAACTAACAACAGAGTAGAAGGTAGGTATATCTTGGGCATTTGAACTCCCAGCCTAGGCTAGTTAGTTTTACTGTCTGCTACTCATTTAAAGAGCATCACTCTGAAGTCATCAGTCTAGGTTATTTGTCACTATCGTGAATTTCATATCCGTCCAGTGTGCACTAACGTGCCCTTCCCTAAACGAAATATCTATTAAATTGGTTATAAAATACAGCCAAAGAATCTTTTTAGATAGTCTTTAGATTCTGTCTCTGCCTTATAAAAATAAGCTATTGCTTTATAGAAGTATTTGAATATCAGCTTGTTTTTCTAGCTAGTTGGCCTAATACCATTCAAAAAAGATTGGGTCAGAGAAAAATAAGAATTAAAAATGTTTTTGTTTCAGATAAATTTCAGCAGCAATTCACCAGCTAATTATGGTAGTGGTCCCTTGTTATGGAGATGTCATAATAGAGATTTATGTAAGGCACTTAAGTAGCTAGGCAGGTCATTTTTTCAGAACGTATCAAAATCTTGAGGTGGAGACACTGAAACAGTAAGAAATGTGGCGTTCTTGCTGAGGAATATGATCAACAGGCACTTTTATCCAATTCTCAGTTATCCACATCATCATCTGCCTTGTGCGTTTCCTGAGAGCAAGAGCCTGACCCTATTCATTTATGCATATCACTAGCAGCATCACCTGCCTGGCACAGAAAAGGCACTCCGTCTATATTTTTAATCTGTTATTTATTTAGGAGCCTGATGGGGCAACAGTTAAGTGCGCGGCTGCTAACTGAAAGGTTGGCAGTTCGAACTCAGCAGTGGCTGCTCAGGAGAAAAGATGTGGCAATCTGCTAGAAAACCTTATGGAAAAGTTCTCTTCTGTAACACATTGGGTTGCTATGAGTTGGAATCAACTGGACGGCAACCACCCACAATTATGTAGTAGCTTTTAATCACATTTTTTGCCAAAGGAGAAAGACGTGGCAGTCTGCTTCCATGAAGATTTACAGCCCTGGAAACCCTATGGGACAGTTCTACTCTGTCGTATAGGGTTGCTATGAGTCAGAATTGTCTCGACAGCAACAGGTTTGGTTTTTTTATTTTTTAATCATATTTTACTCACTTCCCCACATGATACGTTCTCAGAAACATTATTTATAGAGTCACAGAGGAAGATCTGAAAATTTAGTATTGAAGAGAGTGATATGAGGGGAAAGATATACAGAACAATTTTATTATTGCTCTTTAGTTTCCGGTTGCCGTTGGGGAGACCCCAACTCATGGTGACTCCACTGTGCTACGTCGGGTTTTCAATGGCTAATTTTTCAGAAGTAGGTTGCCAGGCCTTTCTTTCAAAGCACCTTTAGGTGAACTCAAACCTCCAACCTTTGGCTTAGCAGACGAGTGCCTTAACTCTTTGCACCACCCAGGGACTCCATTACTCTTTATAGGACTCATGATAGTATGTATTTTTTAAAGAGAGAGGCCATGAAAAGTATTATTTAAAGGGATAATAACAGAGTTAACCAATAATATAAAAACACCAGCCTTGCTGAATATCAAATGAACAATGAGAAAAAGCAAAGGAAATTATATAAAAATTATGTTTATTAATATAAAACCAGAAAACAGAATGCCAGAATGGGAGAACCAAGAACACACATATATGTCATATTAAAAAAAAAAAAAAAACAACAACAACAACAAACCCAAAGCCATTGCCATAGAATCGATTCCAGCTCATAGGGACCCTATAGGACAGAGTAGAATTGCCCCATAGGGTTTCCAAGGAGCGCCTGGCGGATTCGAACTGCCAACCTTTTGGTTAGCAACCATAGCTCTTTACCACTACACCACTAGTGTTTCCATGTGTATATAAGTGCATGTAAATGGGCTTAGCTCATATTTTAAGGCGGAATAAAAAGTCCTCAGATTAGTTGACAACTCAATGCTCTATTTAAGACAGCTGTATGAGTGAGTGATTCAGAAACATTAAAAATAAAGGATGGACAAAGGTACTTCAAGCAAATGAAGACAAAAATAATTCAAGGTAGAATTCGGGCCAAAAATATTGAACAAGACAAGTTTATACGGCTAAATGGTAAATTCACAATGAGAATATATCCGTTGTAAGTATCTAAGTTTCAAATACTATACTAGCAACTTGTGTAAAGCAGAAATCACAGGAAGTTCAAAGAGAAATTAAAAAACACAAATAATAAGAGATTTTCATTGACCTGTGTTACTCCAAAACAGAACAAGAAGACCAAAAGCAGTAATGCTACAGAAGACCCAAACCACATAATATGAGATATAAGGAAATATATTGAAATGTACACACTGAAAATAGAGAGTATGCCTTCCTTCGAGTACCCAAGGAAACTTTTGGAAACTGACCACATATTGGGCCACCAGGAAAAAGTTAATAACTTCCAAAAGACAGAAATGGTACAGAAAACATTTTATGGTCACAGTGTAATAAAACTTGAAGTTAACAACTACAACAACAAAAAGGCCTTTTCACCTGGAAATTACAAAAAAAAAAAAGTTATTCTTAAAAACTCTTAAGTAAACTTTGAAGAATTTCTAGAAAAAAAGTGATAAAGAAAACACTACCTACCAGCAGCTATCCACTAGTGCTAATTCAATGCTCTAAAATTCATGCAAAACAAACACCCAAACCTGTTGCTGTCCGGTTGATTCTGACTCAGAGACCCTATAGGACAGAGTAGAACTGCCCCATAGGGTTTCCAAGACTGTAATCTTTACAGAAGCAGACTGCCACATCTTTCTCCCCTGGAGCAGCTGGTGAGTTCGAACTGCTGACCTTTCTGTTAGCAGCTGAGCGCTTAGTCACTGCGCCACCGGTGCTCCTTCTAAAATTCATAGCCATACATAATTATATTAAAAAATAAGAATATTTAGGTGTTCAACTAAAGAAAAGGAGAAGGAATAAATTCATAAAGAAAAATCTGAAAGTAATGTCAGAACAAAAAAAAAAGGGATTATTAATAATCAGTTAAAATGCTCAAAAAAGCTTTTACTAAAAAAGAGTAAAATGGGTAAAGTACAGCTAACCTAATTAAAAAAAATTGGAAAGAAATTGCAAAGGTATAAGCAATGAGCAAATAAAATTTGGGTTGCTGTGACTTCATTCGTGTGGGTACAGATTGGTGCAAAATAAGAAATAAGGGGCTTTGCCTGGAGGTGAAGTCCTGTACTACAAAGTTCAAGCAATCAGCAAATATAAATTGGGTTGCTGTGACTTCTTCTGTGCGGGTACAGACTGGTGAGGCTTAAGGTTATTTAAATTAAATTTGAATATGCAAAGATGTTCCCTTCTATACCCTTGGATTAAGAGGAGGAACAGACCTGGGACTGTGCGACCTGGAAAGGTTACACATCGTCAGGTAGAAAGATCATGACTCATCTCAGTCATTTCTCTAATTACCTCACCAAACAAGACAGGGCCTCAGTTTCCACATCTTCAAACTTAGGCTGATTAAACTGTTTACCGGAAAGGTTATTGTGAGCTCTTCAGTCCTTCCATCTTCTCCCATCTGCCATTCCACTGCTGGCCTCCTTTCCTTCCCTACCCAACCTGGACCAGTATTTCAGATTCCCTTGTACCCTAACCCTCTAATTATTTCCACCCACTCCGCAAAAAATGCCCTCTGGATGAGTGCCACAATTTGCATTCTTGTTTATACACCGAGGCGGAACACTCTGGCAGAAATCACACAACCACACAGCTAGGCACACTACCTACTCATGAGTCCCAAGTCAGTTGGGTCCATAGTACCCACCCTCCACCATTTTTCTTGTCCTTCTTCAGGGTCCTCTTGCTTTCTTCTCGGTGAGCATTGTAAGCTTTCCCCATTCTCCGCAAACCATTATTCAATCTATGACTCCAGCACTCTCCACAGATAACAAAGCCTCTTTCTATGTGGAGAATGGTTCAAGCCATTAGATATGACTGCTTTCAACTTTCAGTCAAGCCTGTGTATCTTTAGCCAAGCCCCTCCTTAAGTCCTATCCTCCAGGCTCAGAAAGTGCTGGCTCCCTCACCTTGTTCATAACCAACCAACCCTTCCACCTTAGCCCTTAGCTGCATGCTCTTCATCCTCTCCTATTCCCCAGTTTCCAGGTCCGTCAGTCATAACCTCTCCTGAAAGACCTTGCCTTTCTGCTGTGTCAAAAACCTAAATTGTGAGGCAAGGCCAAGTTGGTGGAGCACTCAATTGCTTCCTGTAGTCACTCTTACAACAAAGACCTGAAAAAACAAGTGAATCAATTATATGACAATCTAGGAGTCCTGAAGATCAAGGGCAAAGTTGAGGAATTGGACTGAGTGGCAGGGGGTGGGAGAGATGGTTCGGAAGCAGCCAGGAGTTGACAGACCTGACCTGGCAGGAGCTGGCATCCTTCAGGCCGTATCGGCTAGCATGCAAGGTGGGGCAAGCAGTGGCACTCAGGAGGCATTTTCCACATCAGGAGACACCCAGTGGCAGAGAGTCTACTCAGGCATCCAGAACCAGGGAAAAGCAAATGGCAAAAGATAAGTACATATGTCTGACCTACCTCGAGGATCAAAAAACACCCCCTATGGGAAAAACCTCTCTCCCATTTACCTACCCCCTCCTCACTCTGCACTGGGTCCCAGTTCGGCTTCAGCGATTGCTGCGTACCCTGGGCCAGAAATATGACCCGTAATGCACCCTGAGTCATTCTCCCAGCCTTGGAGACAGAACAAATTAAACAGGAAAAAATAATCTACCAGCTCCCCTAAGCTGGGATTCAGGGTAGGCAAAACTCCTTTGCCTAGGCACAAGCATAAGGGATCCATGGACTTTGAGTAGATCCCAAAAGAAAGTCATCAAGACATATTATAATCAAACTTGCCAAAACCAAAGATAAAGAAAGATTTTTAAGCGCAATTAGGGATAAACGAAAAGTCGTCTACAATGGAGAGTCAATAAGACTAAACTTGGACTACTCAGCAGAAACCATGCAGGCAAGAAGGCAATGGGATGACATATATAAAGCCTTGAAGGAAAAAAATTGCCAGCCAAGAATTATATATCCAGTAAAATTGTCTCTCAAATATAATGGTGAAATTAGGGCATTTCCAGATAAGCAGAAGTTTAGGAAATGTGCAAAAACCAAACCAAAATTATAAGAAATACTAAAGGGAGTCCTCCAGTTAGAAAATCAGTAACATCAGATAACAACCCAAGACTAGAACACAGGACAGGGCAATCAGATATCAATCCAGATAGGGAAGTCACAAAAATAAATAGAAGCTAAAACACTGAAAATAAGGAAACAGAGATGTCAATATGTAAGAGATGACAACATTAAAACAAAAAAGAGGGACTAAAAAAATGTAGTCATAGATCTTTCATATGGAAAGGAAGTCGAGGTGATATAAAGAAATAAAAGAGTGGTTTAAACTTAGAAAAATAGGGGTAGATATTAAGGTAACCACAAAGAAAATGAACAATCCTACACATCAAAATAAAAAACAAGAAAAACATAAGGACTCAGCAAATATAAAATCAATAACAATGAAAAAGATGAAAAGAAAATACATAAAGAAAAATGACTCAGCACAGAAAATTAAATGGAACAAAGAAACTTCCAACAACACACGAAAAAAGATATCAAAATGACAGCATTAAACTCATACCTATCAATAATTACACTGAATGTAAATGGACTAAACACACCAATAAAGAGACAGAGAGTGGCAGAATGGATAAAAAAACAATCAGTCTATATGCTGCCTACAAGAGGCACGCATTAGTCTTAGACACAAACAAACTAAAACTCAAAGGATGGAAAATATATATCAAGCAAACAACATTCAAAAAAGAGCAGGAGTGGCAATATTAATCTCTGACAAAATAGAGTTTAAAGTAAAATCCACCACAAAGGTGAAGGAAGGACACTATATAATGATTAAAGGATCAGTACACCAGGAGGACATAACCATAATAAATATTTACACACCCAACGACAGGTCTCCAAAATACATACAACAAACTCTAACGGCGTTGGAAAGAGAGATAGATAGCTCCACAATAATAGGAGGAGACTTCAACACTCCACTTTCAGTGAAGGACAGAACACCCAGAAAGAAGCTCAGTAAAGACATGGAAGATCTAAATGCTACAATCAAACAACTTGGTCTCATGGACTTATACCAAACACTCCACCCAACAGCAGCCAAGTATACTTTTTTTTCCAAAGCACATGGAACATTCTCCAGAATAGACCACATATTATGCCATAAAGCAAGCCTTAACAGAATCCATAGCATCAAAATATTACAAAGCATCTTTTCTGACCATAAAGCCATAAAAGTATAAATCAACAACAGAAAAAGCAACGAAAAAAAATCAAACACATGGAAACTGAACAGCACTTTGCTCAAAAACTACTGGGTCATAGAAGAAATTAAGGACAGAATAAAGAAATTCATAGACTCAAACGAGAATGAACCTTTGGGACACAGCAAAAGCAGTGCTCAGAGGTCAATTTATAGCAATAATCACACATGTCTAAAAAGAAGAAAGGATGAAAATCAAACCATTAACCCTAAAACTAGAATAAGTAGAAAGAGAGCAAAAGAAGCCCTTGGGGGCCATAAGAAAGGAAATAATAATAATTAGAGCAGAACTAAACAAAATAGAGAATAGAAAAACAATTGAAAGACTTAACAAGACCAAAAGCTGGTTCTTTGAAAAGATCAACGGAATCAATAAACCATTGGCCAAGCTGACAAAAGAAAAACAGGAGTGGAAGCAAATAACCCAAATAAGAAATGACATGAGTGATATCACAACAGCTCCAACTGAAATTAAAAGAATCATAACAGAATGCTATGAAAAATTGTACTTTAACATATTTAAAAACTGAGGGAAAATGGAGAAACTTCTAGAAACTACCTACCTAACCTAACACAATCAGAGGTAGAACAACTAAATAAACCTATAACAAAAGAAGAGATTGAAAGGGTAATTTCAAAACTCCAAACAAAAAAAAAGCCTGGGCCCAGATGGTTTCACTGGAGAATTCTACCAAACTTTCAGAAAAGAGTTAACACCACTACTACTAAAGGTATTTCAGAGCATAGAAAAGGATGGAATACTCCCAAACTCATTCTATGAAGCCAGCATAACTCTGATACCAAAACCAGGTAAAGACACCATAAAAAAAGAAAATTACAGACCAATATCCCTCATGAACTTTGACAAAAATCCTCAACAAAATTCTAGTCAATAGAATGCAACAACATATCAAAAAAATAATTCACCATGATCAAGTGGGATTTATACCAGGTAGGAAGGGATGGTTCAACATTAGAAAAACAATTAATGTCATCCATCACATAAATAAGACAAAAGACAAGAATGACATAATCTTATCAACTGACGCAGAAAAGGCATTTGACAAAGTCCAACACCCATTCATGATACAAACTCTCAGCAAAATAGGAATAGAAGGAAGATTCCTCAACATAAGTAAGGGCATTTATACGAAGCCAACAGCCAATATCATCCTAAATGGAGAGAGTTTGAAAGCATTCCCCTTGAGAACGGGAACCAGACAAGGGTGTCCTTTATCACCACTCTTATTCAACATTGTGCTGAAGGTCCTAGCCAGAGCAATTAGGCTAGAAAAAGAAATAAAGGGCATCCAGATTGGTAAGGAAGAAGTCAAAGTGTCTCTATTTGCAGATGATATGATGTTATACACAGAAAACCCCAAAGAATCCACAAGAAAACTACTGGAACTAATAGAAGATTTCAGCAAAGTATCAGGATACAAGCTAAAGACACAAAAATCAGTTGGATTCCTCTACACCAACAAAGAGAACTTCCAAGAGGAAATCACCAAATCAATACCATTTACAATAGCCCCCAAGAAGATAAAATACTTAGGAATAAATCTAACCAGAGACATAAAAGACCTACACAATGAAAACTAGAAGACACTACTGCAAGAAACCAAAAGAGACCTGCATAAGTGGAAAAACATACCTTGCTCATGGATAGGAAGACTCAACATTGTGAAAATGTCAATTCTACCCAAAGCCATCTACAGACACAATGCAATCCCTATCCAAATTCCAATGGCATTTTTTAATAAGATGGAGAAACAAATCACCAACTTCATATGGAAAGGGAAGTGGCCCCGGTTAAGTAAAGCATTACTCAAGAAGAAGAACAAAGTGGGAGGCCTCACACTACCTGATTTGAGAACCTATTATACTTCCAGGGTAGTCAAGACAGCCTGGTACTGGTATAACAACAGACACATAGACCAATGGAACAGAATTGAGAATCCAGACGTAAATTCATCCACCTATGAGCAGCTGATATTTGACAAAGGCCCAAAGTCCACTAGGTGGGGAAAAGACAGTCTCTTTAACAAATGGTGCCGGCATAACTGGATAGCCATCTGCAAAAAACTGAAACAAGACTCATTCGTCACACCACGTACAAAAACAAACTCAAAATGGATCAAAGACCTAAATACAAAATTGAAAACAATAAAGATCATGGAATAAAAAATAGGGGCAACGCTAGGAGCCCTAATACATGGCATAAACAGAATACGAACCATAGGTAACAATGCACAAACACCAGAAAAGAACCTAGATAACTGGGAGCTCCTAAAAATCAAACACTTATGCTCATCAAAAGACGTCACAGAAAGAGTCAAAAGACAACTTACAGACTGGGAAAAGATTTTTGGCTATGACAAATCCAATCAGTGTCTGATCTCTAAAATCTAGAAGATACTGCAAAACCTCAACAACAAAAAGACAAATAACCCAATTAAAAAATGGGCAAAGGATAGGAACAGGCACTTCACCAAAGAAGACATTCAGGTAGCTAACAGACATGTGAAGAAATGCTCACGATCATTAGCCATTAGAGAAATGAAAATCAAAACTAAAATGAGATACCATCTCACCCCAACAAGACTAGCATTAATCCAAAAAACACAAAATAATAAATATTGGAAAGGTTGTGGAGAAACTGGAACACTTCTAGTTCTACACTGTTGGTGGGAATGTAAAATGGTACAACCACTTTGGAAATCAATTTGGTGCTTCCTTAAAAAGCTAGAAATAGGAGCACCATATGATCCAGCAATCCCATGCTTAGGAATATTTTCTAGAGAAATTAGAGCCGTCACATGAATAGATACATGCACACCCATGTTCACTGCAGCACTGTTCACAATAGCAAAAAGATGGAAACAACCTAGGTGCCCATCAACGGATGAATGGATAAACAAATTATGGTATATCCATACAATGGAATACTATGCAATGATAAAGAACAACAATCAATCTGTGAAACATAACATGGAGGAATCTGGAAGGCCTTATGCTGAGTGAATTTAGTCAGTCGCAAAAGGACAAATATAGTATAAGACCGCTATTACAAGAACTCAAGAAAAGGTTTAAACACAGAAGAAAATATTCTTTGACGGTTATAAGGGTGGGGAGGGAGGGAGAGGGGTATTCACTAACTAGATAGTAGACAAGAATTATCTTTGGTGAAGGGAAGAACCCACACTATAGGGGAAGTCAGCACAACTGGACTTAACCAAAAGCTAAGAAGTTTCCTGAATACAACCAAACACTTCGAGGGACAGAGTAGCAGGGGCGAGCGTCTGGGGACCATGCTTTCAGGGGACATCTAGGTCAAGTGGCATAACAAAGTTTATTAAGAAAATGTTCTGCATCCCACTTTGGTGAGTTGTGTCTGGGGTCTTAAAAGCTAGTGAGCGGCCATCTAAGATGTATCAATTGATCCCAACCCATCTGCAGCAAAGGAGAATGAAGAATACCAAAGACACAAGGAAAATTTTAGCCCAAGAGACAGAAAGGGCCACATAAACCAGAGACTCCATCAGCCTGAGACCAGAAGAACTAGATGGTGCCTGGCTACCACCAATGACCACCCTGCCAGGAAACACAACAGAGAGTTTCTGATGGAGCAGGAGAAAAGTAGGGTGCAGAACCTAAATTCTAGTAAAAAGACCAGACTTAAAGGTTTGACTGAGACTGGAGGGACCCCGGAAGACATGGCCCCTGGACTCTCTGTTAACCCAAAACTAAAACCATTCCCGAGGCCAACTCTTCAGACAAAGATTAGACCGGACTGTAAGATATAAAATGATACTTGTGAAGAGTGTGCTTCTTATCTCAAGTAGATACATGAGACTAAATGGGCAGCTCCTGTCCAGAGCTGAGATGAGAAGGCAAAGAGGGTCAGGAGTTGGTTGAATGGACACGGGAAATCAGGAGTGGAAAGGAGGCGTGTGCCGTCAAAGTATAGGAACTAGGGTCACATAACAATGTGTGTATAAAGTTTTGTATGAGAAACTACCTTGAATTGTAAACTTTCACTTAAAGCACAATTAAAAACAAAACCTAAGTTACTTAGAGAAAAACCAAAAATTCGTGTAACAGAATGTATTTTTTGTGACTAGATATGATTCAAATTGGGCAGCGTCACCCAAACATGTCTGGAAGGTGCTTTGAAGAGGGGACAGTTAAAGTAAGTTATATAGGTTGTTGTTATGTTAATTTCTCAAGAGATAGCATCAAAGCTCAGGTCTGGTTGCAGAAACAGCTACCAAGGACATGCCCAAACCCCTCATTGCCGTTGAGTCGAATTTGACTCATAGTCATAAATCCTAAAACAGCCTCTAGTCAGACCCTGGAGTTCCTGCTTCTTGAAGCTGGTGGCACGTAGATCATTTTCCAAACGAATCCAATGCCTAGGGCCAAACGGTCTCTGCTAAGCTGCTTACTAAGCTCTTGGTTTGACCTGAAGGTGACTCCAGGGAACCAGTTCCTTCAAGGCTCAAAAAGACACCTGTGTGGGTCACCTCAATTCCATGAACCCAGAAATCCGGATTCCAGGAGAATCAAAAAGATTTTGTCAGCTGGCTCCTTCTCTTTAGGCAATAAATACCCTAAAGTCTCTCCCTTCCTAAAATCCCTCTTTGAACACCTGTCCCTTCTACTTACCATCCAATTTCTCTCACCTTTGCTTCTCATCTATTTCCACTTTCTTATTTCCCATTCATGTCTTAACCTACGTAATCTGACTTCTGTCTCTACCAAACTGCAGTATATAAAGTGACCAGGGACCTCCTAACTTCCAAATCCATCAGACCCTTTCCAACCTTTATCTTACTAGAACACTCGGCTCCTTCTATTTTTCAATGAATTAGAAGGCAAGACAATCAGCTAAGAGTGAGGAAGGAGATAGTGGCTTCTGAAAGAAACAGGCTTTTGGGTCTATTTTTCAAGAGTGTATCCCATCCAGATAGTCCTACCACTAAGTTAGAAATGCAGATCACTTCAGAAGCCATGCACTATGCATTAAATTGACTAAGCCATCAATTTAATGGTTGGTTCTTGGAGTGATTTAAGTATCAAAACTACCAATTATCTACTTGTTGGTGACAATAAACAAGAATTAAAGGATGGAAATAATGCTATTTAAAAGTCCCTGTGTTTTTGATATCATTGAAGCTACAAAAATCTCTCCATTTTGGTTTTATTTAAGTCATGAAAGCCTTTTTCAGAAGGCTAGAATAGATAGGAAAGTATTAATAATTGATGAAGAAGCACAGGCAGCCTTGTTCTTTGCTACCCACTTTACAGAACTCACTAAATATCTTACAGACCTGGAAGACAAACTTGTACAGCTGCAAGAGAAATCACATGAAATTGGAAGTGACAACCTCTAGAACTACGTGGAAGTGCAAATTAGCAATACGTCAGAGAATTTATCCAAGTTGTATAAAAAACGAAAGCCAATATTTACATCCGCTTGGAGCAATATTAATAACAGAAATGTAATTAAAGGGGAATGTAATAAAAGAAAAGGTTGTTTTAGAAAAGTAAGAAATAAAAGCATCGTTCTGGATGAGGAAAGGAACTATTTGATTCCCCTGTGCTTCCCTACCATGCAGAATCCTAAGGAATTATCACGCAGATGAAAACAAGATATTAGCAACTCGTGGGATCAAGGGAAGCAGAGGTGCTATGTAGCTATATTCTAAAAGGATAATCAAGACTATAAACTGGATTGACTGATATCACATAGCCAACTTGCTATGTCAAGTGGATATGGACCAGACATGTTGCTGGTTGTCAAGATAACAAATGGACTAGCCATATCTCAGAATCGTTGAGGATAAAGTTTCAGGGTGAGATGTCTTCAGCTTCTGGCAATTTCTAGCAGAGAACACACCAAAGGGCAGTAAAGTGAGTCCAGGAGTAGTAGGATATTCCATCCAGTTCAGAGCATGAGGACACATCACCCAGGAAGATAGCAGGTAGGTGCCTGAGTGAACCACCTTCTGGTAGAGTCCTGGCAGGACTTAAACTCAAATTTTTAAGGATTTGGAAGACCAAGCTTTGATCCCATGGTGGAGATTGTATTCGTTTCTGATAGCTGCTGTAACAAATTAACACAAATTTAGTGACTTAACCCAGATTCATTATCTTGCAGTTCTGGAGGTCAGAAGTCTGAAATGGATCTCACTGGGCTACAGTAAGGTGTCGTCAGGGCAGTGTTCCTTCTGGAGGATCTAGGGAAGAATCAGTTCCTAAAGACTGCCCACATTTATGGTTTGAGGCTCCTCCTCCATCTTCAAACCAGCAACAGCAGGTTGGCTTCTCCTCACATTGCATCAGTCTGACCTCCTCTCCTGCTTCCCTCTTCTAATTTAAGGACATTTGTGATTGCATGAGGCCCACCTGGATGATCCCTATTTTAGGGTGGGTTGATTTGCAACCTTAATCACATTAACACACATATTCGTAGTTTCTGGGGGCTACAACGTAGACATCCTTAGGGGAGTGGGCATTATTTTGCCTATCACAGGGATAAAGGCAAATTTCTAGAATAAGAACTTGGAATTAAGGATAAAGGTAGATATCCTTGACTATCCTTTTAGAATATAGCTACCTAGAACCTCTGCCTCCCTTAATCCCACGAGTTGATCATTTCTTCCATACACTTTAGCTACTCTATGTACGAGAGCAAGTTTCAGAGTCTCTTCTGACATCCATTTTGGTCTTTTCTTTCTTTCCTGCCTTTTAAATGTCCTTTAGTTTTCTTCACGTATGAGGTCCTTGATGTCATTCCACAACTCGTCTGGTCTTCGTTCATAGTGTTCAATTTGTCAAATCTATTCTTGAGATGATCTCTAAATTCAGGTGGTATATACTCAAGGCCATACTTTAGCTCTCATAGACTTGTTTTAATTCTCTTCAGCTTCAACTTGAACTTGTATATAAGCAATTGGTGGTCTGTTCTGCAGTAGGCCCCTGGCCTTCTTCAGACTGATAATACTGAGCTTCTCTATTGTCTCTTTCCACACATGTAGTTGATTTGATTCCTGTATATCCCATCTGGCAAGGTCCACGTGCATAGTCGCTGTTTATGTTGTTGAAAAAAAGTATTTGCAATGAAGAAGTCGTTGGCCTTGCAAAATTCTGTCATGCGGTCTCCAGCTTCGTTTCTACCACCAAGGCTATATTTTCCAACTACAGATTCTTCTTATTTGTTTCCAGCTTTCGCATTCCAACCATCAGTAATTATCAATGCATCTTGACTGCATGTTTGATCAATTTCAGACTTGCAGAAGTTGGTAAAAACCTTCAATTTCTTCATCTTTGGCCTTAGTGGTTGGTGCGTAAATTTGAATAATACGTGGTTGTATTAACTGGTCTTCCTTGTAGGCGTATGGATATTTTCCTATCCCCAACAGTGTTATGTTTCAGGATAGATCTTGAGATGTTCTTTTTGACAATGAATGTGATGCTGTTCCTCTTCAATTTGTCATTCCCAGCATAGTAGACCATAGGATTGTCTGATTCAAAATGGCCAATACCAGTACATTTCAGCTCACTAATGCCTAGAATATTGACCTTCAAGTGTTCCATTCCATTTTTGACAACTTCCAATTTTCATTGATTCATACTTTGTACGTTTCATGTTCTGATTACTAATGGATGTTTGCAGCTGTTTCTTCCCATTTTGAGTTGTGCCACATCAGCAAATGAAAGTCCTGAAAGCTTTACTCCATCCACACCATTAACGTCAGCTCTACTTTGAGGAGGCAGCTCTTCCCCAGTCGTATTTTGAGTGCCTTCCAACTTGAGGGGCTCATCTTCTCTCACTATATCAGACAGTGTTCCGCTGCTGTCCATAAGTTTTTCACTGGCCAATTTTTTTAGAAGTAGATTGCCAGGTCCTTCTTCCTAGTCTGTCTTAGTCTGGAAGCTCTGCTGAAACCTGTCCACCATGGCTGACTGTACTGGTATTTGAAATACTGGTGGTATAGCTTCCAGCATCACAGCAACATGAAAGCCATCACAGTATGACAAAGTGACAGATGAGTGGTGGCCCATAAAGACTACAGCCTAGAAAACCTTATAGGGTAGTTCTACTCTGTCCTATAGGGTCGATATGTGTTGGGATCGACTCAGTGGCACACAACAGCAACTATCTTTATGGGAGCAGATCTCCAGGTCTTTTCTCCAGCAGGGCAGCTGGGTGGATTCACATTGCCGAACTTTCGGTTTGCAGCCGAGCATTTAACCACAAGACCAAAAATTGCAGACTGGTCTAGGACCCTGTAGAGAAAGGGACCAGATAGGTGTGTTGAGTTCGCAGATAAGATGAGTGAGAAAGTGTGTGTGACAATTATTTTTAGATATTAATTTATGTCCCTTTTTTGCAAGTATTTTCCCTTTTCCCACCCTCCTCGCTACCCCTGACTCTGTTCAGAGAGGTAGCTGGTCACTCTGCTCATTCTCAGCGAATCCATGTGGCAAGGCAGACTTCAACAAGTCTGCACATTCCTTCCTGGCTTTTGTGTTTCAAAACCATAAACTCTCAGGTCTTGAGGAATAAACGTGTTGGATAGCATTGTGAGTGAGAACTGGGGTTTGAGCGGAATGAGACTTCCAGCAGAGACTAGAAAGATCCCCTTGGGTTGGGGGAAGGCAGGCAGAAGAGAAGCAATGAGTGTATAGGCGTTAGTGGGTCTGAGAGTGGCCAGGCCTGCCTGCTTCCTGGGCAGGACATTGGGAGCAGACAGGAAATGAATTCAGCCGAGGCAGATCGTACACAGCAGCCTCGCAGGGAGGCGCCCCTTCTATGCCCCAGTAGGGTGAGAATGGAGAATGGAGAATAATTCCCCTATTCTCAACACTGAGCCAGAGTCCCTGGGTAGTGCAAACAGTTAAGCACTCTGCTGCTGACTGAAAGGTTAGTGGTTTAAACCCATCCGGATGTGCCTCAGAAGAAAGGCCTGGTGATCTACTTCTGAAAAATCAGCCATTGAAAACCCTCTGGGGCGCAGTTCTACTCTGACCCACATGGGGTCACAAACACTGAGCCACAAGTACCAAATCTGCTAGACAAGGAAAAAGGCAGAACCAAGAAACCTAAGGATCAGATTTTTTCCCATCTCCCAACCCCTTGGCAATATGTAATAATCTTAGATCTTAGAAAATGTGTGCTTTGGAAAAAACCCTTGAATTGACTGAGATTGGATTTCTGTCACTCCCATAAAATGCAGACATGGGAAGGAAAAAAAAAAAAAAAATCATCCCTAAGGACAACGAACAGCTATTATAGGTAATAGCTCTAATGAAGAAACTCTTGAGTAGGGACTAGAACTAATAGGCATGCATTAAAATAGACTCTCTTAATATCAGTTTTAATTACTAGAGGGATCAATGCAGACAAATTAGATATTAACATATTATTGCATACTGCATAAGGTTTGTTAAATTGGGGCTTGAAATCTGTAGAAAATGCCCTTGCCTTTGAGCCAACACCGACTCATAGTGATCCCATGTACGCCGAGTAGAACTGCTTCATAGGGTTTTCCTGGCTGTAATCTTTATGGAAGTAGATCACCAGGCCTTGCTTTTGCAGTGCTGCTGGATGCGTTCAAACAGCCAACCTTTAGAATAGTAGTCGAGTGCAAACTGTTTGCGCCAGCCAGGGCCCTGAAAACAGATGTAAACGTTGTTTAAGGATCTTCGGGGGTGAGGGGTGGTGTCATGTCTAACTGGTTACTTTCAAGGAGATTTTATTCATTTTACCTTAGTGGTCATGAAAACAAAAACAAAAAAACCACAGCCGTTGAGTCGTTTCCGACTCATAGCCACCCTATAGAACAGAGTAGAACTGCCCAACAGGGTTTCCAAGGCTGTAAATCTTTACGGAAGCAGACTGCCACATCTTTCTCTCACAGAGCGGCTGGTGGGTTCCAACCGCCGACCTTTCAGTTAGCAGCCGAGCGCTTAACCACTGTGCCACCAGGGCTCCTGTAGTCAAGTGCAAACTATTTGCACCACCCAGAGACCTTTTACTTAATCTATGCTGTGTCAAATATAACAGATCCCTTTCAATACAAAAGATCACAAATCTTCAACGGATGTGGTTTTCTGATGTTTCAACATTATTATTCACTAAGTGTTAATCCTCCATGTAAAATGCATTTACAGGTATGGGTATGCAATATATTCAAAGTGAGGAGCTTCAAGTTTGCCTTCAGGTTATAACTTGTCACTTTCAGGACCACTGGAATCACCGCAACCCGATAAAATCTCTCTGAGGAAAAAAAAAACTGTCCTCGAATAAAAAGTTCTATTGAATTTTTTCTTTGGAGGGCTCTGTGTGTTAGCTCTTTTCACATACACCCTTGCTTAAAAGTTTAAGGACCCCTCTTATCCTTACTGCTCTAGTAACAGTAAATCATAAGCTAGCTTAGTAACAACGATTAGGATAACCATTACAACTGACCTATCGATTCCAACCTCTCTTAAATCTGTGTTAATCACTGTTAACTCGTGTCGTCTCATATATGCAGCAGCCGTGCTGATTTACAGGAGCCGCTCAACAGCAACTGGTGATTTTAATGCAATAAGAAGCTAAGGTGATCTAAGGACATACTCACCTTTCCCAGGCAGACAAAGCACTATGAGAGACTTGGCTAGGTCTCCTTCTCTGAACATTTCAGGATAGGCTGTGGATTTAATAGGCAGGTTCATGGTGAGGGTTCTCTGGATGACTGTTTGCAGAACTGAACTGGTGTCTCAGTCCCACTGATTAGGTTGAACTCTTTGTAAGAGTAAGGGCTGTTTATCATGCACCTTTGTGCCCCTCCACGCGAAATCGATTTCTTGCACATGGCAAATGATCAATAAAAAGGTTTTAAATGAGTATAACTGTAAACTTTATATACCATTCTATTTAAATAAAATGTTAAACATGCCATTACATTTCACTGGGGCAAGATACCAAAACCAAACCAGTTGCCGTCAAGTTGATTCTGACTTATGGCGACCGCTTGTGTTAGAGTAGAACTGTGCTCTTTTTCTTGGTTGTAATCTCTACAGAAGCAGATTGCCAGGCCTTTCTTGTGCAGTGCCACTGGGTAGGTTCGAATTGCCAACCTTTTAGTTAGTAGTCGAGAGCAAAGCATTTGCGCCACCCAGGGACCTTACTGAGGCCAGATGAAGGTCAGAAATGTACTTTCCTAGGCTTTGCCATACCTGTATTTTCAAGATAATTGGGCTCTTGAGTTCAGCAAAAGAATTTTAATAATTATATACTAAAAATGCTGAAGCAGCTTCTAAAACTAACAAATGCATTATGATTATTGAAAAAAAAATCAAAGCTTTTACGGAGAGACACCTAAAGACAAAGTAATTTTTCCCCTAAAGTGGTAGGTTAAGAGAAAATTATCATCAATGCTCAATTGAATTAATCAGGAAAAAGATACATTAATCTGCAAGCAGTAATCCTCAAGCCGTCCCTGTGGAATTTCCAGCTTTCATTATATTCCATGACCCCAAAAAATCTACAAATACTCAAGAGCTGCTTTGTCTTCTGGAACAAAGCTACTGCTTAAAGTTATTGTGGATTTTATCAGAAAACTTAGGACCAAAAATAGAGGTGAGAACAGAATTTCTCTGGTGTATTACAAAGTATTGTTTGCTCCAGTCAACCTCAGTTGGTGGCAGTAGATTCTGAAAAGCATAGTAAAAGGAATGCTCTGTGAACAAGTAAAAGCCTTTAATATTTCACTTAGCTCTAAGTTAAAAAAAAAAAAAGATACGGAGACAAGTCTTTCTAAAGTAGAGCTTGAACTCTTCCATGTGCATTTGTGGAACCTTTCTCCTAGACAAGAAAGAAAAATGGATAGGTTGAGAATTCTGGCTCATTGGTTCAAGTTGCCCCCCTTCCAACCCTATAGTCAGACAATAGCAGAGGGCTCTTTAAAAATGTACATTGGGTCAAGTCACCTTCTTCCATCACATTCTTCAGTGGCTCCCCAGTGACTCCCCAGTGGCTCCCCAGTGCACTCAGAAAAATGTCTGAACTCGTTTCCTAACATGGCCTCCCTCCTTGGCCGTTCTCCTGCCGCTAACTCCAACCTCATCTCATTCCACACTTGCTCTGTAAAGAGATCCCAGCCTGGCCTGAACCACACCAATCTGTTCCCCTTTTAAGGCATTTGTTTTGCCTGCTCTCTCTTCCCAGAATGCTTTTCCTAGCTCTTTGCATGGGTAGCTTCTTCTCCTTCTTCAAGTCTTAACTCAAACATCACCACAGAGAAGCGTCCTTGACCTGCTTCACCTTACAATTGTACCTGCCACACCTCATGGTTATTTTGATACATTACCTTGTTTGTTTTTTTTCTAAAGACAAATAATCAAAAGTTGGAATCATCTTTATTTGTTTTACTTTTTGTTTTCTGGCTACTTCATAGAACGAGAACTTCTTGAAGGAACATACTGCATAAACTAAGGAACAATTTGCAAGCCATGTTACCCTATAGAAGTGTTTCAAGAAATAATTTGTTCATGGTGGAACATGTTTTGTATTATTCACTGCTATAAGTCCCAGGAGAAGGACATCATGCATGGTAAAGTAGAGGATCAGCAAAAGAGACGAAGACCCTCAACGAGATGGATTGATGCAGTGGCTGCAGTGATGGGCTCAAGCATAGCAATGATTGTGAGGATGGTGAAGGACTAGGCAGTGTTTCGTTCTGTTGTAAATAGTATCGCTATGGGTCAGAACTGGCTCGATGGCACCTAACAACACAACATGTCCGATACACCTAGTACATTCTCAGATGTCTGAGCCATGTAAATCTAGTCTCCTGTAATTCAGCCCAGTGCCCCTTATCCCAATACCTCCCCCACCTCTCCAACCTTGGAAGAAGGAAGATGGGAACAACAAGGGAGGAGAAGAACGGGGTGGAGGAATTAATATTATTGTCCTCCTTGGAGGGAAAGTCAACCTTTACACTATCTCAGGACCACCTCCCCTTTGTCTCCTGGGTCCCTCTATAGGAAGACTCTCTAGAACTTTCCCTGCAGGAAAACTGGGGTTCTCCTCTACTTAGTACTTTTTCTTTGAGAAATCAGAAAGAATATTACTAGATAATTTCAATTTCTACCTCTTTTAGAACAACATTCCTAAGTAATTATCTTAGTTATCTAGTGCTGCTGTAACAGAAAATACCACAATTGGGTGGCTTTAACAAACAAAAGTTTATTCTCTCACAGTTTAGGAGGCTAGAAGTCCGAATTCAGGGTGCCAGCTCCATGGGAAGGCTTTCTCTCTCTGTCGCCTCTGGGGAAAGGTCCTTGTCATCAATCTCCCCCGGTCTAGGAGCTTCTCAGAGCAGGGACCCCAGGTCCAAAGGACAGTCCCTCTCCTCTCTGCTCGATTCTCTCTTTTATCTCTCAAAAGAGATTGACTCAACATACAACCTAATCCTGTAGATTGAGTCCTGCCTCATTAACATAACTGCTTCTAATCCTGCCTCATTAACACCTTAGAGATAGGATTTACAACATATCAGATCACAAAATGGTGGACACACACAATACTGGGAATCATAGCCTAGCCAAGTTAATACACATTTTGGGGGGACACAATTCAATCCATAAAAGTAGTTCAACAAAGCCTTTTATTTTACTAAGAAAAAAAAATTACTCATGAAATTTATTCTCTACCTTTATTAAAAATTTTAAATAGAAACACATTCACTTTTATCCAGTTCATCTTGAATTAGATAGGATAATAAGACCCCCCCCCAAAGGATCATTTCTCAAAAAGTCTTATATTCAGTAACTGAAAATATTGCATAATTATAACCATCCACAATAGAAATAAGATATCGGTTGATAGCATTCTCAGGTAAATTTCATTTTTATTATTCCCATTGAATAGTTCAAAAGCATATCTGTATCTCAAAACTAAAACCAGGAATGGCAATACAACTTAGACTAACTTATTTGAAAAGCAGGGGAAAATACATATTAATAAAGAAATTCATAATTAGTCTGGTAATATAGGTAATATAGCAAAATAGTTATAAGTACATTTTATTTCTCACTCAAATTTATCAAATTTTCTTAGAATGGGCTTACTTTGCTATATAAAGAATATCAATTCTGTTCTAACAGCCCCATCTTAAAATAAAGAGAAGCTCTTCCAGTTAGGCAATTGGCTAATTCAACCCCTAGTATGTACGTGGTGGAAATCCAATAGATATATATTAATGACTTTGATTCAACGGACATTACTGAGCACACCCTACGTGCAAGGCAATATGCTAGGTGCTGGGGAATCCAACAGTAACTAAAAGAAAAGGCAATAAAGCTTAGTGGCTAAGAGAGGATGGACTTTGAAAATATGGCACTGGGTTCAAATGTCGACTCTACCACTTGGTAGCTGAATGATATTAGCAGGTTATTTAACCTCTCTAAGCCTCACTAAAGGAGCCCTGGTGGTGCAGTGGTTAAGCACTTAGCTGTTAACCAAAAGGTTGGCAGTTCAAATCCACAAGCCTATCCTTGGGAACCCTATGGGGCAGTTCTACTCTGTCCCATAGGGTCACTATGAGTCAGAATCAACTCGAAGGCAATGGGTTTGAGTTTTCGGGTTTTTTTTTTTTTTGGTTTAAGCCTCACTTATCTATAAAGCTAAAAATATTACTTGCCTCATGGGGTGGTTTTAAGGACTAAATGAGGTCACACTTCTAAAGGGATTAACACAGTACCTAACACATAAATGCTTTAAAATGTTTTTGGTTACCATAGCGATGATTAGTATTACACAGTCCTTGTCTTCAGGAGTCCAAGACCTAAACATGCATGAAATTACTAAATAGTGGTGCAAAGAGCAAGCCCCCCGTATTTGTCCCTGAAACAAGCCAACCCAAGGCTCCAAGTTTACAAATTACTCTTTTAATTAAATCCGAAAACCAAACCAGTTGTTATGGAGTTATAGATTATCTGATTCATGACGACCTTGTATGTGCAGAGTAGAACTATGC
Organism: Dugong dugon; assembly: GCA_030035585.1. Classification (NCBI taxonomy): domain Eukaryota; kingdom Metazoa; phylum Chordata; class Mammalia; order Sirenia; family Dugongidae; genus Dugong; species Dugong dugon. The sequence continues at coordinate 161,941,006 of CM057483.1, read as the reverse complement.
TCCATAGGGTTTTCAATGGCTTGTTTTTCAGAAGCAGATCACCAGGCCTTTCTTCCAATGTGTCTCTGAGTGGGTTTGAACTGCCAATCTTTCAGTTAGTGGTCAAGTGCTTAATCATTTGCACCACCCAGGGACTCCTACTCTTTTAATTACCAGATGCCTTTGAGCTACAAACTAAAACGTTGGCTCTGTCTACATGCAGAAATCAGTTTGTTGTATTGGATTAATTGGAACAATCTCAATGTCTGGGTATGGAATTTAATCTGCCTAGCCTACAAATTAAAAGATTATTCTTCCACTTCCCCCCCTTTTTAAAAAATAGATAATGCTCCTTTGATGACAATCCTCTATGTGCTCTTACAGAATCCTGAGCAAAATTATGAAAGGATATCACATTATTCTTAAATTAGAAGTATTACTCTTGAAGTCCAGCCTCGCTTCATGTCCTCAACATCCAAGAAGCTATTTGCTAAGCATCAGTACTAGAAGAACAAATGAAATGAATGATATTGTTAAATCAAAAATAGCTTAGAATGGAACTTTTTAAAGACTCATTTGGGGTATGAGTCCATACCTCACTAAACCCTGCAATGAGCAAACTCTGTTTTCTTCAAGATTTGCTTCCAGCTAGGCCTTTTTGTCCGATGGTAAAAATTTCTGGATAATTCAGTTCAGCACATGTACATAAAAACATTTCTTATGTGTTGGGCACCATGGATGCTCAGGGCTGCATAAAACACAGTTCTTTCATTCAAGGAGCTCTCATGCTCATTGGGAAGACATGCAAGTGAACTACTCTACTTTTCAATTTATTCTACAATGAAAATTATTTTTTCACAAATTATGGTGTTCAAATTGAGATGATAAATTCTTAGAAACAAGGGTGGCATACTTTGGACACATTATCAGGAGGGACCAGTCCCCAGAGAAGGACATCATGCTTGGTAAAGTAGAGCGTCAGCAAAAAAGAGGAAGACCCTCAACGAGATGGATTTACATAGTGGCTCAAGCATAACGATTGTGAGGATGGCGTGGGATGGGGCAGTGTTTTGTTCTGTTGTCCACAGGGTCACTATGAGTCAGAACCAACTCAATGGCACCTAACAACAACAAAATTGAGATGAATCTTTCAATGAGTGGCAATTTATAACTGCTATCAGCCAGCTGCATTCATGATGTAGTGTCATTGCTTATACTAGTTATCTATTGCTGCGTAACAAATAATCCCAAAGCTTAATGACTGAAAACAACAACATTTACTATATCAGAGTTTTTGTGCATGAGGAGTCCAGGCATGGCTTAGCCGGGACCTCTGGCTCCAGAACTCTCAGAAGACTGCAATCAAAGTGTTGTCCAGGGCTGTGGTCACCTTAAGGCTCCACTGGGGTGGATCCGCTTCCAAGTTCACTCAAGTGGTTGTTGGTTGGATTCAGTTCCTCGCAGGCTGTTGACCAGAGGCCTCCCTTGGTGCCTTGCCATGTAGTCTCTCCACAACATGACAACTGCTTCATCAGAATGAGAAAGCAAGAAGGCGAGAGAGAGAGTCAACTAGTCAGAAAGAAGTCACAGTCTTGTAACCTAATCTCAGAAGTGACATCCCATCACTTTGGCCAAATTCTATTCACGGAAGCCAGTCATTAGGTCCAGCCCATACTCAAGAGGAGGGGAGATATACAAGGGTGTGACTACCAGGAAGGAGACATCATTGGGAGCCATTTTGGTAGCTCTCTACCACATTGCCTGCAATTGTGGAACTTAGTTTATTCCTAGTGGCATGAGTGGGCTACGGCACCCCCCTGACATTTCAGTGGAAAACCATTTAAGGAAGATTTGAGGAAGGAAGATGAATCCTAGTTGTCGTCTGACAATGTTTTGTCAACACGTCAGGTCACAGAATGAGTGTCAGCAGCTTGGAGGAAAATCTGGAGACACTAGTGGAACACAATTTTAAGAAACGCTTCAGCATCAACTCTGTTGATAGGACAATGTTGTTAGCTGCCGTCAAGTCGGCTGGAACTCATGGTGACTTTATGTATAACAAAACAAAACAATATCATGTTGTTCAGAGGACAATATCATGTGGAGAAAAAAGAACATGACTGCCTCTGAGTAGCAAGTGATTGAGAAAAGTTGGACCCTGAATGGTAAAAGATTTTAGGAATACCTCAACCAACTTATTTCATGTATGCTTTTCTTTTTATGAATGCATAATAGTGATATATGATGAAAATCTGTGTCTAAAAAAATGTAAAACAGCTCTTTCAATAAGCTTTAAATTTTAAAAATCTAAATAATATGAAAGCATTGTGTCAGACTTTAATTGGCAGAATTTTTTTCTTTGTAAGTGTTGCATGAAATCATGTCCGACAATTAATGACATCTGAAATTCTATGAATGAAGAAACAATTACAATGCAACATGATGAATGCAAAAAATTGTTGTTGTTGTTAGGTGCCATCGAGTCAATTCCGACTCATAATGACCCCGTGTGACAGAATAAAACTGCCCCACAGGGTTTTCTAGGCTATAATCTTTACCGGAGCAGAAGGCCAGGTCTTTCTCCCACAGAGCCACTGGGTAGGTTCAAACGGCCAACCTTTTGGTTAGCTCAGGATTTAGATTTACAACGCATATTTTAGGGGAACACCGTTCACTCCCTAACAGTGGAGACTGGCTTAGTAATATCTCAACATTTTGGAGCCACTATTTTTCAAATGGAAACCCTGGTGGTGTAGTGGTTAAGAGCTATGGCTGCTAGCCAAAAGGTTGGCAGTTCAAATCCACCAGCCGCTCCTCAGAAACCCTATGGGGCAGCTCTACTCTGCCCTATAGGGTTGCTATGAGTTGGAATCGACTTGACGGCAATGGGGTTGGTTTGGTTTTGGTTTATTTTTCAAATGCATTAAAGATGTTTTGTTTGTTATTAATTTAATATGCATGATTTTCAAGTAATTCTTGATATCATCTCAACATTTTCATTGTGATTTATTCAATCAACAGACAACTATTATCCATGACGGAAAGAGTCCTTGAAATTTTTACTATAAAAAGATGTCCTCTTTGACAAAAACTCTGGGAACAAGCGGGTCCTCAAGGTTCCTGAGTTGCAAACCTAAGCATGTTCAGTGATGATTCATTTCCTCCATTCCAGTGGCCTTAGGAAAAGCATTACTGGATAAAGGCCCATCCCTGCTAACACAGTTTCTATTTAAAATTTCATACCCATAGATAAAACTTCCCGTCATTTTAGAAAGAACTCCATTTTTATTCCGTGTTGAAAGGAAATCCATTTTGTTTCCGAGAATAATGAATTGAATCCTAAAAAGATCATTTCTTTTTCTCTCCTAGTTCCTTAGGTTTTGTCTTTTAACTAATGCCAAAGCCATCTTTCACTTTTAAATAACATCACCCTAAGTATGTTGGTTTAATTTTTCTTTATTTAAATGGTTGAGTCACAGTGTAATGATGGTTTTATACAATTAAGAACTCAGAATATCAGGTGTTAGCCAAGATGGTAAAACTATCAGTGCTCTGCCAAGGCCAAAGTGATTCATTTGCTCACCACTAGAGGTTAAATTGGAAACGCTGGTGGTGTAGTGATTAAGTGCTATGGCTGCTAACCAAAAGGTCGGCAGTTCAAATCCACCAGGTGCTCCTTGGAAACTCTACGGGGGCAGTTCTACTCTGTCCTATAGGGTGGCTATGAGTCAGAATTGACTCAATGGCAAAGGGTTTGGTGGGTTTTTTTTTGGTTTTAGAGATTAAATTAGTCATAATTTAGCTATATAGTCAACAAAATGGAAAGAGAAAACTGTAGTAAGTATGTTGTTATTGACATGTTTTCTATTAATAAGAGGCTCCAGGTGTTTCTGGTATCAGATCTAGGGTTAACAAGAAATTCAAATACATCTTCATACTGGTCTGCACGTAACATGAGTACAGTTCTCATTTGTAAGTTCAAGATCAAAAGAGTTATCCTATTTGAGTATGTGTTGTTTTGAATAAAGCAGGCTTTGGAAGACCATGTCCATACTGATATAAGACAAAGAAACGTCTTCCTGTATCTCTGTTGACTTGTTAAATTTCTCAAGCATCCTCTATGGTAAGGAAGATGGAAGTAAGGAGCTCTATTTTCAGTTGGTCAATTAGTTATTAGGTATAAGAAATAGATAAGAGTAGCCAGCTAATTCATTATTTAAGTCTTCATTCAACAAATACTTATTTGTCCCCAGCATAAGGCTAGGGTTGGGGATACAGCAGTGAGTGAGACTTGATCCCTCTGCCATCAAGACTCTTGAAATCTACTGGGGAGACAGAAGGAAATAAAATTAGGAATTAGTGTAAAAGCTGCTATAAAGGGGTTAGTCCCTGATGCTTTGAAATCATAGGAGAGGCTTCTTATCTAGCCCAGCAACTGGTGGGGTGCTGGGGTGGGGATCAGGGGTAGAGGAATGCTCCGGAAGGAAGAACATGTATTAAGACCCCCATGAGACAGAGCATGGGTGAGATTGGGGCACTGAAAGTAAAGGTTCAGCCTGTTGCTATCAAGGCTATATTGACTTTTGTGTTCATCTTTGTTGTTGTTGGGTGCCGTCAAGTCAATTCTGACTTATAGCCACCCTGTGTGTGACAGAGTAGAACTGCCCCATAGGGTTATCTTGGCTGTAATCTTTATGGAAGGAGCCCTGGTGGCACAGTGGTTAAGCACTCGGCTACTAACTGAAAGGTCAGCAGTTCAAACCCACCAGCTGCTCCATGGGAGAAAGATGTGGCAGTCTGCTTCCATAAAGATTACAGCCTTGGAAATCCGACGGGGTAGTTCTACTCTGAGTTCATAACTACAGGGTCGCTATGAGTTGAAACCGACAACAGGTTTAATCTTTATGGAAGCAGATTGCCAGATCTTTCTCCCATGGAGCCGCTAGGTAGTTTCAAACTGTCAAACTTTCAGTCAGCAGCTGAGCACTTAACGGCATAGTCAGTGTGATATTTTGAGTATTCCAAACCCTTGAAAGTGAGTGACAGCTGCCAGCGATACAGAAGTGAAGAGTGTGGCAAACTTTGGGTGCAAGAATACTTTCAAAGAACAGCACATAGACTGTGTAAGCTGCTTTACATCGTGATGAACAGTTTGAGAGAGTGGCATGCCCCCTCTATCAGCTAAAGGAAAATATTCTTTCTTGGAACGCTGAGACACCTCTGTGCATTTTTCTTCTTATTTTGTTGGGGACAAATTATTTTGCGTATATATGCTTAAGTCAGTAATAAAATATGTCTCTGACTACAAATATGTTTTGACACCTCAAATTTCAGGAAGACATGTAGGGTCTAAAATGAGATTAGACTGTGGTTGGGGAACTTAATCCAATGTTAGAACATCCACCAACAATGCTTTCATTCAAGATAGCACGTCAATCTGTCAAGATATCTAGCTGATTGACATTCTTACGGAGATTCCAAATTTCTTCTTTTCCCACCCTAGAGTTCTCACTTCTATCATGGTATAGGGTTTTAATTGAACAGCGAACCGGTGACAGGACACTAGGACACCAATCAACAGTCTCCTGGTACTTTATTTGAATTTCTATTTGTCAATTGCACCTCAAATGTAGGCCAAGCAAACATTACACTGTCAAGCCCCAGGCTCAGCCGAGTGCTTGGAGCTTGAGGCGGGGAATCAGACTATGAGTTGTCAGCAGATAGTGCAGTTGTCCAAAAAAAACGATCATATCGTAGCCTGTGCTTCATAATATGAACACTGAGATGCGTTCCTCTTCAGAATAGAAAGCATATAAACTAGAGATATACTAGGACTATTCAACACATCTGTTAGCACTATAGTTAAGGGATCACAAACCCCAATCAGGATATATAGTCTCGGGTCAACTTAGGATGATATCCAGCAGATGCTGAAGTAAGAACTTGCAATAAAGCTCTGGCCAGTATATGTGTGAGAGTTTGTTATGTTTTTTTGGTATAACAAATCCTTAACCATTTGAGGTCTACATGTTGTTGTTGTTGTTAGTTGCCCTTGAGTTGATTCCAACTCATGGTGAACCCATGTGGTACAGAGAACTGCTCCATAGGGTTTCTTGGCTGTAATCTTTACAGAAGCAGATCACCAGGCCTTTCTTCCATGTGCCACTGGGTGGGTTCAAACTGTCAACCTTTAGGTTAGCAGTCATGCACAAACTGTTTGTGCCACCTAGAGACCTGAGATCTATATAAGAGAATAATATTTTATTGGTGTATCGGCTGGATCAGTGCTGGAACTTAGATGATTTAGTAAACAGGTCCAACGCATATGACTATTTGGGATGTGCATTGCACAGTTCCAGGGATGCAGTCTGCGTGGACTACAATGTAAACTACACCCACCAGGAGTTTTGCAGCTTGGCCATTCTATTAAATGCCTACCTACAACGTATCTCTTTTCATGGATTACTGTGTTTTGGGAGTGTTTTTTGTTTCTTCTTCTTTTTTTGGCTAAGACACTAGTTTATGATATGGTAGTCCTTGGAAGAGGGGAAAGTCAATGGCGAGATAAAGGTATGTCTTTCCTCCCATGCTCTCCTACCCAATACAGGTAGTCCCCAACATATGAAGTGTTCTGTTGCAACGACTCTGTCGTAAATCGGTTCTCACTCTTTTTTTTTTTTTTCAGTTTTCATTACTATTGACTTTTATTGTCAGTATGTTTATAAGTCCGATCTTTATTTGTCTTTGGGGGTTGGAAACATTACATATAAACTTACAGATATATTTTAATACATACATAGTGTGATGGTTAATGTTATGTGTCAACTTGGCTAGGCCATGATTCTCAGTATTATGCAGTTATCCTCCATTTTGTGATCTGATGTAAAGGTAGTTTCCCTGGGGGTGTGGCCTGCATCCAATGTATGTTCTGGTAAAGCTCTCTTTCTCTCTCTCTCTCTCTCTCTCTCTCTCTCGATCCTGCATCTGACTTGTCATCATCTAATCTCCCGTTCTTGGGACATGAGCCTCCAGCCTGATGCCTGACCCACGAATTTGGGACTTGCCAACCTCCACAACTACATGAGTCATTTCCTTGAAATAAATCTCTCTGTATATATATTTATATATATAAGCTTCACTGCTTCTGCTCCTCTAGAGAACCCAGCCTAATACACATACATATATAAAAAAATACGCAAATCATAAAAATTTACTCCAATGATGAAGAAGAGTTGGATGACATTGACATTTTGTCAGTTGTGGTAATAGCTCCACTTGTGGAAGCTTCTGGATTTCTGGATTATCCGCTGGGAATGGGGATAGCGTTTTTTAGTCAGAAAATAAGTGAGAGTTGTCTGTATGGTCCTTTTCTTTTTTTCTTTATATATTTCACGGTAGCATCTCACTGCTTCTAGAATCTGCCTGTCGACTTTAGCAAAGCAATCAGTCTTCGGGTCCATGTTTTCAAGCATTTAGTTTTAGAAACAACCCCAGTTAATCCTTTCACTGTAAAATTTTTGACAGCTTCTGTCCTTCCTCTTCCTCATTATTTCACTCTTCTTCAGCATTTCTTTCCTCTTCAAAATCCATTAACTCCTCGTCTGTCAATTCCCCTTCTTTGTGATCTATGAGCTGTTCCACATGAGCGATGTCAAGTTCTAAATTCAGCATTCTTTCCATATGGACAATTTTTCCCACCAATCTCTTTTATCATATTATCCTGATCAAATGCTTGGAACTTTCTATCCATTATGACTCCCAACACCTACTTCATTGTAGACCAGGCCATAGCCTGCTATATGGCAGTATTTTGAACAGTAAGTCTTAAAACTGAACATCTGAGAGTGAACATCTGAGAAGGCTAACATCAGCAAATTACATGCTGCAACATTGTATGTAGTACATATCACTAACAATAAGATGTATAAGAATAAAAAAATAGACGGTCGTAAGGGCAGTTCATCGTAACTAGAATATGTTGTAAGTCGGGGACTACCTGTACACTCCTGGCCAGACGGGCTACTTTTGAGTCTCACTGGGGAGATGAATTGGGCACAAAAGCCTAAAGAGCTGTGTTGATGAGAGTTTATAAGACTGGGCTGTTGCTGAGCTGAGTTCAATGGAGAGGCATGGAGAAGCCATCATCTCACTTGAGTGCTGGGGCCCAGCAGCAGCAGACTGTGGAGACCAGGTGACCCATATTTAACCACCAGATGCTGTTGAGTCAACTCCGACTCATTGACCCCAGGAATGTCAGAATAGAACTCTACTCCAGAGGGTTTTCATGGCTGTGATCTTCTGGAAGTAGATCACCAGGGCTTTCTTCCAAGGCGCCACTGTGTGGACCTGAACCTCCAACCTTTTCCTGGTGTTAACCATTTGCACCACCTAGGGACTCCGTCTCATATTTAGCACCTAACATATCCACATGTCTTACATGTGCACTTAGTCCACATTAAAAAAAAACAAACCCCAAAACCTGTTGCCATCGAGTCGATTCCAACTCATAGCGACCCTGGTGGCATAGTGGTTAACTGCTATGGCTGCTAACCAAAAGGTCGGTAGTTTGAATCCACCAGGTGCTCCTTGGAAACTCCATGGGGCAGTTCTACTCTGTCCTATAGGGTCACTAGGAGTTGCTATCAGTAGTCCACATCAGAAGAACACAAATGTTAAAGAAAAGCCTTGTTGAAATCATGTAATTCGAAGAAGTATCTTCCGAATTTGCACTAAATTTCTCAAGAATGAGCCAAGCAGACATCTAATACTATTTAATAGCACCTAAATACCTAAAATAAAATCATACTGTGGGAGTAGAACTAATCTTCAAAAAAAATCATTCACGCTGTTTTTCAAGGGGCTCTCCAATCCTCTCAAAACCGAGCAAATGCCTCCCTTCATGAGTGGACCCTGTAGCATTCAAATGAACAGTGATTGGAGTATTTTTGATCAAATTACTCATTGTGTTAGCCCAGAAGAGGGAGGAGGGACAGAGGGAGGGAGGAATGGGGGAGACACAGGGATGTTAACACAGCCCAGTTCATCGTTGCTTATCATGAAGATTCAAAGAAATTGTTCTGGAATATTTTTAAACTATCATCATGTTCTTAAAAAAAAAAAAAAAGTTGATTTTTCTTCCTGATTGTAAAGTTATAAGGCTCATTGTTGAAAATTTCGAAAATACCCAAACATAGAAAAAAAAAAAATAACCTGTAACCCACATAGTCCCATATTGAGATAATCACTATTAACTTTATTCCTTCTAGCCTTTTTCTATGCATTGTAGTGAATAAAATTGGGCTTATACCAGAAGTAAAATTTTAAAACCCAATTTTTTTTTTAACCATTGCATTATAAGAATGTCTTCATGTTACTGAATTCATTATTCTTTCATTTGTTTTTTACTCCCTTATTCAACAAATATTTTTGAGTATGTTGTTGCTGCTGGGTGCTGTTGAGTTGATTCCAACAATAGCGTAACCCCATGTGACAGAATAGAATTGCCTCATAGGGTTTCCAAGGCTGTAATCTTTACAGAAGCAGACTGACTCATCTTTCTCCCTCAGAGCCACTGGGTGTTTTCGAACCGACAGTCTTTCGGTTAGCAGCTAAATACTTAAGCATGTGCACTACCAGGGCTGTTTACCTATGACATATCAGGCACTATTCTCATTGCTGCGGATTCAGAAGTAAACAAAACAGGTGAAAACCCCTGTCCTTATGAGGCGCGTATTCTAATGTGAAGCGACCAGCAATAAGCGGAAGAATACAATAATTTGCATGTGAGGTAGTGATAAGTAAAACGAAGAAAAATAAGACAGGAAAGGGGGCCAGGAATGGTTGTGTGTGTGTGGGTGGGAAGACTGGGTTTGCAATTTTAGAAAGAGTGATCAGAAAAGCCTTCACTGAGCAAAGACCTGAGGGAGGTGAAGAAGCGCTCCTTATGGGTATCTGGGGAAAATCATTTCAGACAGAGAGGATCAGGTAGGACTGCCCTTCTTGTGTTTCAGGGATAACAAGGAGGCCAGGGGGGCAGGAGCCAGCCGAGAGGGGGATGAAGCCACCGGAGGGAAGTGGGGTCTGAGCAGCGGGAAGACTGCATGTGATCTTGGAGGCATTGAGGGTGGGTGAGGTGGGAGACTACTGAAGGCTTGGAGTCCAGGGATGATTCACCTTCTGACTGACTCAAGGAAGCTGCAAGAAGAAGAGAAAGCAGAAAGCCCAGTTGGGAACATACTACAAGGATCTGGTGGAGGTGAGAGAAATGGTCAGGTTCTGGATATATTTTGTAAGTGGAGACAGTAGGGTTTGAGGAGTATCAGATATGTAGGGTTTGAGAGAAAAAACAGTCAAGAATAACCCTGAGGCTCTTTGGCCTGAGAATATTGCTCTGAACTATAATTTTAATAAATGCATAATTTGTAACAATACTTTAAAAATGATTCTCATATGGGCAGTTTCAAAATTAAAAACAAATAGACTAAACACAAGAATGGCATCTTTATTGGATATAAGTTTAACAACTAGAAAGTAGTTGTGTGAGTTCAAATAAAAAAATCCAACCGCTTAGATATTAATAAATAATCCATTTAAAAAAATGGATCAAGAGAGACAAAACATGCAGTAGAAAATTCAAAACCAGGGCTCATCAAAACCTCCGGGGTGAGATGAGCCTTGAAAGAGAGTTCGCTAAGAGAAGAAGGGGCACAAAAGATTCCAGTCAGCAGGAGTTGACCGGTATCAAAGCGAGAACAGTGAGAGAACATGGCATGCACGGGCAACGCTAAGTGTTCAACATGATTGGAACCTTCAGTGTCAGGAGGAAATGGTGAGGGATAGGCAGGGACCTGAGTATTCAGAGTGTTATCTGCCACGACAAGTAGCCACATTTCACTCTGAATGCAATGTGGAACCACTACGATTTTAAATCGGGAGAAACACTTAAACAACAATGAGTACTGGCGACAAGTTGCTTATGAAAGAGTCTTTGGTAAACACGTGATCCTGTTTTTCTCTGGTTATTGAGAAAACAAAATGTCTGGTTCTTGTTTACCAGTCTGTGCAAGAAGATATAAAATTCAAATGTAAGTCACATCTACATTGTTTTCCAGGAAACGTTCCCCTAATTTCACTCAAACTTATAGGAACTTACCAACAACACCCCCACCCCCACTTTGGTAATTAATGTAAACAATTTCGGATAAAATTATAATTATTGCTGCATCGTTTTAGTTGCCTGTTTACCTCGTTCATCTCTTCTTCCATTAAGGTTGAAGTAGTCCCAGGGCCGGAACTCCATTTACAGTGTTCTTCAGGGCTGACAAGATATAAAAACCAAAACCCTTTGCTGTCGAGTCAATTCCGACTCATAGTGACCCTATAGGTCAGGGTAGAACTGCCCCATAGGGTTTCCAAGGAGCGGCTGATGGATTCGAACTGCCAACTTTTTGGTTAGCAGCTGTAGTTCTTAACCACTGCACCACGAGGGCTCTCTCTCTCTGTATATATGTGTACATATATATATGTACATATATATCTTGTCAGCTTAACTGAACCTTGTCAGGTTAACCAAAAGCTTAACCACTGTGCCACCAGGGCTCCATGCATATATATCCTGTCCTGCCAAGATATATATATGGTGATGCCTATATATATATGTCCTATCCTGACAAGGTATCTGTCTATATCTCTATATCTATATAGCATTTAGCCACTAACCAAAAGGTGGTCAGCTTGAATCCACCAGCCACTCCTCGGAAACTTGGAAACCCTACGGGGCAGTTATGCTCTGTCCTATAGGGTGGCTGTGAGTCAGAGTTGACTCGAAGGCAATGTGTTTGGTTTCTGGTTTATATATGTATAAACAAAAATATATATAAACAACAAATATATATATTGTTGTCGTTGTGTGCCGTTGAGTCCATCTCGACTCATAACGACCCTATAGGACAGAGTAGAACTGCCCCTCAGGGTTTTCTAGGCTGTAATCTTTACAGGAGCGGATCACCAGGTCTTTCTCCCGCAAAGCCACTGGGTGTGTTCAAACCGCCAACCTTTAGGTTAGCAGCCAGGAGCTTAACCATTGTGCCACCAGGGCTCCTATAGATATATAGTAGTAAATACGTACGTAACAAATCATTTGCCTTTTCAACATTCTTCACATGTACAATTCAGTGGCATTAGTTATGTTTAGCATGTGGTTCAGCCCTCATCATTATCCATTTCCAAATTTTCCATTACCTTTAACAGAAGCTGAGTGTCCCCTAAACAGTGAGTTCTCCTTTTCCCTCCCTCCCACCCATCCCTAGTCACCACTAATAATCTTTGGTCTCTATACACTTGCCTATGCTAGATATTTCATATAATTGGAATCATACAATATTTGTCCTTTTGTGACTGACTTATTTCACTCAGCCTAATGTTTTCAAGGTTCATCCATGTAAGATATATTTGGTGTCAGACAGATTATATCTCTCCCAGAGCCCCCACTTGAGTGCTACTCAATAAATTGCACCAAGAAGCTCAATCATTATATGAGTCTCTTCCTTGATATTTCAGTTATGCGTTAAGGATACACTATGATTTCCCAAGAAATTTTCATGAGAGAAGACTTGCTCAGTCAATTCTGAGTATATCAAAACATTCATTAAATATCTCTGCTACTTCAAAGCCTCCGTTAATGAAGCTTCTCTCAATATATGATTCCCATTCACATGAGTAGCCTGTTTAAAATGAACATGAATGCATTTTTATCTACCTATCTCTCTGGTCCGCGGATTTCCATTCTACCTTATTATCCTTTGCCCGCCTGCAGTGCCTCTATCCTAACATGCTGGTAGGTGTTCCTCTTTGAATTCAGAGCCATGTTTGTGTGTGTGTGTGATTATATACTCAGGCATGTATACAAATTAAGGACTTTTGTGCAAACCACAATTAGTTCATTTTTCCCCCCTCAGCTACAGCGTTTACTGAAAAGTGTTTAAATTTGCCTTTTGGTGATTGTCTTAGGCCTAACTAGCTCTCCTCACTTTCAACGTATCGAAATATATTGAATTAGATAACCCTAGTCAACTCCAAAATGGCAAAGCAAGACAAGCCAGTAAGAAGGTGTAATGCTTTGAAAAAGAGTGCCAAATGAGGAACCCCAAAGTTTAGGTCATCAGGGAATCCCTGCCAAGTGTCTTAGCCTAGGTTCCACATAAAGTAGAGCCTACCCTGGTGGCTTAGTGGTTAAGAGCTATGGCTGCTAACCAAAAGGTCAGCAGTTTGAATCCACCAGGTGCTCCTTGGAAACTCTGTGGGGCAGTTCTACGCTGTCCTATAGGGTTGCTAAGAGTTGGAATTGACTTGATGGCAAGGGTTTTTTTTTTGTTTTGTTTTGTTTTTTGTTTTTTTTAAAGGAAAAGTCTTATGTGCTATTTATTAGGAAGCGTAATCCAAGAGCAGCAGGAGTAATAGGGGAGTGAGGTGGGAGATGAGGGCCAGCCAATATAAGGGTGCTTTATCGAGCTGGCCACCACTGTGCATCTTCAGGAAGGCCATTGTTTTGGGGTCATAGTTTAGGTAACCATCTTCATCTTCAGGGAGGTCATTTGGAGAGCAGAAGAGAGAAGAATGCTTCCAACTGCTTCCATCTCCCATTGGTCAATGTCTGACCCATGAAGTGTTAACTTCCCCTGCACTTTCAGGTTGTGACAGACTCAGGCACTGTCTTAGTTATCTAGTGCTGCTGTAACAGAAATACCACAAGTGGGTGGCTTTAATGAACAGAAATTTATTTTCTTGTAGTTTAGGAGGATAGAAGTCTGAATTCAGGGTGCCAGCTCTAGGGGAAGGCTCTCTTTCTCTGTCCGCTTTGGGGGAAGGTCCTTGTCTCTTTTCAGCTTCTATTCTTGGTTCCTTGGCGATCACGTGATATGTATATTCCCTTCCATTTTTACTTGCTTGCTTGCTTAATCTGCTCTTTTATGTATCAAAAGAGATTGACTTAAGACACACCCTACACTAATACTGCCTCATTAACATAAAAAACCTACTCCCAAGTGGGATTATAACCACAGGTTTAAGGATTAGAATTTACAGCATATATTTTTAGGGTACACAATTCAATCCATAACAGGCACCATATTGACTGCATGTCTCATGGTGTCTCCCACCTCAGTATCAACAAGGAAGCTCCAGGTAGGGGTCCAGAGGGACAAGGGGGCATGAGGTGAGACACGGTAAGGATATACCCATGAGAATTTAGACAATGCAGCAGTGATTGGGGAAGAACAAGTGACCAGAGGTCCTGGAGACAGTTGAGATGGAAAGGATGGGAAATGGCACATAAGAGATGTCTCATACAGCAACTTCTATATCAAACATCTAATTTTGCAGTATCCCAAGGCCAATACCTAGAGCTAAACACAGCAAACTTCTCAGTAGACCTGGAACAAAATGGAGTCTTTTATGCTTTGTGAGCAAACTACAAAAGCCCCACCAATACTGTCTTAGAAACAGTCTCTTCCAGATCTGAATACCATTTGCTCTGTATTCTCTTGATTGCTAGATAAAATACTTTTAAAACTATGCATATAATGGATAAGATTAATTGGTTTACTGATTCCATTCACAGCATGGTTATTATTTTTCAAAGAAGTACAAGAAACTGCCATGGATTTCTTAACATTGACTAGAGGCTAAATTAGATTAGCCCTGCCTCATGACTATGCAAAAAGAGCCTGAGCCAGTTCCTCCTGCAGAATTCAACAACTTCACACACCCACACTATCCACACAGGGAGGACTAGAAGTTGAGTTTCCTAAACTTTTACCCAAAAGTAAATATGTAATGGGGTGTGTATAAGAGGAAGCTTGGATCAGGGGGAAGGGAGAGATGGTATCACCTGGCCCTGAGGTCTCTAGCTCCACACCACACAACCAACATTATCTTGGAATGGAGCAAGAGAACAGAGCAAGGACTTTCTTGCTCCCTGCTGCTGGAAGTTGTGGGGATCCACAAAGGTTGTCTGCACAACTGTGGGTCTCAATTCAATCCCAGACCTCGTAGAAGATAGCAGCCTCTCCAGAGTTTTAGTTTGGATGCTGGGATTTCAGGCTCTGTCTCACTTCACTTTGACTCTCTAACTGTTTGCCCTAACAGAATTTTCCAGAAGTAGGAAACTCTTCACATGTAAGAACCTAAGACTGCGCTTGGCGAGTCAAATCCATATGGATCATTCAGTCCAAGCGTGTTAAGCAATGCCTCATGGGAAAGCATAGTAGATTCCCTTCCTATATCATCCTTAAAATTCTGAACCCCTTTATCCTCTATTTAATAATGCAATGGAGACTTTCTGGAAGATACAGTGGCTAGAAAGGATTTTGTCTATAGCACCAAAGCTCTTTTTTAATTCTCTGGGACAATGACAGTCTTTATTCCTTCTCTGGATACATTTAGATCTTATTGGCAACCTGGTGGCACAGTGGTTAAGAGCTCGGCTGCTAACCAAAATGTTGACAGTTCGAATCCACCAGCCGCTCCTTGGGAACCGTGTGGGGCAGTTCTACTCTATCCTATAGGGTCGCTGTCTTAGGCTGGGTTCTCTAGAGAAGCAAAACCAGTAAAGTATATAAATATATATATAGAGAGAGATTTATATCAAGGAAACAGCTCACGCAATTACAGAGGCTAGAACGTCCCAAGTCTGTGGATCAGGGTAGAGGCCTCTCCCAAGTCACACAGCCGCAGAAGCTGGCAAGCCCAAGATCGGCAGGTCAGAGAGCAGGGTTCCCGCTCACAGGCTGTGAAGATCAGCGAATCTCAGGATTGGCAGATAAGCTGATAGCTCAAGTCCCAAGAACCAGAGGTCAGATGAACAGGAGGTAGCTGCAGGATCCAGAGACAGCAAAAAGCCAGAACGTCTGCTTATATTTAGATGCAGGCCACACCCCCAAGGAGACTCTCTTTCATCTGACTGGCTACTCACACTATATTCAATCACAGGAGTGATTACATTAAAACACTGAGAAGCATGGCTCAGCCAAGTTGACACACAGTCTTAACCATCACAGTTGCTATGAGTTGGAATCGACTCAATGGCAATGGGTTTTTGATTTTTCTTTCTTTCTTTTTAATTTCTTTATACTTTTTTTGCTTAGGCCCGTTGTATGAGAAGCCTAAGGTTATATTTACCAGCCTTCAAAGAAAAAAACAGGATAAAGCTTTGCACTTCATTATAAAACTAAGTAGTCACAGACCCAGGAGAGCCATGCCTTCAATATTCACAAGTTAAGTAAACACCTTGCTAGAGTTCCATAATAGCACTGTTGGTGAATCTCCCATTGTGATAATAGGCTAGCAAATACAGAAATCTGGTCAGGTATGTTGAGCTGCAAAACCTTCTAAGAAAGCCAACTTGTATATTTTTAACAGCAACAGCATCTTATTTCTAGGATCTATTCCAATATTTGGATTCTAGAAGGTTAGCCTGAAATAGAAATTAAATGTCCAAATTGTTTACTCTGGTTTAAATGGTGATAGAGTCTGGCTTGGGCACCGAAAGGTTAACACTGCACTACCTTCATTGCTCCCTCCTACTCCCCCCAACCTGGAGCTATTCCAGGGAGGAGGGAGGACAGGACTTCAAGGCATTACCAGGCTCCCCTGCCCATATGCCTTGCACTCAAAAGTGGCTCTGTCAGCTCATCCCGTATCCAATAATTTCAAGGCATCATGGAGATAAAAAATTGCTCCTCTCTGCAGAAAAAAAAAGCATCCTGCCCTTGTTTTTGTGCCATCAAGTCCATTTCAACTCATAGCTACCCCGTGTGTCACAGAGCAGAACTGCCCCATAAGGTTTTCAAGGCTGCAGTCTTTACAGAAGCAGATTGCCGGATCTTCTCCTACAGAACCTCTGGGTGGGTTTGAACCGACAATCTTTTGGTTAGCAGCCAAGCTCTTAACCGTTGCACCAGTAACTGTAAGAAGTCAAAATAGAAAAAGAGAGAGAGAGAGAAGGCCATTGGTGAGCAGGACTTTTAAAAATGTGAAAAAATATGAGTATTCCAACTGGCTATAAAATCATGAAACTGATTTCCACCCAGCATACCATGCCTTGTGTTTTCTTTTTTTTCTTCTTACCCTTGGACTAAAGACAAATGAAAAACTTACTCAAGTCCCACATCTGGGCTTCAAAAAACAAGGTGTTTTTCAGTTACATTGGGTGCTTCTGTTCCTACTCAGTTTGAACTTTTTTTCCTTAATTTTGTTGTTGTTGTTGAAAATATACACAACAAAACATACACCAATTCAACAGCTTCTACATGTACCATTTAGTGACACTGATTACATTCTTCGAGTTGCGCAACCATTCTCACCCTCCTTTTCTGAGTTGTTCCTCCCTCATTAACATAAATTTACTGCATCCTAAGGTTCCTATCTAATCTGTCGAGTTGCTGTTGTCAATTTTGAATCTACTGTTATAAGTAATACGATAGAAGAACTGTTTTAGATCCAAATGAATTAATAGAGTCTAGTCCTACTGCCCAAGGTTCCTTGGTGGCACAAAGAGTTTGTGCTCGTCTACCAACTGAAAGGTTGGTGCCATGGAAGAAATCTTATGCTCTTCTTCCATAAAATTATAGCCAAGAAAACCCTATGAAGCAGTGCTACTCTGTAACACAAGGGGTCGCCATGAGTAGGAATAGACTTGACAGCAACAGACTACGGGTCAGTCCTACTCACTCCTCTCCAAAACACAGCCAGGCCAACCTCTTGCCTGATACTCAACCATATCGTGCTTGTGTGTTCTGTCCTTTCTTTTCTTTTAGTTTCTCTTCTGTCATTTATTATTTATGCTGAACCTCTCTCCATCAATGCACTTCCATCTCATCCTTCAAGGCCAAGGTCAAGTCATCTTATTTGGAAGCCTTCCTTGATGCGTTTTCATCTTGCTTTTGGGCCATGATGCATTTCATAGATCAATCTGTCCCTAATAATAGTAATAACCATAGTAGCTAACATTTACTGAGTATCAGGGACTAGCGCAGTGGTAAGTACTTTACAGAGATTATCTCACTGAATCCACCACCTTATGCAGTAGGGTTTTACAAATAAGGAAACTGAAGCACAGAGAGGTGAAGCAGCTGGCCCAAGGGGGCTCTGTAGCAATACACTTCCAAGTGCCCCTGTGACTCGGTTGTTTTGGAGCACACTCTTTGGACTTCAATAATGCTAAAAGGAAACACTGGTGCCGAGGAAGCAGCTGTGCTCCTTTCTGTGGACTAGGATCGGCAGAGTGGTGCACATTCTTTTTGTCTAAAAAAGTAAATAAAATGTTTTAAAGACTGCTTTTCATTAAAATATGGTGCTTTCCAAAGATAGATAATACTTTCCAAGTTCTTTGGGATCTTGTTTCTATTAAGATAAAGAAGGAAAAAAAAAAAAAAACCAGTTGACACACAAGTCAAGGGCAAGCACACACCTGTAAGCTCTGAATTCTTTCCAGAAGCATTTCTGCGCCCAGAACAGTCACTGCTTCCAAGTCAGGCAGAGTGACTGGGATGTTACTGGATTTAGATGAGAAGGAACAGCAGGCAGGGGTGGGGGGTGTCTTGGGAGAACACCCGGGAGCAGGAACAGGGGAGAAACCGGAGGCTGGTGACATGGGAGTGGGTTGTACATCTATTTGAGTCTGGAGAAAACAAGCTAAAGGTGGTCTATTCTGAGTCACAAGGCACTGATTTTCAGTTTCCCAAAGGGCTTCATCATAAAACAGAATATGAATTTTATTACAGGTCAATATTTCATTTTCCAGTAAGGCATTGAGTTTGGCTTTAATTACAATCTGATTTTTTTTTTTAACAGCAGTACTTCATTTTGAAAAAAAAGTCATATAAGCAATACAATTGAAGTTCCCCTGAAATTTAATTCATCTCAGAGGTTCAAATGTATGATTACAATATTTGAGCTACATCTTAAACACATTGTAGATTTTTTTTTTAATTGCTGAGGACAATATGCTAAACAGTCTTAGTTCAAAGCATTATCTCAAACACTTGAGGAAGACGTTACTTTTCTTGTGGAGAGTATGAAAAGCAATTAAGATAAATATTGAAGTCTGAAGTTTGAGGTTGTTTTTACAGTCATGAGATTTAAGAAGCAGTATTTTTCTGCTCTAACAGACACCAACTCATCATTATGGTGTTTGAAATTAAAATCAACCCTATTCACAAACAGAGAGACAAGTGGTTTCTGGATTGGGTTGCCAGATTTAGCAAATTAAAATACAGGACACCCAGTTAAATTTGAATTTCAGATAAACAACGAATAACTTTTTTAGTTGTATACCAAATACTATATATTCTGAAATGCAAATTTAACAGAGTGTCCTGTATTTTATCTGGCAACCCAATCTCTAGAAGGAGTTTGGAAGGCTTCCAAAAAGGTCACTCACTTAAAAGTCTCCCTCTGAGGTCTTAATTTCTCCTACTGGTGATTCCATCTTCGTTAAGCTAAGCATTGATGTCCTGCTGAGGTGACGAAAGAAAATTTTTCCTATTAAAATTCATAATCCCACTATGCGATCCTTAAAAGATACATTTCTATACGTTCTGATATGGAATTATCTCCAAAATAAATTATAAAGTGGAAAAAAAGCAAGCTTTAGAAATGTGTGCATAATTGGGTGCTAAGGGTTGCTCCCAGGGAGAGGGAAGGGGCCGTGATGGTTTATCGGTAGAATTCTCGCCTTCTGCTTGGGAGACTGGGGTCTGATTTCATGCGAAGCCACCACCTGTCAGTCAGTGAAGGCTTGTGTGTTGTTATGATGCTGAACAGGTTTCAGCAGAGCTTCCAGACTAAGATGGACTAGGAAGAAAGGTGATCTACATCCGAAAATCAGCCAATGAAATCCCTAGACTGGGCAGCATTTCCTTTCACTGTGCGGTGAGTCAGGGGCCGTCTGTCAGGGGCTGACTCCATGGCAGCTAACAACAAGAACCAGGAAGAGGAACTGTGTGTGCGTGGTTAGGGAGGGCCATGGTAAGAAGGAGAATGCCTTTTCACTGCACTAGTTTGTACGTCTTGAATTTTCTACCACGTGCACATATTATCGATTCAAAACGAATAAATACATTTGCATGAACAAGCCAGGAAGCAAAGTAAAGCCATTTCTTCCCAAGTGAAGCAGAATGAAACCTCCCCAGAGGTGCCTGATGTTTGGTGGAAATTATTTTATTAGCTTCTGTGATTCCCCATCTAACCTTATCAGGGTGCCATCAGAGCTCGGGGAACCTGGAAATAAACGATTTTACAATTGCGTGTGGATTCTGCCCCGTTGAAATGTATCTGATATTTTAAAGTGGAAGGAAATCTCCTTGCTATAAAACTTCGGCTTTTATCTGTAAGAAAGTATGCTTATACATATATTTTTATATGCTTTTATATTTTACTCTTGTCGTTCTCAACATTTTCTCTTACCATAAACTAAAACACCACACAGACAGGCATACTCCCATCCTAGCATAAGATGAGAAAGGGTTCCTTTGTGAGTAACAGGAAACACAGCGATTTGGGGGGATCTAAATTTCTCTATCCATATCTTCAGCACAGACTTCCATTATAAACTCAATTAGTTTTCAAGCTACATGGTTACTTTAAAGAAAAGACCAAGTTTGTAATTAAATCTAATATTCAATCTAAGAAAAGCCACTGAAACCACACACACACAAATCATTAGCAACGTTTCAGACCGATTAAAAATAGACCGAGAGTCGGTTCAACCTCTTAGCTTACACTCACCATGAAGCCCTGTTCACTTATATGATCCTTCTCCTGAGGAACATTCAATACCTCATACTTCTGAACCCTCTCCTCCCTCTCCTGGCTCCTGATATCCTGCTTTTTTCTTGAAATCTTTCCCAGCTAGCAAAAGGGTTGTTTGCCCCTCCTTCCTCAGTGGAACCCACACCTCTCTTTAGATTTGTTTGGGTATATTCCTTCAACATCATTTATTGAGCATCTGCTATATGCCAGGCAGTGTCCTAGGTGTGGGCCAAGTCTCTTCTCTTGCGCAGCTTATATTCTAGTCTGAGGAGACAGACTGAAGAAAGAAAGAAAAAATACAAGGCAAGGGAACCAAACTTGACAGGAACGAGGTTGCATTTCAGAAGGTGCAGTCTGGAAAAGGTCTTTCTCACTTTCCAGAGGGGTGGCTATCGAAGGGAGAGAATTCTAGACAGAGGAAACAGAAGAGGCAAAGACTTGAGGCTGGAGCATGCTGCGTGTGTTTCAGTCCAAGGAGGGTGCCCAGGTAACTGGAGCAGACCGAGAAAGGGAGATGAATGAGTAGAAGGAGATGAAGCCAGAGGGAGCAGGTGGCCAGATCATGAAGGTTTTCTGAGCTATGGTGTCTCAGTTTCCTAGTGCTGCTGTAACAGAAATACCACAGGTGGGTGGCTTTAATGAACAGGAATTTATTTTCACAGTTCTGGAGACTAGAAGTCTGAATTCAGGACACAGGCCCTTGTCTCAGCCTCTGTAGTCCCAGGGTTCCACGGCTCCTTGCCAATCCTCACAGGTGCCTGTGACTTCTCCAGTTGTGCTCACTTGTCTCTGTGCCTCATCTGCCCTTTTAACATCTCACAGGTGAGTAGGTTTAAGACCCGCTGTACACTGATACGGCCTCATTACTATAAGAAAGAAAACCCAATTCCCAAATGGAATTACAGCCATCGGTATAGGATTCCAATACGTATTTTGGGGGGATGCAATTCAATCCATAACACACGGCAAGGACTTCAGATTTTGCAAATACCCCCAAATTCAAATACTTGAAAGGGAAGGCAGGGGTGGCCTGGGTTAGGAAGACTCTAGCGAGTTAAGCTGCAGAAGACTCACACGAGGCTAACTATTGACTCGTTTTTTCAGTATCTGTTCCGAGTTGGCTCAAACACGAGCATAGCTTATGCTCTGTTCAAGAGCTAGTTGCCAAAAGGGCAGAGAGAGAACAGATGAATGAGACTTCCGCAGCAGAGCACTCACAGAGAAACCTAATAAATATTTTCCATAGGAGACTGTGTTGTGGGAGGCTGGTGCAAGGATACCCTTATAATTTATGTGTAACTCTGTTGTTGTCGTCGGGTGTCGTAGAGTCGATTCTGACTCATAGTGACCCTATGTACAACAGAATGAAACACTGCCCCATCCTGCGCCATCCTCACAATCGTTGCTGTGTTTGAGCTCATTGTTGTAGCCACTGGGTCAATCCATTTCCTTGAGGGCCTTCCTCTTTTTCGCTGACCCTCTTCTTTACTAAGTATGATGTCCTTCTCCAGGGATTGGTCTCTCCTGATAACATGTTCAAAGTACATGAGACAAACTCTCCCCATTCTCGCTTCTAAAGAGCATTCTGGCTGCACTTCTTCCAAGACAGATTTGTTTGTTCTCTTGGCAGTCCATGGTATATTCAACATCCTTCGCCAACATCATAACTCGAAGGCTTCAATTCCTCTTCTTAGTCCTCTGCTTTCGCATGCATATGAGGTGACTGAAAATACCATGGCTCGGGTCAGGCACACCTTAGTCCTCAAGGTGACATCTTTGCTTTTTAACACTTTAAAGAAGTCTTTTACAGATTTGCTCAATGCAATATGTCGTTTGATTTCTTGACTGCTGCTTCCATGGGTGTTGATTGTGGATCTTAGTCAAATGAAATCCTTGATAACTTCAATCTTTTCTCCGTTTATGATGATGTTGCTTATTGGTCCACTTGATTTTTGTTTTCTTTATGTTGAAGTGTAATCCATACTGAAAGCTGTAGTCTTTGATCTTCATCAGTAAGTACTCCAAGTTCTATTTACTTTCAGCAAGCCAGGTTGTATCATCTGCATATCACAGGTTGTTAATGAGTCTACCTCCAATCCTGACGGCCCGTTCTTCTTCATATAGTCCAGCTTCTCAGATTATTTGCTCAGCGTACAGATTGAATAATTATGGTGAAAGGATACAACCCTGACGTACACCTTTCTGATTTTAAACCACCCAGTATCCCCTTGTTGTGTTTGAACAACTGCCTCTTCGTCTGTGTACAGGTTCCTCATGAGCACAATGAAGTGTTCTGGAATTCCCGCTCTTTGCAATGTTATCCAGAATTTGTTATGATCCACACAGTCAAATGTCTTTGCATAGTCAATAAAACACAGATAAACATCTTTAAACTGGATACCAATCCTTTATTCATTATATGTGTGACAATTATCTTCACCAGTTTTAATCTCATCTTTTTCACTTTATTTAAGGTGTCCTTTGATGAATAGAAATTTTTTATTTTATCTAGGAGGATTTGGGGAGTAGCGGTGAGGGAACAGATTAGACTTCCTGGGAGATATGAGCCCAATTGTTATACTTTGGGACAAGATTTTAAACTATTATTGTTTGTACTTTGAAGTGGTAAAATGGAAAGGAAGCAACAAGTTACAGAATGATAATGTTTCTCCACACACACACAGACACACACACTAATGTGTTTGTTGCCTTATGGCTGACCATTCAATTCAATCACTAAGGAAAATCCTGTAAAATGGGCAGTAAACAAAGAAACAGTGTTCTTTATAATGGTTGAAATTCACCTTTATAAGAAAAAGAACAGGGTGTGTGATTACAATGTAAAGACTTTTATGTGGTATACACACACACATACACACACACAAAACGGAATATCACTCAGCCATAGAGAGAAATGAAGTTTTGACATGCATGAACCTTGGAAATATTTTGCAGAGTAAAGTAAGTCAGACACAAAAGGACAAATATTGTATGATCCCACTTATATGAAATATCTGTTGTTGTTGTTTGGTGCCGTCGGGTCGATTCTGACTCATGGAGACCCTGTGTACAACAGAATGAAACACTGCCTGGTCCTGCACCATCCTCACAATTGTTGTTGTGCTTGAGCCCATTGTTGCAGCCACTGTGTCAGTCCATCTTGTTGAGGGTCTTCCTCTTTTTTACTGGCCCTCTACTTTACCAAGCATGATGTCCTTCTCCAAGGACTGATCCCTCCTGATAACATGTCCAAAGTATGTGAGACACATAGGCAAATGTATAGAGACCGAAGTTTATTAGTGGTTACCAGGATCAGGTGGCAGGGAGAATGGGGCGGTATTACTTAAAGGGCACCAAGTTTCTGTTTGGGGTGATGGAAAATTCTGGAAACGGATAGTGGTGATGGTTGCACAACATGGCGAATGTAATTAATGTCACTGAATTGTACACGTAAAAATAGTTGAAGTGGCAAATGTTCTGTTGTGTATATTCCACCACAATAAAAAAAAAAAATGGAAAGAGTTTTGATTGAAGATATTCAAGGTAAAGTTCAGCATAGTGTACTAGCCTGGAGTTTGAAAGCCATTTCTTTGAGGGTTTTTGGTTTTTTTTAACCTCAAAGGATGAAAAGGAGAATCAAAGGATGAAAAAAATCCATGAAAAATAAAGAGGAAAGTTTGTACATTTTAAAGGCAAGTATGACTCATAATACCTGGATAGAAAATGAAATTACTAATGTTATTTAGATGGAAGCTTAAGAAAACAGAATGTTTTTCTGGTTTTTAGATCACAGATTTTCCAAAGATATTTTTTCTATAATGCCTATGAATTATAGAGGTAGAGAAGTTTCTAATGAAAAAAAGAGACAGTGAACACCAACATCTCTCAATTTTTCAAAAGTAATTTAAAAAGAGCTTCCTCAGAAATGCCCATCCTTCTTGCCCATGTTCTTTTTTTTATTGTGGAGAAAACACACACAACAAAACATTCTCCAATTCAAAATTTTTTCTCTGTGTATAATTCAGTGATATTGATTAATTCTTCCTGTTGTACAAACGTTCTCACTATCCTTTTCCAAATCGTTCTACCACCATTAACATAAACTCAGTGCCCCCTAAGCAAAAATTTCCCCTTGCCTCCCATTCCTGGTATCCACTAATAATCTTTGGTTTCTATCTATTTATTTCTTATAGTGAGATCATACAGTATTTATCCTTTTGTAACTGACTTATTTTGCTCAGCATGATGTTTTCAAGGTTCATCCATGTCATGACATGTATCAGAACT
The DNA here is from genome assembly GCA_030035585.1 of Dugong dugon. Classification (NCBI taxonomy): domain Eukaryota; kingdom Metazoa; phylum Chordata; class Mammalia; order Sirenia; family Dugongidae; genus Dugong; species Dugong dugon. The sequence goes on along the minus strand of CM057483.1, from coordinate 161,915,932 downwards.
TCCTTTCTCTTTCTAGCTGAGTAATATTCCATTGTACGTATATACCACATCTTGTTTACCCATTCATCTGTTGATGGGCATTTAAGTTGTTTTCACCTTTTGGCTATTGTGAATAATGCTGCAATAAGCATTTGTGTACTAAAATGCCACAAACTTGTTAAATCTTGTTCTTTGTTTTCTTATTGGTAGAAATCAAAATAAGGAGGGACCATAAAAACTCTGTACAGTACACCAGCATAAGATAGCATATTCAATATGATTGTATTTGACTGGCTACTTGTAATCCATTTATTTGTACTTTAGAGAGCTTGTGTCTCTTCACATCTGATTATACCTGCTTTTGATCAATAAGAATTGGAAGTTTTCCACAGAAGAAAACATTCTTTGGTGGTTATGAGGGTGGGGAGGGAGGGTGAGGGTTATTCACTAACGAGATAGTAGACAAGAATTATCTTAGGTGAAGGGAAGGACAGCACACACTACAGGGGAATTCAGCACAACTGGACTAAACCAAAGCTAAGAAGTTTCCTGAATACAATCAAACACTTTGAGGGACAGAGTGGTGGGGGTAGGGGTATGGAGACCATGCTTTCAGGGGACATCTAGGTCAAGTGGCATAACAAAGCTTATTAAGAAAATGTTCTGCATCCTACTTTGGTGAGTGGTGTCTGGGGTCTTAAAAGCTTGCAAGCGGCTATCTAAGATGCATCAGTTGGTCCCAATCACCTGGAGAAAGGAGAATGAAGAACACCAAAGACACAAGGAAAGTATTAGCCCAAGAGACAGAAAGGGCCACATAAACTAGAGACTTCATCAGCCTGAGACCAGAAGAACTAGATGGTGTCCGGCTACCACCAATGACCGCCCTGACAGGGAACACAACAGAGAGTCCCGGATGGAGCAGGAGAAAGGTGGGGTGCAGAACTCAAATTCTAGTAAGAAGACCAGACTTAATGATCTGACTGAGACTGGAGGAACCCCGGAAAGCATGGCCCCTGGATTCTCTATCAGCCCAGAACTAAAACAATTTCCAAGGCCAACTCTTCAGACAGGGATTGGACTGGACTGTGAGACATAAAGTCATACTCGTGAGGAGTGTGCCTCTTAGCTCAAGTAGATCCAAGAGACTAAAAGGGCAGCTTCTGTCCAGAGGTGAGATGGGAAGGCAGAGAGGGTTAGAGCTGGTTGAATGGACATGGGGAATCGGGTGGAAAGGAGGAGTGTGCTGTCACAGTGTGGAGAGAGCAATTAAAGTCACATAACAGTGTGTGTATAAATTTTTGTATGGGAAAAAATTAAAAAACTAAAAAAAAAAAGAATTGGAAGTTTTCATTGATTATGTATAGCATTTACAGACAGCTCCTCTAAAAGCAGAGCATAGGACCCCTGCTCTGGAATTCACCCTTGCCCATTGTTCCATAATGTCCCGTGGTGGTGGCAGGGGTGGGGACTTGCCATTTAAAACCAGTAACATTTGCAGTGGCTTTGACTTGAGGATTGGCATGATTGCTTTCCAAGGGATATGGCTCTTTGTTTGGAGAAATAACATGATGAGGTATTTTGAATTAAAGACAACAACATGCCTGTCCCACATCCCATATCTCTCTCTCTCTCTCTCTCACACACACACACGCACACACACACACACACACGCACGCACACACACACACAGCACACACACACTGCCCCAACCTCCTGGGCTTCTAAGAGACAAAGAATTGCTCTGCATGATAAAGTGAGAGGAAAATCTGAGTTTCTGGGACCACCCTAGGAGGAGGTGGTAGGGGGCCTGGGAGAGAGGAAGACAGAGAAGAGAGGAAAAGAATGTCTTCAGGGAGAGGGGCTGTGCGTCTTAGCAGGAGCCTGAGGAGGCTGAGGGGAAGAGAGGGCCCTCAGATGCTTTTTTTTTTTTTAGAGAACAATGTTTATTAGTGGTTACCAGGGGCAGGAGGGAAGGGGGAACAGGGGTGGTTAATGGTAATGGAAACACTGCATTGATTAAGGGTAGGGCTGCAAAGCCGATTATTATAATTGCTGGCAGTAAGTTGTACACCTATAAAAAGTTGAATTGGCAAAAACTGTGTGACAGACATATTTACAACGATGACAAAAAAAAAAAAAAGTAGCTGCTGAGGCTGCTTATGTACAACCTCATGGGATTTGGTTCCTTAGTTTGGAGGTGAAGGGTCATGGTTTCATGGGACATCCCAGTTAATTAGCTTAATAACTTGTTTAGTACTTCTGTTCTACCTCCTAGTTTGTTGTGTAGTGCTTGGCACCTTAAAAGCTTGCAAGCAGCCACCCAAGGCACAACAACTAGTCTCTATTCACCTTGAGCAAGAGGAAGGAGTGTCAGAAATAGAAGGAGGATATGGAATGTGTGGCTAATTGCCTCCATGAACAATTGCCTCTTTTGCCATGAGAGCAGAACTGGATGGTGCCTGGCTACCATTACTGAACATTTTGATCAAAGATTCTGTAGAAGAATCTTTGCTCAAAAGGGGGAAAATGCAGAACAGAATTTCAAATTTAATGGAATCCAGACTTCCAGGAGTCATGAAGTTTGGATAAAAGCCCTGAAAGTATTACCCTGAGATAATCTTTAAATCTTAAACCAAAAATGTTCCCTGAAGTCTTCTTAAAACCAAACAATAGTTTAGCTTAACTGGGAAAAACTGTCTGCCTTGAGCATGGTGCTCTTTTAAGAACTACCTATATGGGATCAGATTGACAAAAGCAACTCGAAAGATTAGATTAGGAACCTTAGGGGGTGATGAATTTATGTTAATGGAGGAGGAACAACTGAGAAAAGGAAGGTGCGAACGGTTGCACTAACTGGTACGTGTAGAACCTGTTGAATCAGTGTGTTTTCCTCTGTATATTCTCAACAACAACAACAACAACAAAATAAATATTTTTTTTTACATGGTCTTGTTCCTTTCCCCACTATTTTTAATTGTTGTACTTTAAGTGAAAGTTTAAAATTCAAGTTAGTCTCTCGTAAAAAATTTATACATACGTTGTTATGTGACCCTAATTGCTCTCCCCATACTGTGACAGCACACTCCTCCTTTCCACCCCTGATTTCCCGTGTCCATTTGACCAGCTCCTGACCCTCTCTGCCTTCTCATCTCGCCTCCGGACAGAAGCTGCCCATTTAGTCTCATGTATCTACTTGAGCTAAGAAGCACATTCTTCACAAGCATCATTTTATGTCCCACAGTCCAGTCTAATGTTTGCCTGAAGAGTTGGCCTCAAAGGCCGTTTTTAGCTGGTTTAACAACAAGCATAAAATCTGGAGGCAATTTTATTTCTGTCCCCCGTTAGCCCAGTGGTTCTGAACCAGGGCTAATTTTCCCCCCAGGGGACATTTAGCAATGCCTGGAGACATTTTTAGTTGCCACAACTGGAGGGGTTGCTACCCACACCCAGTGGGTGGAGACCAGGGATGCTGCTAAATGTCCCACAATGCACAGACAGCCCCCCCAACAAAGAAACATCCTGTCAAAATGTCATAATGCCTAAGTTTGTTACCGTTAGTTGTCGTTGAGTTGGTTCTGACTCATGGCGACCCCAGGTGTACAGAGTATAGCTGCTCCATAGGGTTTTCAAGCTGTGGGCTTTTGGAAGCAGATCACCAGGTCTGTCTTCCAAGGTGCCTCTGGGTGGGTTTGAATTGCCAACCTTTGGGCTAGTAGTCGAATGCCTAACTGTTTGTGCCACCCCTTTATTAGCCCTTTAAATTTGCTTAGTAGGGCTAGTTCTTGCCCTGTCCGTGTATGAATACAGCTCCATGAATGTTCTAGCTGCTTCCAGGGAGCACAAAGCAGTCTGAGTCTAGTACCAAACCAAAAAAAACCAAACCAGTTGCAGTCGAGTCGATTCCGACTCATAGCAACCCTATGCCAAGGAATTAAAATGACAGGAGTTCTGTGTTCCCAACAGTTACAGATTGAATTGTGTCCCCCAAAAATATGTGTTGTAAATCTTAACCCCTAACCCTATGGTATAATCCCATTTGGGGGCGGGTTTTCTTTGTTATGTTAATGGGCAGTAGTAGTGTAGGGTGTGTTTTCAATCAATCTCCTTTGAAATATAAAAGAGCAGATTCAGCAAGCAAGCAAGCAAGCAGAGTTGAGGGAAGACAGATGCCAAGCCACATGAAGATCACCGAGGAACAGAAGCTCAAAAGAGACAAGGACCTTCCCCCAGAGCCAACAGAGAGAGAAAGCCTTCCCCTGGAGCTGATGCCCTGGATGCAGACTTCTGGCCTCCAGGACCGTGAGAAAATAAATTTTTGTTTGTTAAAGCCATCCACTTGTGGTATATCTGTTATAGCAGCACTAGATGACTAAGACACCAATCTAAGGGAAGGGCGTCCTGGTGGCACAATGGTTAATTGCTCGACTGCTAACCATAAGGTCGGCAGTTTGAACCCACCAGTGGCTCCACTCCACAGGACAAAAGACCTGGTGATCTGCTCCTGTAAAGATGACAGCCTAGGAAACCCTATGGGGCAGTTCTACTCAGTCATACAAGGTTGCTGTGAGTCAGAGTCGACTCAACAGCACACAACAACAACCTTAGGGAATTCCTCCTGACCTTAAGTTCCTGTCTTTTCTCTGGCACCTTCTTATATGTACTCTGACTCCTCAGTGTTTGAAGCATTCTTGATTTCAAGTCTGGGCTTTCCCGTCTTGGCCCACATGAACATGGTACTATAGCCCTCCCATTGCTCACTTTGTGAATGACTCAAAAACCCAGAAAGCTACTGGAATGCCCCACTCCACACTCAATATGTCAACCCCATCCCATCCCACCCAAATTCCTGGGATACCTTTAGAACTCCAATCCCTTACCACCCCTCCCCCAGGATTCCACACTCAAGAGCAGACAAGTTTCAACAAGGAACCATAATCACTTACAATTTCTCCCCTGCTCTGTGCAAATTCAAAGGCATAGATGATAATTCCATAGCCTGGTTAATGATTATCAATATTTTTAAATCTGGCCATTACTTTATGAAGAATTTGGCCACTTTTCCTTGATTTTCTGATGATAATTGAGATTATTTGTATATTTAATCACTGTATTTCATCACATCTTGGAGGAAATTGATTGACTGAAAAATGTACATTATTTTGTTTATGATTTAGAAAGTAAAAATATCCCAAATGTGGGGAGTTCAATAGACCACTGCATAAAATTGAGGGTAGAAAATGGGTACACCTTAAGTGCAAAGAAGGGTGAAGAAGAAATAGTCACCACATGGGAAGGGGCAGAAAAACAAACTGCATGTCTTAATCTTGGCTCTAATTAGAGGAAGAAAAAAGTATCTCCCTTGGGAATTTGGACCGTAAACCAGTATTCAAGCAAGAAGTTTGCAGTCTGAATTAAGCAAGCCTATGAGCCCGAATCGACTCGACGGCAATCGGTTTGGTTGTTTTTTTATCATGGTTTAGGAGCCCTGGTGGTGCTGTGGTTAAGAGCTTGGCTGCTAACCAAAAGGTCAACAGTTCAAATCCACCAGCCACTCCTTGGAAACCCTATGGGGCAGTTCTACTCTGTCCTATAGGGTCGCTATGAGTCGGAATTGGCAACAGTTTTTTGTTTTGTTTTGTTTTTTTGTTATTTCTAGGCCTCCAGACTAGACCGGACAGATTATGCTAATAAAGTGCCTCAGGCAGTTGCTGGCCAGGCCAGAAAGACCACCTCCTGATATCAGCTAACCTCAGGGGAGCTGGGCTGATTCAATCAATCATGACTACACAGTGAGATTCCATTAATGGCTCTGAACTCTAACGCTCCATGGGCTTCCTGGTTGGTGATAGACATCTATGCACATGGTAGGGTAGTGTGTCCCTTTTTGGGACATGGAAGCTTTGTGTTGGAAACCCTCCCAGACCTCGCCACCCTATGTGTGTCTTCATTTGTATACTTTTTGCTGTAATAAAACTGTAATCACAAGTACAGCACTTCCCGTGAGTTCTGTGAGTTGTTCTAGCAAATTATTGCACCCAAGAGAGTAGTGAGAGCCAGCAGGTCAGAAGTGAGGAGGACTGAGGATCCCTGAGCTTACAGCTGGTATCTTGAGGGGGTAGAGGTAACTCCCGAATTTGTAGCCAGCAGGTCAAAAGTGAGGGGGCTCTGGGGCCTCCCAAGTTTGCAGCTGGCGTCTGAGGTCTTAGGCTGACTTGGCAGTCTGGAAGACTGTGCCCTTTAACTTGTGAGGTCTGACCTAGTTCCAGGTGGCTAGGGTCAGAGGAAGAAGTTCTGTATGTGCAGCTGGTGTCAGAACAGAAGTGGAACAGAAATAATAAATTGAGTTGGATTACTCAATACAGTTTGGTGTCAGAGAAGTAAGAAGTGGGATTTTGATTTTTTCCTAGAACCAGGACTGCTGGACTTCAAAACCCTGAGAAATCATCACTAATAAGGAGGAAGCTAAGCAAGGTAGAGCTCATCCAGCACAAAGCAGACTCCCTAGTGCACTAACATTTTCTTTGATGGTTTCACAGTACTACTTTAAGCAAAGAGAAGAGTGGTTTGAGTGTGTTGTATGAAAAGGCAGGCAAGTCATACATTCTGGCAAATTTTAATCAAATGTGACTCATCTTCCAGTCTTCTGATGTGGTGATTTGTTGAGAGCATGCTCTTGGGGAGAAAAACCTGGAAGACAGTGAGTGAAACAGGATGGGGAAGGTGAAAGAGATGACTTGGATCTATTCTCAGCTAAAGCCTAGCCTTGGCCTGACCCACAGAAGACTCTGGAGCTGTAACTGCACTGCAGACGTGTCCCGCCTGAGGCAAGGGGACCAAAATTTTATACCTCACAGCAGTCTATCCTTGGCTGCCCTCAGGAAAAGGGTAGGTATGACCTCCTAGGCTCTGAGGTTTCCACAGATGGCAATTCTCTGGAGAAAGGGACAGCTGTAAGCATTAGCAGCCAACACTCACAGCAGCTGGGTGACAGGTGTGCTGGCCAGGTAAAGAGAATCCGGGCAGGGCAACAACAGTATCTACTGTCTACAATCACTATTTGTTTGATCTTTATTACAAGAGGAATGTTCTTAAATGGAAGTGAGAATGATGTAGGAGGAAGTACATGGGATTTGCTGTCAGACCATCCCGCACCCTGACTGAGTAACTATGACACCTCCTTGAACCTAAGCCTTCTCAAAGGTGAAATGGGAATAATGATATCTAAGAGTTATCGTAGGTGGTTAATATCCTAAAGGGCCACCACTCTGGGTCTTTTGTCTTTTCTGTCTGCTCCCATAGCATCCTGTGCATGATGGTGTTATTGTTCTTGAGGAATTAACTTCTTCTGAAAAGAAGAACCCCGTTTCTAAAAGAATTTCAAGGAGAGGCTGTGTTCCAGCTTTGGTTGAAAGATTTTCTAGAAAAGTTCTACAATCCTCCTTACAAATCTATAATTTAATTTAATTTAATTATGACCCTGGGCCCATCATTATTCTGGTGGTACAACAGTTAAGCGCTTGGCTGCTAACCAAAAGGTTGGCAGTTCAAACCCACTCGGCTGCTCTGCAGGAGAAAACCTAGTGATCTGCTTCCATAAAGATTACAGCCTAGAAAACCCTATAGGGCAGTTCTACTCTGTCACATGGGGTCGCTATGAGTCAAAATCGACTCTACAGCACACAAAAACAGCATGATTTTCTCACATGTAAAGACCATTCATCAACAAATAGTTATTTATGTGCCTGGCAATGGGAGAACTGGACTAGACAGTGTCTCGGGTTTCTTCTTGCACGAACATTCCAAAAGATATGAGATTCAGGTGAATGTGTATTAATTCCCAGTGCATCTCAGAATGAGACATTGATTAAAACCCATTGTTGTCGAGTCAATTCCGACTCATAGCAACCCTATGATGAGACATTGATTACATCTCAGTTATTTGATTCTTTGTTTGCTTATGTCACTGCTGTTGTTTTAGATTTTGCCTCTTTTAGTGAGGCAGTGCTGCAGAGTGGTTAAAAGCTCAGACAACAGAGAACACTGCATGAGTTTGAATCCCAGCTCTGCCACTACCTAGCTTAACCTCTCTGAGCCTCACCTTCCCATTTATAAAATAGGGATAATAATACTCCTACCTCATAAAGTAACTGTAAGATTAAACGAATAAAGCATTTTTTTTTTCAAGAGGAAAATTTAGTATTTTAGTATCCTGTTTTATGGATTCCAGGTCTCAAGGTGATTATAAACAGCTAAGGCCAGAGGACATATTGTCTATATTTCTGTGAAATGCCTCCAAATTCCACAACTCTGTCCTGCACACAGTTGGCAGAAATTTAATGTTTCATGATTTGAGTTCAGTACAGTCAGCCACTGTCAGATGATACAACTCCAAGGAAGGAACTAAATAAAAAATATATCTGACCCCATAGCTGCTTCAATTTCGTCTTTCCTGTGAAGGAAGTGAAAAGAAGTCTCAAGAAGTTTCGTAACTACTATTTGCAGAAAATACTAAAAAAAAAAAAAAAAAGTCATATTATTGAAGAAAAAATAATTCACATCAGAATTATAGAGCACACAGCTAAAGATGTGATTGTTTTTGAAACCTTAATATCACTTGCTCTGGATTCTTCTTATTACTGAAATTTAGAAAATGAAAGTATGTATGAAAAGGCCCAAAGATAGGTGTTCTATGGCAACCACCTATTTTGAAAGATCAAATCGTCAAGGATGACTTTGACTTATCACTGAGTGAGCCACCAAGGAACAATAGACGTGCATTGTTTTCAACTGCAGAGATGTACTTGCAGTTAAATTACATCAGGAAGAAAGGGCTCATTATTGAAGCAAAAAAAATTTCCTCTAAAGTCACATTTGTGCCGTTGCTCACAGTTATCTCCTGGTTTACATAATATGAGTGATAAAAGTGGTAGCAATAAGTCCACCTATGTAGCACCATTTGCTCGGAAGCACATGATTTAGTAAATAATATACTTCTTCTGTCCTGAGTTATGGTTGATTCTAAGGAAAGCACCTCTCTCATTGCTCGGCAACTGAAAAGAACCTACTAAATGTTTAATTTTATCCATCATCACCCACATTTAGAACCAGATAAAAGGGAACCTCTCCAATAATGCAAGATTTGGGAAGTCTTCCCTTGAAAAGACAGACCCATTGCCTCTTGAGCTGACAGTATCATGAGAAAAGACTTCTTGAAGTGGGGAGCTGAAAGGGAGCAAATCAGTCTCTAGACCCGAAGCTGAAGAAGGAGTGTTTTTTTTCTGTTGTTTTTTTTTTTTTTATATTTTATTGTACCTCAGGTGCAGGCTTACAGAACAAATAGCTTCTCATGAAACAGTAGTACACATGTTGTTTTATGACATTGGTTAACAACCCCACAACATATTAACCCTCTAAATTCTCAACCTTTTTTTTTTTGGTGAAAATACACATAACCAAAGATACACCATTTCAAAAATTTCTACATACACAGTTCAGTGACATTGACTACGCTTTTCCAATTGTGCTGTTATTCTCACTTAAGATGAAGGCTTACAGAACAAAATAGTTTCTCATTTAACAGTTACTACAAATGTTGCCCTATGGCAATGGTTAACAATCTCACAACACATCAACAATATCCTTATTCAACCTTGGGTTCCCTATCACCAGCTTCCTTGTCCCCTTCTGCTTTTGGGCCCTTGTCACTGTTCTCCTGTACCTCGTTAGTCTCATTTGGTTTCATGGGGCTGTCCACTCCCAGGCTGAACAGTGAACCTCGGAGGTAACTTCACCACTGAGCTAAAAGGGTGGCTGGGGGCCATACTCTCGGGGTTTCTCCAGTCTCCTTTAGCCCAGTAAACCTGGTCTTTTTTTTTGTGTGAGTTAGAATTATGCTCTACAACCTTCTCCAGCTCTGTCCAGAACCCTCTGTTGTGATCCTGGTCAGAGCAGTCAGTGGTGGTAGCCGGGCACCATCTAGCTGTACTGGACTCAGTCCGGTGGAGGCCTTGGTAGCTGTGGACAATTAGTCCTTCGGACTAATCTTTTCCTTGTATCCTGTTCTCTTCATTCTCCCTTGCTCCCAAAAGGATGAGACCAGTGGAGTATCTTAGATGGCTGCTCTCAGGCTTTTAAGACCCCAGACACTACTCACCAAGGTAGAATGTAGAGCATTGTCTTTACAAGCTGTGTCATGCCAATTGAGCTAGATGTTCCTCGAGACCATGGTCCCCAGAGCCCTCTGCCCAGCAATTCAGTCCCTCAGGGAGTTTGGATGTGTCTATGGGGCTTCCATGAAGAAGGAGTGTTTTTGTCCCCTGAGACAAAGTCATGAAAGGGCTGTGAGTTTGATAGCCCTTTCTTCTCAAATGCATTATCACCTCCTGATCCTCACCAAAACATTTTTATTTTTCCTGATGATCGGAAGCAGCCATGGGCCTCCTCTCTTCCCCTCACTCTTTGCCTCTTCTTCTGATACTCTTCTGATGCCCCCAACTCATGGCAATGCCACGCACAACGAGATCAGACTGTTGTGATCCATAGGGTTTTCACTGGCTAATTTTCGGAAGTAGACCACCAGGCCTTTCTTCCTACTATGTCTTAGTCTAGAAGTTCCACTGAAACCTGTTCAGCATCCTAGTAACACACACGCTTCCAATGACAGATGGGTGGTGGCTGTGCATGGGGTGCATTGGCTGGGAATGGAACTCGGGTCTCCACATGGAAGGTTAGAATTCTACTGCTGAACTACTCTTCTGCTGTAAGATCCATTTCCCCTCTCTCCATGAACTTGCTCCAAGCTTCCTCTTCCCATCAAGTATTCAGTTTCCCAGTGTTTTCAGATGTATTTTTATATCTATCTGTTATTATTCACTAACTCTGTATAACCACCCACCGTGCAGTTTTAACAGCCAACTCTCTATCAGAGGAATTATGCCCTGAAATCTTTAATTAAAAATTGTAAACAAAAGATAAAACTCCTAAACTGACCTATAATTGATATTTCCATTGCCATAATGTCCCCAAAACATCTCCTCTAAATTACACCTGAAATTACTGTAACTGCAGATATAGTCAAGCTAACAAACATCTTTAAATATACAACCATAGCAAGCAGTTTATTGGCGTCAGTTTCCCCTTGTGCAATAGTTTAGTCCAGATAACTTTTTAGTGAATAAGTGGTTAAGATCAGTCACACTAAAGAAAAGACTTTTTTTTGTGGGAGTTGGATTAGGAATGAGGAGCGATGAATTAATGATCCTAGTCTTTCCTGGTGGCCCAGTGGTTAAGAAATTGGCTGCTAACCAAAAGGTCAGCAGTTCAAATCCACCACCTGCTCCTTGGAAACCCTATGGGGCCGTTCTACTCTGTCTTTAGGGTCTCTGTGAGTCGGAATCAACTGGATGGCAACGGTGGGAGGAAGGGGGAGCCTTTAGAGGAAGTCAGGGCTGGGTGAGGCTGAGCAGGAAGAGGGACGGGAATGCCATTTATTGATGACATACTTTAAATGTCAGGCACTGGGTTGGTGCTTTCCATGTCATTCTGTCGTGTAATCATTCATGCCACACTATGTGATAGAGAGGTGGGTAGGGGAGTTTCCCCACGTCATAAATGAGGAAACTAAGGTTCAGAGAGGTTAATGAACTGTCATAAAGTCATAGAGTCAGATGCAGATTCAAACTAGGATTTGAACTCAGGGCTTTTTAACTCACATCACATGTTCTTTCCTCAAGGCCGGGCTGCCTCTCAAACAAAAGTGATCAAAGGAAAGCAAAGGACAGCGGAGGCTTGATGGCAAGGAAAGGGAACGTGTGGCAACACATGGGGACTGGGCACAGGAAGAAGGTGAGAGGGCGCAAAACACAAATGGTGCCTAGTATTTTATCGTTCTGCCAAGAGGTGTCTTAAAACAGGAACAAGAATGAATCCTCAATTAAGTCATGTTGAAGAGTGAGAATGACCTCCAGGCTATGATCGATGATCTCCCTCCTTTTCACCCTGGCTCTCTGTTCTAGTCACACTGGCCTTCTTCTGTCCTCTGTCATGCCAAGTTCTTTCCAATCTCAGGGCCCTTGCATTGATTTCTGCTTGCAAGGAAGTGTACTATAAATGATGAGTAATAATGTTTAAGCATTCAGAGACCCAGCACTATTTTAAACTTTAAACATATTGTCCCACTTGCTGAGTCCAGACCCAAAACCAAAAATCAGACCCGTTGCTGTCCTGTTGATTCCAACTCATAGTGACCCTATAGGACAGAGTAGAACCCAGGTCCTCTCAAATAAATCCCACCTTCACTCACACTACACCTGCTCTACTTTCATTCCAAGAAATCCAGTCTATCAATCCTTGCACTTTGGGATAGCCTGTCAGCTTTCACCTGGTCTTCTCCACCAAGTCTGAATTCTGCCGTTTGTCATCTTCCCTATAGTCTATCATCAGTCTCTGTCCTTCCACCACATTGGCCTGACAAAACCCCCATTGCAGATCAACCTCCCAAGCCATCTTTGCCCCTTTACTGGGTTGCTGAGCATTCTGGGTGAAAAATCCCAAAATATTGGGGATTGGTGTGCCTTCAACTTTGGCCAACATTGGCCTCATTTAGAGGGTGTGGTGTCGAATGACCATCTTTTTTCTTGTCCTTGTCAACTCTCAGTTTACATTCCCTCAGCAACCATTCTATAATAAGGGAATAAGGGACACTCCTCTGGGCTTCCATCATTCTCCTTGTATCATGTTGAAATTGCAATACATTATACTAAATTTGCCTCAGTGGAGGAAGTATGTGTGCATATATTTTTGAGTCTGTCTTTTGGACTGTTGGCCAACAACTTGAGGACAGAACAGTGTACCTAGTACAGAAATTGTCTAGTTTGTAGAGGAAGAAGACCAGGTGAAGTGAGCTTATTTCTGGTAGTTCCTAGGTCAACATTTTATTCCAAGTACCATCATGCACACACCTATACTTTGCTGAACAGATGGCCAATAGGTTTCCTGCACAGCTCACATGCAGAGAATAGACACCAAGCAAAATTTCATAGTCTGTTCACTTGCTCTTCTTGAAAACATCTCTTGACAGAGGCTAAATTCCTACTTAATAAGCATTTTCCACTTAGAAAAAATTTCATTCATAACAATGATTAAAACTATAAAATATATATGTATAAATATATTTATCTATACTTATATAAATATAAAATATTTCAGAATAAATAAGCAAGAATGTTTCAGAGCCTATATAAAGAAAACTATCCAATCTTATTTAAGGTATAAAACAATACTGAACAAATAGAAATGGACAGGTTTGATATCACAAATAATTCTCCCAAAATCAATATATAAATCCAGTGCAATATTAATTATAATTGCAAGGGGAATTTTTAAGTACATAAAAATCTATTAAAGTCCATAAGTAAGTCCAAACATACAAGGAAATCATTAAATAGAAGATTACAACAGAATACTATGAAAAATTGTACTCTAACAAATTTGAAAACCTAGAGGAAATGGACAAATTTCTAGAAACTCACTACCTACATAAACTAACACAAACAGAGGTAGAACAACTAAATAAACCTATAACAAAAGAAGAGATTGAAAATGTATTTAAAAAAAACTCCCAATAAAAAAAAGCCCTGGCCTGGACAGCTTCACTGGAGAATTCTACCAAACTTTAAGAAAAGAGTTAATGCCACCACTACTAAAGGTATTTCAGAGCATAGAAAAGGATGGAATACTCCCAAACTCATTCTATCAATTCCTCATAACCCTGATACCAAAACCAAGTAGAGACACCACAAAAACAGAAAATTACAGACCAATATCCCTCATGAACATAAACACAAAAATCCTTAACAAAATTCTAGCCAATAAAATTCAGCAACATATCACAAAAATAATTCACCATGATCAAGTGGGATTTATACCAGGTATGCAGGGATGGTTCAACATTAGAAAAACAATCAATGTAATCCATCACATTAATAAAACAAACAACAAGAACCACATGATCTTATCAATCTATGCAGAAAAGGCATCTGACAAAGTCCAACACCCATTCATGACAAGAACTCTTAACAAAATAGGAATAGAAGGGAAATTCTTCAACATAATAAAGGGCATTTATACAAAGCCAACAGCCAATATCATCCTAAATGGAGAGAGTCTGAAAGCTTTCCCCTTGAGAATGGGAATGAGACAAGGATGCCCTTTATCACCACTCTTATTCAACATTGTGCTGGAGGTCCTAGCCAGAGCAATTAGTCTAGAAAAAGAAATAAAGGGCATCCGAATTGGTAGGGAAGAAGTCAAAGTATCTCTATGTGCAGATGATATGATCTTATACACAGAAAACCCCCCAAAATCCACAAGAAAACTACTGGAACTAATAGAAGATTTCAGCAAAGTATCAGGATACAAGATAAAGATACAAAAATCAGTTGGATTCCTCTACACCAACAAAGAGAACTTCCAAGAGGAAATCACCAAATCAATACCATTTACAGTGGCCCTCAAGAAGCTAAAATACTTAGGAATAAATCTAATCAGAGACGTAAAAGACCTATACAATGAAAACTAGAAGACACTACTGCAAGAAACCCAAAGAGACCTGCATAAGTGGAAAAACATACCTTGCTTATGGATAGGAAGACTCAACATTGTGAAAATGTCAATTCTACCCAAAGTCATATACAGATACAATGCAATCCTGATCCAAATTCCACTGGCATTTTTTAATGAGATGGAGAAACAAATCATCAACTTCATATAGAAAGGGAAGAGGCCCCGGATAAGTAAAGTATTACTGAAGAAGAAGAACAAAGTGGGAAGCCTCACACTACCTGATTTTAGAACCTATTATACCCCCACGGTAGTCAAAACAGCCTGGTGCTGGTACAACAACAGATACATAGACCAATGGAATAGAATTGAGAATCCAGACATAACTTCATCCACCTATAAGCAGCTGATATTTCACAAAGGCCCAAAGTCTGTGAATTGGGGAAAAGAGTCTCTTTAACAAATGGTGCTGGCTTAGCTGGATAGCCATCTGCAAAAAAACTAAAACAAGACCCATACCTCACACCATGCACAAAAACTAACTCAAAATGGATCAAAGACTTAAAAATAAAATAGAAAACAATAAAGATCATGGAAGAAAAAATAGGGACAACGCTAGGAGCCCTAATACATGGCATAAACAGAATACGAACCATAAGTAACAATGCACAAGCACCAGAAGAGAGACTAGATAGCTGGGAGCTCCTAAAAAACAAACACTTATGCTCATCAAAAGACTTCACCAAAAGAGTCAAAAGACAACCTACAGACTGGGAAAAAATTTTTGGCTATGACAAATCCGATCAGCGTCTAATCTCTAAAATCTACAAGATACTGCAAAACCTCAAGAACAAAAAGACAAATAACCCAATTAAAAAATCGGCAAAGGATATAAGCAGGCACTTGGGCACTTCACCGAAGAAGACATTCAGGCGGCTAACAGACACATGAAGAAATGCTCACGATCATTAGCCATCAGGGAAATGCAGATCAAAACTACAATGAGATAACATCTCACCCCAACAAGGCTAGCATTAATCCAAAAACACAAAATAGTAAATGCTGGAGAGGTTGTGGAGAGACTGGAACACTTACAACCCTGTTGGTGGGAATGCAAAATGGTACAACCACTTTGGCAATCGATCTGGCACTTCCTTAAAAAGCTAGAAATAGAAGTACCATACAATCCAGCTGTCCCGCTCCTTGGAATATATCCTAGAGAAATAAGAGCTGTCACATGAATAGATATATGCACACCCATGTTAAATGCAGCACTGTTCACAACAGCAAAAAGATGGAAACAATCTAGGTGCCCATCAACAGATGAATGGAAAAAGAAACTATGGTACATAAACAGAGTGGAGTATTATTAACAAATTATGGTATAGCCACACAATGGAATACTACACAATGATAAAGAACAATGATGAAGCCATGAAACATCTTATAACATGGAGGAATCTGGAGGGCATTACGCTGAGTGAATTTAGTCAGTCACAGAAGGACAAATATTGTATAAGACCAATATTATAAGAACTCAAGAAAAGGTTTAAACACAGAAGAAAACTTTCTTTGATGGTTACCAGGGTGGGGAGGGAGGGTGAGGGTTATTCACTAACTAGATAGTAGACAAGAGTTATCTTAGGTGAAGGGAAGGACAGCATGCACTACAGGGGAAGTCAGCACAACGGGACTAAACCAAAGCTAAGAAGTTTCCTGAATACGATCAAACACTTCGAGGGACAGAGTAGCAGGGGAGGGGGTGTGTGGACTATGCTTTCAGGGGACTTCTAGGTCAATTGATGTAACAAAGCTTATTAAGAAAATGTTCTGCATCCCACTTGGGCGAGTGGCATCTGGGGTCTTAAAAGCTTGCAAGCAGCCATCTGAGATGCATCAATTGGTCCCAACCACCGGGAGTAAAGGAGTATGAAGAACACCAAAGATACAAGGAAAGTATTAGCTCAGGAGACAGAAAGGGCCACATAAACTAGAGACTTCATCAGCCTGAGACCAGAAGAACTAGATGGTGCCCAGCTACCACCAATGACCGCCCTGACAGGGAACACAACAGAGAGTCCCTGATGGAGCAGCAGAAAGATGGGGTGCAGAACTCAAATTCTAGTAAGAAGACCAGACTTAATGGTCTGACTGAGACTGGAGGAACCCCAGAAAGCATGCTCCCCAGACTCTCTGTCAACCCAGAACTAAAACAATTTCTGAGGCCAACTCTTCAAAGATTGGACTGGACTATGGGACATAAAATGATACTCATGAAGAGTGTGCTTCTTAGCTCGAGTAGATACATGAGACTAAATGGGCAGCTTCTGTCCAAAGGTGAGATGAGAAGGCAGAGAGGGTCAGGAGCTGGTTGAATAGACACGGGAAATCAGGGGTGGAAAGGAGGACTGTGCTGTCACAGTATAGGGAGAGCAATTACGGTCACATAACAATGTATATATAAATCTTTGTATGAGAGACTAACTTGAAATGTAAACTTTCACTTAAACTACAGCAATAAACAAAAAAAGAGAGAAGATTACAGTATATGTGGGAGAGCTTATCTTAGATAGTAAGCATACGATGAAACCACTATAAACAACATAACATAGTATTGGCATGTTGTTGTTGTTGTTAGGTGCCATCGAGTCAGTTCCAACTCATAGCAACCCTATGCACAACAGAACGAAACACTGCCCCGTCCTGTGCCATGCTCACAATTGTTGCTATGCTTGAGCCCATTGTTGCAGCCGCTGTGTCAATCCATCTTGTTGAGGGTCTTTCTCTTTTTCGCTGACCCTCTACTTTACCAAGCATGATGTCCTTCTCCAGGGACTGATCCCTCCTGATAACATGTCCAAAGTATGTGAGAAGTAGTCTTGCCATCCTAGCTTCTAAGAAGCATTCTGGTTGTACTTCTTCCAAGACAGATTTGTTCATTTTTCTGACAGTCCATGGTATAGACAATATTCTTCCCCAACACCACAATTCAAAGGCATCAATTCTTCTTCGGTCTTCCTTATTCATTGTCCAGCTTTCACATGCATATGATGAGACTGAAAACACCATGGCTTGTGTCAGGCGCACCTCAGTCCTCAAGGTGACATCTTTGCTCTTCAACACCCATCTGTCAGTTTGTCATACTGTGGGGGCTTGTGTGTTGCTGTGATGCTGGAAGCTATGCCACCGGTATTCAAATACCAGCAGGGTCACCCATGGTGCACAGGTTTCAGCTGAGCTTCCAAACTAAGACAGACGAGGAAGAAGGACACAGTGGTCTGCTTCTGAAAAGAATTAGCCAGTGAAAACCTTATGAATAGTATTGGCTTAGAGATATGTAAATAGAGCAGTGGAATGGAATAGAGATCCAAGAAACAGATTGCAGTAAATATATTATAATTTAAGACAGAATAAAGGTGGTATTTAAATTCAGTGGGAAAAGGATAGTTTATTTCATAAATGGTACCATCACATCTGTCTATACATGTCAATGAAAATAAAATTGAACCCCTAGCTCACACCACATCCCAAAAGAAATTGCAGATGAATTAAAGATTTAAATGTAAAAAAATAAACAATAAAAGCCATAGAAGAAAATCTACCCTATGGGCATTGATGCTATTGACCCTCCGGGTAATCTCAAAAATCCTTTGCAAAGCCTTACTTTTGACATTACCATGGCCATGGGAAGAGATTCACTGTTCAGCTCCATAAACTGTCAGTCATCATCAGAATTAATGGTTTGGTGAGCTATTTGCAGAGGTTGCCCTCCATGTAAAGTGGTCCTTCATTGTTTTTGTACTTTAATAACTCTATTTCTTTGGAAGGGCCTTGTTTGGGGAGGTTTTAATTACCCAGGGAGGAGATGTCCTGGACATCTTCAGATAGGAAAGGGCCCACCAGTTCCTGATACCACTACAAAACATCTGATGTCCTCTTTCATACTCTCCCAAGACCAAAAGCAAAATTATTAGGCTGAAAAATCTTGTCTATGGACCTCCCTCCCCAGTTCCCCTTGATTCACCACCCCTCCCCACTTATGTGAAATCTTTTCTCCACCTGCTTCAATTACCAAGTTCAAACTCTTCCTCCTCTTCAATCTCTGTAATAACTTGATCTCAGGAAAAGATCTGAGGTTCATTCATACTAAAGTGTAACTGGCTGATAAAGCTTAAAGGGCAATCACTCCAGGTATATGTACATTGCCATGGTCTGGCAAAGCAATAAACTAAGAGTATAATTTCAGGAGGACTTCTGGCAAAATGGCATTGCAGGCAGAAGCACCACGCCGTCCCTCCACAGCAAAGATCTGAAAAAGTAAGCCAGACAGAGAAAACAGCAATTCTGAAACCCTAAAACATCAAATGAAGAGATAAAGAACTCAGCCAAGCACCAAATGGAGTGAGAAAACTGACAGAGAATGGAGAGCGAGGAGAGATTCATGCAGAGGTCACCTATCAGCTAATGCAGTGCGGATCCGCCATCTTGGACTCCTATCGGAGACCAGCAAATAGGGGTAAGAGAAAGCAGCTTCACGGAGCTTCCAGCAGGAGACAACACAACCGGTAATTTGCTATATATGCTTTCCCACCCCCCACCCTTCTTTACCCCCACTCGGCCTCCTATGCTTCCTGCGGCCACAGTCTCTTGTCAGGGAAGCACCGGCTGCTTGGATTCCAACTGCCCGCACTGGCCGGCTCCCTGAGTGCCATTTGTAGGCTGCTGGTGTTGCTTTTTTCTGCTTCTTTTGATTTCTTCCTTACCTCTTACCACCTCCCCCTCCTTTCGCTCAAATACCTGGCTCCGTGAGCCATCTTTGCTTCTTCGTGAGGGGTTGCAGAGCTCCGTTCCAGTGTGGAACTGCTTCCCAGTCTGCGCTGCCATGCTGGTGGGATCCCGGGGCTTTGGTTTGTTTGTTTTGAATTGTTTGTTTGTTTTCTTTTCCTTTTCTCGAGTTGGGAGCCCTTTCTGGCTAGGCGGTGCTGCATGGCTTGGGACCTACCCCCTCGGTTTGCGCAGAGGCACAGAGGGATCCCTGAGAGCATTTCTTTTTTCATGGTTTTTTTTCTTTTTTCCTGTTTTTTGGGGGGGATTTTCTTGTTCTTTTTATTTTTTAATTTGTTTTGTTTTCTTTTCCCTCTTTTTCCCTTTTTGTCTTTCTTCATTACTCAGTTTCTTGTCTCTCTATACCTTCCTTCTCTTCCTGTTCCCTGAATACCTGGTGCTGAATACTTCTAAGCCTTCTAGCCAAGGCTGTACTGCAACACCTGAGAACAAATTCCCCAGACCTCATAGCCGCACTGGCAGGATCCCTGGGAGCTTTGCTGTTCTTTTTCCTTTCTAATTTTTATTTATTCATTCTTTTCTTTTTTCTTCTTCCTCTTTCTCTTTTTGCTTTTCTCCATTCCATAGTCTCTCATCTCTCCACTCCAACGGCAAGCTCCCCTAGCACTCTTTTTTGTTTGTCTGTATGTTTTTGGCTCCTGTTCCTCTCTCCTCTCTCCCATATCCATCTTAGCTCCACACACAACAATCTCTCCCCTCCATCCTGCCTACCTGCATCATGCGCTTAACATCACACCACCAAGCAGCACAGGCACAGCCTACCAGAACCTGCCCTGCACTGATTACTGACCCGCCCTGGTGGCTGTAGTAAGTGCCACAAACAACCCATCCCAGTAACTCCTCTTCAGCTAGACCTGCCCTTCTGTACCATATCTGAGCATCTGACCCTGCCAATTGGAGAAGGAGGCGAAAAGTATCATGCCCACAGATGAGCAAACAACAAAGAACACACAGCCTGCCTGCTCAGACATACCCAAATTTAAAAAAAAAGGGGGGGGGGAGGCAAAACAAACAAATCTACAATCAATAAATGAGAAAAATAACTACTGAATGCCCCAAAGACAGCAGACAATATCAAAACGTTTACAAAAACAGGACAGGATGTTTCTAGTAGGCATCCAAAATAAAACACCAGATGACTTTCCAGGGGAAGAAAAGGCACTAGAACTACCTGACAGGGAATTCAAATCTCTAATACTCAGAATTATCCAAGAGTTGAAGCAAAAAGCAGACAAAAATGAGGAAAAAATAGACAAATTCATGGAAAAGGCAGACAAAAAAATGGAAAATACAGACAAAAAAGTGGAAGAATTCAGGAAAATAATGCAGGAAGAAAATGCCAAAATAAATTCACAACTAGAAATTATACAAAAACAACAATTAGAAGTCCAAAAGATAAACAACAAGATTTCAGAAATGGACAGTGTCATAGAAGGGCTGAGGAGCAGATTTGAAACAGTGGAAGACAGGATCAGTGGAATTGAAGACAAACGCTTGGATACAACTCTGTTTGAGGAAAACACAGAAAAAAGAACAAAGAAAAATGAAGAGACCCTGAGAGTTATGTGGGATACAATCAAAAGCAAAAATTTGTGAGTGATCAGAGTTCCAGAACAGGGGGAGAAAACAGAAAACACAGAGAGGATCATTGAAGAACTGCTGACAGAAAACTTCCCCAATATCATGAAAGATGAAAAGCTGGCCATCCAAGAAGCTCAATGAACCCCATATAGGATAGACCCCAAAAGAAAATCACCAAGGCATATCATAGTCACACTCGCCGAAACCAAAGACAAACAAAGAATCCTGAGAGCAGCTCATGAGAAACAAGAAGTCACATACAGAGGAGAAACAATAAGACTAAGCTCAGATTATTGGACAGAAACCATGCAGGCAAGAAGGCAATGGGATGACATATATAAAACCCTGAAAGAAAAAAATTGCCAGCCAAGAATAATATATCCTGCAAAACTCTCTTTCAAATATGATGGTGAAATTAGGACATTTCCAGATAAACAGAAATTAAGGGAATATGTAAAAACCAAACCAAACTTACAAGAATTATTAAAGGGAGTCCTTCAATCTGAGAACAGCTTCAGCTCACAGGCTGAATCTAGGACGCAGGATCGTACGAGCCAGATACCAATCTAGGAAATGAACTCTCAAGGACTATCCAAAACCAAAAGAAATACGACAGGGAATCAGAGCAGTTAGTCTATAAATGACAACAACATCAAAACAATAAAAGAGGGAATAAATGGTGTAGGTATAGAACCTTCTAATGGAGAGGAAGGCAAGGTGATACCAAGTAATAATAGACTGCTTCGAACTTAGAAAGATAAGGGTAAATTTCACGGTAACACAATGAAAGTTAACAAACATACTCATAAAAATAAAGAGGAAAAACATAAAGTCTCAGCAAAAACAATACCTACAAAAACAAAAGAAATGAAAAAAAAAAAATCCACAAACAAAAGTAATTCAGCACAGGAGAGTAAGAAGAACAAAGAAAACGTCAGCACCACAAAAAAAAGCACTACAAAACGACAGCAACAAACTCACATATATCAATAATTACACTGAATGTAAACGGACTCAATGCACCCATAAAGAGACGGAGAGTGACAGAATGGATAAGAAAACAGGATTCATCAATATGCTGTCTACAAAAGACACATCTTAGAAACAAGGATGTGAATTAATAGACATATGCACACCTAAGTTCATGGCAGCATTGTTCACAATAGCAAAAAGATGGAAACAACATAGATGCCCATCAACAGATGAATGGATAAACAAACTATGGTACATACACACGTTGGAGTACTATGCAACGAGAAAGAACAATGATGAATCTGTGAAGCATCTCATAACATGGATGAAACTGGAGGACATTATGCTGAGTGAAATAAGTCAAACACAAAAGGACAAATATTGTATGAGACCTCTATTGTAAAAACTCATGAAAAAGTTTACACACAAAAAGTAACAATCTTTGTTGGTTACCAGGGATGGGGAGGGTGTGGGGGGAAGTACTAAATAGACAATAGATAAGTGGTGTCTTTGGTGAAGGGTGAGACAGTACACAATACTGGGGAAGCCAGCACAACCTGTACAAGGAAAGGTCATGGAAGCCCCATAGACACATCCAAACTCCCTGAGGGACTGAAATGCTGGGCGGAGGGCTGTGGGGACCATGGTCTCGGGGAACATCTAGCTCAATTGGCATAACACAGTTTATAAAGACAATGTTCTACATTCTACCTTGGTGAGTAGCGTCTGGGGTCTTAAAAGCCTGTGAGCAGCCGTCTAAGATACTCCACTGGTTTCATCCCTTCGGGAGCAAGGGGGAATGAAGAGAACAGGATACAAGGAAAAGATTAGTCCAAAGGTCTAATGGGCCACAGCTACCAAGGCCTCCACCAGACTGAGTCCAGTACAGCTAGATGGTGCCTGGCTACCACCTCTGACTGCTCTGACTGGAATCACAACAGATGCTTCTGGGCAGAGCTGGAGAAGGAAGTAGAACAAAATTCTAACTCACACAAAAAAGACCAGATTTACTGGCCTGAAAGAGACTGGAGAAACCCCGAGAGTATGGCCCCCAGACACCCTTTTAGCTCAGTGGTGAAGCCACTTCCGAGGTTCGCCGTTCACCTGGGGATTGGACAGCGCCATAAAACAAAATGGGACTAATGAGGCACAGCAGTCCAGGGACAAGGGCTAGAAGGCAGAAGGGGACAGGAAAGCTGGTGATAGGGAACCCCAGGTTGAGTAAGGACAGTGTTGATGTGTTGTGAGGTTGTTAACCATTGTCATAGGGCAACATACGTACTAACTGTTTAATGAGAAACTATTTTGTTCTGTAAACCTTCATCTAACGTGAGAATAGCAGCATAATTAGAAGAGCATAGTCGATGTCACTGAACTGTGCATGTAGAAATTTTTGAAATGGTGTATCTTTGGCTGTATATATTTTCACAAAAAAAAAAAAAAAAAAACAAGGTTGAGAAGGGAGAGTGTTGACATGTCGTGGGGTTGTTAACCAATGTCATAAAACAATATGTGTACTGACTGTTTAATGAGAAACTATGTGTTCTGTAAACCTTCGCCTGAAGTACAATAAAAAAAAAAAAGTATAATTTCAGACATCAATCAAATGGCGACAGAGTGGAATCTGCCTTTCCTCATTACATCTATCCCTTTCTGAGGAGCAGAAAGTAATTAACCCTTCTTTTAGGGTGTATATGCACAATATACTTTTTGCCCTTTCTGTGTTACCCACTTTTTGCCCTTTCTGTGTTACCCACTGCTTACATATTGAATAAACACTCTCCCAGAGTCACATGCAGAGCAGTTTCTACTTCTATTACCATGTACTAGTGTTCCCCACATTCCAAATCTTGTATAGATGAGTGTTCTGTGACCTTCCATTGGTTACTTTTGGAGATTGCTTGTATTTTGTGATTGTGTATGTATGTGTACACCCACACCGATAAGGCCTTATAGATACTTTTTGCATATGTATGAGCATTCTCTAGATGTTAAATGACTACAGTTTATTTTTATTCTTTAAATATGATGCTGTTTTCTATCTCTTTTAGAGAGGAATGACTTGTGCCCTTTGGATGAGGAGATACTTCTTTAATGCAGTCAGTATATGCTTCAGAAATGCTGTCAGATATTGTGCTGGATTGCTCTATTGTCAACTTGTTTAGCCAGGAACTACATTTTCCAGAATCTCCTTCCCTATATGATTCTGAGATACAGTAGTCCAAAGGTGAGGTTGTATAAGAATCGAGAGGCAGAAGGGAAGCAGCAACCACTTCGCTCTGCAGGTCGTCGTTGGTTAGAGGTGTCTGCAGGTTCCAGGTGGTCCTTGTTCTCCTCACCTCCACATCCCTTGTTGATCCTTGTTGATCAACACCAATCTCAGGTCTGCCACCAGATGCTTTTCTGCAAACTCACAGAGGCAGCGGCTGCAAAGAGCCAACAACTTCCCATGGCAACTCCATCAGCTTCCCTTTGTGGTCCTCCTCCAGCTTCTGGATGTGCCGAGTCCAAGGGCTTCCTCGGAAGCTCTGACTCATTCACCGATGCCAGGGCTGGTTAGTGACCTTCTCCTGACCTATTGTCCAATGTTTGCTTCCCCAGCTCCTCCTCCATGGTTAACTTCTAATTCTTATAACAAATTCCTTCTTCCATAATATCATCGTGGTTCTGCCTCTCTGACTCACACAGTTATTGGCTCCAATTTCTCCTTCTCAGTGCCATGCCTTACAAAGCATGTCACAGATATTCTTGTAGATCAACTAAGACACAGAGCTGGAACAAAGATCCATGCTCCTTGTAGAAGGGCATGCAGGAAGCCACATGGCCTCTTGTGACTCACCCTGGACACTGGTTCCATGGCTTCTTGCCATTATTTCTGCTGACTACACCTTGCACACAGTCAGTCCTTTTACTTGCATGGCTCCCTACACTACATGGGGCTTTCACATGCATAGTGCAGGAGCCACCGATATAGGAACGACTTGGGCTTGGTTTCCCCATTTTACAGATGAGGAAACTAAGAAAGGTTAAGGTCATGGGGCTGGTCAGTGGCAGAGTCAAGACTCAAACTGCAGCCTTCTGGAGGATTCTTTCCATTTCACTTAGCAGACTCAAATAGAAAATTGAATGTAAAATACTAAAGAGGCACCTGTTGCTAATGGTTATTACCTTTACAGCAACACATTTTTCATAAGACAGCTTCTCCCTTGCTGATTTAATTTATGCCCTACCATTAGCCATCTCCATTGGAAAGAAAATTACGGACATTTTTAGGAGGGCAAGTAGAACAAAATTGGACCTCAGAGACGTTTATGGAGCCAGAAGAGACCTGAGTAATCACCTAGCACACTTGACTCCTTTTAAAAATTAGGAGACTCTAGTCTAAGATTTCCTTGTTTCTCAACGTGTGGCCCCCAGACGAGCAGCAGCAGCATACCTGGGAGCATATTAGAAATGCAGAGTCTGGGGCCCAACCCCAGGCCTAGTGAATCAGAATCTCCAGGGATGGGACCCAGGAAGCTCTGTTTTACCAAACAGTCCATGTGATTCTTAAAGAATCACTAAAGTTTGAGCTCCGCTGGGCTCAGTGACTTATCCAAGGTCTCATAATTAACTTGTAACAAATTCAGCTCTTCTAATGTCCCAGTGCAACGCTTTTTCCATTACACCAAATGGCCAATCCATATCAATGTTTTCTCTCACTGTCTGCTCACCATTTCCCCAGGCAAATCACAGCTGAAAACATTTATTTTGAATTATTCCAAGATTAAAATAAATAAGGCTCCCAAAAGAAAACGTTTTGTCTCATAAAATCCTTTAAGATATTGGTTTTGAAATAAACCATAAGGAATTCTCCCCTGGCCTTAACAACACATGATTTTCTCTTTCTTTCCTATTGAATTGTTATCAACATTCGTTTGGTCCTGGGAAGTAGTTACTCTTTGATCCTTACCTTGGGAAAATGTAAGAAGAACAATTGCTATGTTGGAAAATCTTTAAGTTTCTGGCCTAGAATCCCCAAGTTTTCTGCTGATCTACACTCTCAAATACAAAGGAGCTGGTCTTATTTTATTTATAAATAACTTTCCCAGTCTTCTCCAAAGCCATTCCACGGGCCTAGGGTAACGTTTGTCTTGGGACTTCAGATGATTCCATGAAACTCTTTGGGTGTTATTTTAGTATTGCAAACCATTTCAGAGGAGTCACCCCGTTCAGGTTTTCTTGTTATTCCAGAGAAGGGCCACCTGCAGGCATTCAGCAAGGGGAGGAGGCAGTTGTGTCAGACTCCCCGAGGCTAGCCTTTCTTTTGAAAGCTAGAGATTGTTCCTGTTGACAGCTGCTGTGAAGAGACCTCCTGGAGAGGGGCTCCGTCTGCCAAGAGTGTCAAGATAAAAGACTCAGGCAGAGTTCTTTCCTAGGCAGAGTCCCCTGCATGCCATCCACCTCCTGGGGTCACTGTTCTTTGGGAAGCCTTTTCTGGAAAAAAAACATTTCACAAATGGAGAGCATAGAATGGGGACAAAGTAATGGCCTGACTGCAAACGCAGAAACGTTGAAGACTATCTCAGTACATTCTCTTCCTTCATCCCTATGGAATCACAGAGAATCATTAACTTTGAACCATTTCCATCTATTATTTGCGTCCTTTCTTAGGATGCCAAAGGTAGGATATCAGCCTCAACTGAGTCTGCCATTTTTTTTTCTTGAGACTCCATTAAGTAATCCATTTCTGGTCCTTCTTCATAATACTGCTTATGGAAGCTTTTCAGCTGTGATCATTTCCCAAAAAGATTCGCAGTAGAACACTTGTCAAACAAAAATCTTAAGACTGAACAAAGCAGACAAAAATTATAGGCTAAATTCAGAAGCAAAAGGCATATCAAAATGAATCTTGATATGACATCCAAGTAAATTCCCACATGTAGTAGCTAAAACTTCCCCTTAATTAGTTTTCTGACCTTGAGCAAGTTATTTATCTTCACTGGGGACAGTAAAGCTCCTATCTTATCTTTAAATTTTATTCTAATATAATACACTGAGGATTTGTAAAAACACTCTAAAACACAGTATAGAAGGTTTGGGTACATATTGGTTTGTTTTTATCATTGCAGCTCACAAAACCATGATATTCTCACTCGTTGTTGTGTTAGATGCCACCAAGTTGGTTCCCTACTTACAGCAGAATGAAATACTGCCGGGTCCTGTGCCATCCTCACAACTGTTGCTATGTTTGAGCCCATTGTTGCAGCCACTGTGTCAATCCATCTCACTGAGGGTCCTCCTCTTTTTTCTTGGCCCTCTACTCTACCAAGCATGGTGTTCTTCTCCAGGGGCTGGCCCTTCCTGATGACATATCCAAAGTGTGTGAGAAGTAGTCTCGCCATCCTTGCTTCTAAGGAGCACTCTGGTTGTACTTCTCCCGCAACAGATTTGTTCTTTCTTCTAGTAGCCCGATCAATATTCTTTGTCAACACCATATTTGAAATGTGTCAATTCTTTTTCCGTCTTCCTTATTCATTTTTCAGCTTTTGCATGCATATGAGGTGATTGAAAATACTATGACTTGGGTCAGGCTCACCTTAGTCCATGATATTTTCATTTATGTAACCTCAAAATTAAGGGAGGTGTACCCATGTCCTTTGGAAGAACTGGACCGTTCCATGGCACTGCCAGCCATCATTTTGCTTTTTGCTAATGTCACTAAAATTTAATTCATTTCAAAAGTCACATTACTGTGCTTCCAGATAAGAGGACCATCGTTTTGTTTCTTTCACTTGACAGCTAGGACTACCTAATAA
The DNA here is from genome assembly GCA_030035585.1 of Dugong dugon. Taxonomy (NCBI): domain Eukaryota; kingdom Metazoa; phylum Chordata; class Mammalia; order Sirenia; family Dugongidae; genus Dugong; species Dugong dugon. The sequence continues at coordinate 161,888,195 of CM057483.1, read as the reverse complement.
AAACATACTGAAGTCATTTTTATCTCTTTGGTGTCATGCTTATATGGTGGATCCAAAGGGTGAATATGCCATTCCTTGTGCAAGCCAAAAACACAATTGTAGCCCTGCAAGTGGTTCATGCAGCTAGTACATCCTGCATCTTGGGTAAAGAAGAAAGGTAAATTATTTTTCAAACCAACCATACTGTCATTCATTGTTTTGCTCCCTTACTGGGCACTACCAACATCGATTCATTGTGATTTTGAGTTAAAAAGAAGCTTAGTGACCATCTCCTGAAATCCTCTTATTTTAGCATTGTAGGAACTGAGACTCAGAAAAGTGATGAGACTTGCCCAAAGTTATACAACTAGTTAGTGGCAAAGCCCAGTTCAACTAATCCTACAAACCACGAGGGAAAAGGCACTGAACAGGGAAAGGCACTTATTTTGTTTTGCCATGTTTTTCCTAGATTCAGATGTTTAATTCTATTCAGTGATACTTTTTCAGAAAACTTAATCTCACCAGTGAGAACCTTCCCTACTCATTGCCATCGAGTTGATTCTGACTCATGGTGACCCCGTGTGTGTCAGAGTAGAATTTCTCCATAGGGTTTTCAATGACTGTGATCTCACAAAAGTAGATTCCCAGGCCTTTCTTCCATGGGGGCCACTGGGTGGATTCGAACCACCAATCTTTCAGTTAGTAGCCAAGCACAAACCATTTGCACCACCCAAAGGTCTGAGGACCTTGCTACTGATCCCTAATTTTTTGTTTAGTGCTCACTGAGCACTAAACACATTTAGCACATTAAGGCTAAAACTCTTTAGAAGGCAGACTCTTCATGGTCTGGCTGCCTCCTACCTGTCCTGCTTCATCTCCCACGCCTGGAATCACTGAGTGACTTGTGATGACCAGTTGCACTATTGTAGGCATATATGCCCAAGACTTTACTCTGGAATGCCCTTTCATCACTTGTCACTAATGAACAGCAACTCGTATTTCAAAATAATTCCATTTTTCTCCCTCTTCTCAGCAGTCAGTTCTTTAAATCTTCCAGGAAAATTTGGGGGCAGTTGTTAAGAGCAGATGTTGCAGGGTTGAGAGCCCTGGACTGAAACCCTGACTCTGCTCTTGACTCCGTGATGGGATATTCTTGGAACTATTGAATGAGGTTTCCTCCATATTTCCTGGTATTTCTTGACCTTTCCCTGTTTAAACAGATGAACTGTGATCTCAAGGATGAGACAGTATAGCAAAAAAGCAAAGAAAAGGCTTTTGAATTTCAAAAGCTCAGGCTTCAGAGTTGCAAAGGTCTAGGACTTGAGGGGCCTCAAGGAATAGATAAAGCATGATTTAAGAGTGAGATTAAAATACTCCTGGGATCTCACAAACCTTATGCTGAGTGAAAAAAGCAAGACACAAGAGCATATGATATATTGATATGAAGTTTCAAAGCTAGCGTATATTGAAAAAAAAAAATCAGAAAAGGGGTTGAGGGTGGGAGTTGATTGGAAAAGGGCATGAGAGAACTTTCTAGGTGATGGAAATGTTCTATATTTTAATATGGGTGTGAGTTAACAATCGTAAACTTTGGCCAAAGCTTATTAAGCTGTACAGTAAAGATCTGTGCATTTTACTGTATATAAATTGTACCTCAGTAAATTTCTTTTTTTAATTCCTTGGGACTTTTATATTGGAGAAAGATGTGTTCTTTAAAAGAGGAGGGTCTCTAGGCCTTGTGCCTGCCCCTCCCTGAAAGACAAGCACCATTGAAGGAAGGAGGAAGACAGAAACCACAAGGTATGTTTGAGGACTCTGAGAGCAAAGGTGAGCTTGCCCCTGTTTCCCAGGGAGAACCATGTAAAGTGACACGACCTTAGAGTAAAAAAAGGCTGTATGGGATTGTCTTAGTCATCTAGTGCTGCTATAACAAATACCACAAGCAGACGGCTTTAACAAACAGAAATTTATTCTCTCACAGTTTAGGAGGCTAGAAGTTCAATTTCAGGGTGCCAGCTCTAGGGGAAGGCTTTCTCTCTCTCTATTTGTTGGCTCTGGGGGAAGGTCCTTGTCTCCTTTCAACATCCGTGGGCCTGGCGTTCCTTGGAGATCTCCATGTGTCTTGGCATCAATCTTCCCCTGGGTCTAGGAGATTCTCAGTGCAGGGACCCCAGGTCCAAACGACATGCTCTGCTCCCAGCTCTTCTTTCTTGGTGGTAGTGAGGTCCCTCTCCTCTCTACTCATTACTCCCTCCCTTTATCTCTTGTAAGATGAAAGATGTGACTCAAGCAAGGGTGTAAGACTATGACTCAAGATACACCCCACACTGATCCTGCCTCATTAACATATAGAAGTTGAGATTTACAACACATCACAAAATGGAGGATAATTACATCAGATCACAAAACAGAGGACGCACAGTACTGGGAATCATCGCCTAGCCAAGTTGACACATATTTTGGGGAGACACGATTGAATCCATGACAGGGATGTCTGGGCAAATGCTGCAGGAACAATAGAAAGTTTTCTTTGCAACCAAGAGCAGTTGAGACATGGCATTGAGAGCTAGAGTCCTTGGAAAGTCTGTGAAGTAGGGGTGGGACATGCCTGAATACAGCAGCCTGCATGGACGAATGACCAACGGTCAACCAAGGAGGCACAAGGCTATCTCAGTGGATGCCAGCAAAAATAGATGACGACATGGAGGATCCGATCCCCCATCCCCACCAGTGCCTTGACCAACATGTATAAGCACCACCCCCTTAAGATAAAACACAACCTCATGGAACAGGAGGGACTCAAATTAACTGAGATGACATTTTCTACCACCCAACCAAATCTGAAGCTCAAATGAGAAATAAAACTCTCAGTGTAAAATAAAGCTGTATTTCATACACACCTCAGTTGGTGAACTAGAATATGCCATCTCTATTGGAGTGACATGACCATAGACAAGTCATGGTTCTGTTTCCATAGAGAACCTTGACTAAGACAAGCCCCCAAGAGAGGAACAGGAATGAAGCTGGACCATGGGCAAGCCCCTATTCTCCAATTTACCACTTAGATAATGTTCTCCATTTCCATTGGGGTATAGTCAATAAAGGGAGAAAGAAAAGCCTGAGTGTAAGTCTAACAGGGTGCTAGCCACTGGAAGGAAATATCAGGAATGAACAAAAGCTTTTCTCTTAGCATCTTATCAAAAACTTTGCAGGGTCAGAGATTTCACCCCGCCTGCAAACTACAAGTTAGTCTGCCACAGTTACATGGATGCCGGCAGAAGACACAAGACTCCTGGGTCAGAGATGAAGGACTTTATTACTCATGGTGCAGATTTTTCAACTCTGGCTACACTTTAGAATCACTTAGAGAGACTGTGAAAAATACTATTCCCTGGGGCCCTGCTCTATAGGTCCTGATTTAATTAGTCTTAGGTGCACCTGGGCATCAGAATTTTTTAAAAGACTCCCAGGTGATCCTATTGTAAAGCTACGGTTGAGATACTCAAGGCTACATTCATACACTCCAAGGTTTAAATTCCTTCCTATTCCATAGCAGGTAGCTCTCATCTAGCAATTTTTGACTAAGATAAATCCACATGCCTTGATTTTCAACTTGGTGGTTCATAACCCATTCAATGTCACAACTCTGACAAAGGAAATAATTTAGTCTTACAATAGTATATGTGCTTCATAGAACATAAAGCATTTTTTGCTTTACATTATTGTATAGAAGAGTAGGCCGAGGCTAGGAGAACTTAAGTGACTTGGCTCAGATAGTCCAGTGAGTTAGTTATGATGACTCAAATCTAGGCATTTAATAATGGGATACATTTAGATGTCAGTTGGGCTGCCCAAAGCCAGAGGAGACTATGGTACATACAACTTCCTATGAGCTATTCAGTAAAGCACCCTCCTTTCCCCTTTTGGCCTTCCTCATACTTGTTCGCTGTCCATCTTCCCCTGGAGCTGTAAGCTCTGTGATGGCAGGAGGACTGTGTCTATCTTGTTCGTCAGTGTATCCCCACCACCTAGCACAACTTCAAACACACAGAGATTCTCAATAAATATATCTCGTCCTTTGCTCATGTTTTGCTTCCCCGATAAGTTCAAAACTTTTAGTGCAATAGATCAAATAGCACCTTTCTTATTGGTTAAACAAAAACCTTGTTCTTATTGATGAGAAAATAGCTTCAGATTGAAGCCCACCTCATTATAAAGGATGGGTTGAATCTTTTTTAGTTGAACAGCTTCTTCTTGGAGCAAAGTTTAAAACTTATGTTATGCTTGTTAGGTTCAGATAAAGAACAAGAACAGAAAGTAAATAATCAGCCGTTGTATCACTGTCACTGTAGGGGATAAAAACAACAACGTCGTTGATTGGTTGCTGAGCTGTACTCCTACTAACATTTAAATATTGTGCAATTAGATGCTTCTCATGGGAAAGAAAAAATAATTTAATGTGTGTCTTAAAGTTTGAGGATAACCTGTGACACTGAGTGGGAGATCAGTGTGTTCCCAGTGGTAGATGACACAGAATTTGATCAAACATCTACACACACAAAAAGTCTTATTTCCAAATTAATGTCCTCTGCATCTTAGGAGGTGGAAAAATGCATCCTGATAGACATTGCACGTTCCTCACCACCTGCTTTGCTGAGAGTGGGTATTTCAAAGTGTATGTCATAGAAAAGGCAGAATGAATAACTCTGTGTAAGGTTAGTATTAAGGAATTTCTTCATAACACTCAAAATTATTTTATTGTTTGTTTGAAGTTCGACTCTTGCAGAGAGCCAAAGTCTGAGAATTAGATTGTTGTTATTGTGTGCCGTCCAGTTGATTTCGACTCATAGCAACCCTATAGGACAAAATAGAACTACCCCATATGGTTTCCAAGGCTTTAATCTTTACAGCAGTAGACGGCCAGGTTTTTCTCCTGTGGAGCCGCTGGTGGGCTTAAACCTCCAACCTTTTGGTAAGCAGCTGAGCGCTTAACCATGTGCCACCAAGGCTCCTTTCAGAATTATTTTATCTCCAAAGTCTAAGGAAATCTAAGGCACCACTCTGTGTAGGTATAAATCCTTAACTCTTGTCCTTTCTTAGTTCCAAGCTGCCCACATAGACAGTGGAATGGAAAGTCCAGCCCTGGTGCTTTGTTGACATTTTTGGTTGGCCCCAGAATTTTCAGAGCCAGACAGACTCACATAAGATACAGATCTTTGCCACAAACTGAAGAAAAATATACTGGGATTTTTTGTTTGTTTGTTTGATTACTGTTATGGATCAAATTGTTTCCCTAAAAAAGATAGGTTGAAGTCCTAATCCCTGTACCTGTGAATGTGGCCTTGTTTGGGAAGAAAGGTTTTTCTTTGCAGATGTTATCAGTTAATGAAGTCATATTGGAGTAGGGTGGGTATTAATCCTAATCCCTTCTGAGTGACATTTTATAAAAGGGAAAGACAGACACCGAAACAGAGTCACACAGGAGAGTGGGGAGGGAGGTGGGGTGTGGGCGTTGGAGTGGGGAAGACAGCATGTGAAGATCCATCTACAAGCCAGGATATATTCAGGGCTGCCAGAAGCTGAAAGAGACAAGGAAGGATCTTCCCCTAGAGCCGACAGAGAGAGAGCATAGCCCTGTCGATGTCCTGAATTTGGACTTCTAGGTTCCAGAACTGTGAGAAAGTAAATTTCTTTTCTTTAAAGCCACCCACTTTGTGGTATTTTGTTATGATCACCATAAGAGACTAAGACAATTGTTTTACCAGAAGCCTGATCAAAGAACAAGTAGAGCATATACCACGTATAGTATATGGAAGACAATATTGTTAAGGTTTCAATTCTCCCCCAAACGGATCTATAAATTCGTTACAATACTAATCAAAATCTCAGCAGTCTTTTTTGTAGAAATCGATAAGCTAATTCTGAAGTTTATATGGAAATGCAAAGGATTTAAAATAGCCAAAACGATTTTGAAAAAGAACAAAGTTGGAGAACTCACACTACCTAATTTTGAGAATTGCTATAAAGCTACAATAATCAAAACAGGGTGATATTTATATATGGATAGACACATAGATCAATGGAACAAAACAGAGAATCCAGAAATCGACCCACAAGTATATGGTCAATTGACTTTCAACAAAGATGCCAAGGTAATTCAAGGGGGAAAGGAAAGACTTTTCAAGAAATGGTGCTACAACAAGCAGATAGCCAACTGAAAGACAAAAACCTTTACACTTATATCATACACAAAAATTAATTCAAAATGGATTATAAACATAAATATAAAAGCTAAAACTTCTAGGAGAAAATATTTGCCAGCTCAAGGTAGGCAAAGATTTCTTAGGATACAAAAAGTACAAACCATAATAACAAGAAATTTGGCAAATTGGACTTCCTAAGAATTAAAATCTTTTGCTCTCTAAATACACCATTAGGAAAATAAAAAGTCAAAGGCAAGCCACATATTGAAAGAAAATGTTTGCAACGCATATGTCTTCCCAAAGACTTGTGTCTGGCATATGTAAACAAATATCAGCTGAAAAGATCTTTAGGGTGCAATTGGGAAAATTTGGAGAGGGACTACTATGTGTTAGATTATATTAGTGTTTCTAAACTAATTTTCATTATTGCTCATCTTAGGAAACATTTTAGACATTTTTTCCCTAACTGCCTTCCCAAGAAAATGTAATACCACAGATACAGGTATATCTGTTTATGTACTGTATGTATATCTGTGCTTTAAATATGAAAAGACAATTTTTCCACACCCCAAGAAAAAAATTTTTACCCACTGAGAATGAATGGATTATATTAAGGAAATTTTATTAATTTTGCTAAAAATTATAATGATATTGCAGCTGTATAAGGAAATATCCTTAACTTTCAAAAGCTGTGTAACAAAGAAAATATTAAATAAGTGTGAATGTCATAATATTTTAAATTTACATTAAAATATTTCAGAATTTAAAAAACAGGTGAAATTAACATGGTAAAATATCAATCATTACATTGAATGATCAGCATATAAGGGTTCATTATACTAGTCTCTACTTTTCTGCATGTTTAAGAGTTTTCATGTTAAAAAGTAAAATCGAAAAATGTTAGCAGAGTTATTTTGGTGATGAGCAATGAGGTGATATTTTATGATTCTTTGTATTTCTATGGTTTAAATTGTCAATATTAAGCATGTATCATATATACAAGTATGATAAAGCTCTTGCTTTTAATAAATGAGCAGAGAAATTTTTAGAAAACTAAGAATAGAAAGAAACTTCTTTATCCTGACAGTAGCTCCCTATAAGGAAAATAAACCTGTAACAAACATCACACGTACTGGCAAAATGTTGGAAGTATTCCTTTTACTCTCAGGAACAACAAGAGAGAGTGCACCATTACTTCTTCAGTATTACACTGGAGGTCCTCAGCCAGTGCGTGAAGACAAGGCAAAAAAATGAAAAGATCTAAGGATTAGAAAAACTACTATTATTCTGTAGAAAATCTAAAATAATTTACAGATTAGTAATAAGAATAGTCACTCAATTGAACATTCGCTTTAGAAAACTGGCATTATCAATTAAAAATAAATACACACATAACATGTTGTTGTTACGTGCCCTTGAGTTAGCTCCAACTCCTAGCGACCCTATGTACAACAGAACAAAACACTGCCTGGTCCTGCACCATCCTCACAATCGTTGCTATGTTTGAGCCCATTGTTGCAGCCACTGTGTCAGTCTATCTCATTGAGGGTCGTCCTCTTTTTCGCTGACCCTCTACTTTATCAAGCATGATGTCTTTCTCTAGGGATTGGTCCCCCCTGATAACATGTCCAAACTAAGCGAGACAAAGTCTCGCCATCCTTACTTCTAAGGAGCATTCTGGCTGTTCTTCTGGCAGGCCACGGTATATTCAATATTCTTCGCCAACACCGTAGTTCAAACGCATCAATTCTTCTTAGGGCTTCCTTTTTCATTGTCCAGCTTTTGCATGCATATGAAGTGATTGAAAAGACCATGGCTTGGGTCAGGCACACATTAGTCATCAGAGTGACACCTTTGCTTTTTAACACTTTAAAGAGGTCTTTCATAGCAGATTTGCCCAGTGCAATATGTTGTCTGATTTCTTGACTGCTACTTCCCTGGGCATTGATTGTGGATCCAGGAAGAATGAAATCCTTGAAAACCTCAATTTCTTCACCATTTATCCTGATGTTGTTTATTGGTCCAGTTGTAAGGATTTGCATTTTCTTTATGTTGAAGTGTGAACTGAATGCTGTGGTCTTTGATCTTCATCAGTAGGTGCTTCCAATTGTCTTTACTTTGGACAAACAAAGTTGTGTCATCTGCATGTCACAGACTGTTCATGAGTCTTCCTCCAATCCTGATGGAGCGTTTTTTCTTCATATAGTCCAGTCTCTGAGGTTATTTGCTCAGCATATAGATAATGTACCACACATAAGGTACCACCACCAATTTCATCTACTTTTGGAAACAGATTCTAGAAAACCCTTGTACATGTGAACTAAGAGATATATATGAACATATAAATAGAATTGTGTTCGTATTAGCAAAAAATAAATAAAGGAAACAATTCAAACGTTCGTCAGTGGTAGACTGGATACATAAATCATAGTACATACACACATACAATGGAACTCTACTTAACAGTGAAATGGTGCTCTATCTCCTGTCCAAAGACTCTACCTCTGATGCCATGAATCCTTGTGATGGGTCACAAAAAGGATCAGACCAGAGGGAACAACTGCTCAACCAAATCTCAAATCTTGGGCCAGTTCAGGAAGCATACTCAGATAACATATCCATAAACAAAGGACTGCACATTTTTATTTTCCTGGGCCATCACGTTCTCACTTCTCTAGAGTTTGGATGTGTCACCATAAAATGACTCCAAAAGAAGAAACTTCCGCATTCAATTTCATATGAAATGCAGAGTTTGGAGTTAGATTAAATCTCTTCTTAGCTCCCTGGGTCTTTTGATCAAAACAGAAGTGGCTCTTCTTTTCTTTCATTGTGATAGATAATAGCATATGTCTTATCCTAGAATTGCAGCCAATTTTTCAATAATAATTTTGCTTTCTATTTCTGTCTAAATAAAAGCTCACTGTTTCAACCTCTATGAACACTGTCCAAATGGGGGTCATGAGCCATCAAAATGACGAGGTTTTTTTTAACATCTTCTAGTTAGGATTGACATTATCATTCAGCAGCACATTTCTCCCTGTTTAAAACACTGTGAAGATTCTCAGTTTATCCTAAAATATTTCTCCCCCTGAAAAGGGGACATCATCAAAACACATCAGAGACACTTTAGTTTTCAATCCTACAAAACTGAGCTGCTCTCTGGTTCTCCCCTACACGACCCGCAACAGGATTTCCTTTAGTGAGAGGCAGATCACAGATGAAAAGCAGTTGCCTCACATTGATCATCTAAACCACGGCTTCTCAAACTCTCTGTGCTGAAGAGAGTTTGTTTTGTTTGTTTGCTTTGTTTTTAGTTTCAGTCTGTTGTGGGCCAATACTTTTGAACAAATACAATGCAAATAAATCACTCGAATAAGGAAGTAGGGAAAGAAACCCAAGACAGGCAAAATACTAGCCCTGTTTTTTTGTTTTTATTAGATTCAATAGACATAGACTGCTCTCTAAATTGCTTTTTAAAATTTCTAAGCGTTTACTCCTAGTTTCTGTACTTAGCTCTGTACTTAGCATAATCCTCCTTATCACACGTAGTTTTGCATTTTCCTGTTAAAAACCAAGCCTCCAAGATGCTTCCTATTAGTATCGGTTCCGTTATCAAATGGTACAAATCCAAAATGATATTCTATCAGCCTTCTAAGCAGTCTTGAGAATTATCACCAGAGAGTTCAAGATGGTGGCCTGAGTATACGTCTATCTCCTCTCCCTCCTACGTTTCTCTCAGTCGTCTAGAATGTGACACTTCCAAACGTTTTCCAGTCCACAACAAATCTCTCCTGTCTCCCTCTTGCTGTTTTCAGAACCACTTGATTCTCCCCCACCCCATCACCTCACCTCAGATGAGCAAATTGTAATTTTCTGGTCCCCAGAAAAACCCTGAGGACAAGACTAAATGAGCATACCAGCTCAGCAGCAAGATTCTGTTCTTTCTCAGATTCATCATTGTTCTTTATTGTTGCATAGTATTCCATTGTGTGTATGTACCATAGTTTGCTTATCTATTCATCTGCTGATGGGCACTTAGGTTGTTTCCATCTTTTTGCTGCAATAAACATGGGTGTGCATATGTCTATTCTTGTGATGGCTCTTATTTCTCTAGGATATATTCCTAGCAGTGGGATTGCTAGATCGTATGGTATTTCTATTTCTAGCTTTTTAAGGAAGTGCTATATCATTTTCCAAAATGGTTGTACCATTTTGCATTTCCACCAGCAGTGCATAAGAGTTCCAGTCTCCCCACAGCCTCTCCAACATTTGTTAATTTCTGTTTCTTTGATTTGTGCCAGTAATGCCCGGGGTGAGATAGTATCTCATTGTAGTTTTGATTTGCATTTCTCTAATGGCTGGTGATCGCGAGCATTTCCTCATGTGTCTGTTAGCTGCCTGAAAGTCTTCTTTGGTAAAGAATCTGTTCATATCCTTTGCCCATTTTTCAATTGGATTATTTGTCTTTTTGTTGTAGAGGTGTTGAATTTTCCTGTAGATTTTAGAGATTAGACCTTTGTCGGATTTGTCATAGCCAAAATTTTTTCCCAGTCTGTAGGTTCTCTTTTTACTCTTTTGGTGAAGTCTTTTGATGAGCAGAAGTGTTTAATTTTTAGAAGATCCCAGTGATCTAGCTTATTTTCTGGTGTTTCTGGATTGTTAGTTATGGTTTATATCCTATTTATGCTGTGTATTAGGGCCTCTAGCATTGACCCTATTTTTTCTTCTATGATCTTTATAGTTTTTAGTTTTATACTTAAGTCTTTGATCCATTTTGAATTAGTTTTTGTGTATGGCGTCAATCTTTTCTTTTTTGCTTCAGAATTTTGAGTCATAATTAAAAGGGCTTTCGTTACTCCCAGGCTATAAAGGAATTCATTCATCTCTTCTATTGTTTCTTTCTTTCTTTCTTTTTTTTTTTAACATTTATATATCTGTTTCATTTGGAGATTTCTTTGGTGTGTGGCGTTGGCATCAGTCTTGAGAGTTTTGTATTATGAATGCCTACACTTTGCTTAGGTTTCCTATTTTGAATGTTGACCCGCTTACTCAAGGACTTGGCACTTGACTTCTCTTCCACTCCCATTAGTTATCTGCAATTAGTTTTGCCCATTAACCCACCCAACACACCCCTCATGAATATTCATTTTTCATACACATTAGCTCCACCCTTTCTCCCACCAGACACCCCAGGAGCCTCAGTTTTCCCAGGTCCAGCTCTTATATACCAAAAAAAAAAAAAAAAAAAACCCACTGCTGTGGAGTCGATTCTGACTCATAGTGACCCTATAGGACAGAGTAGAACTGCCCCATAGGGTTTCCAAGGCTGTAATCTTTATGGAAGCAGACTGCCACATCTTTCTCTCGCAGAGTGGCTGGTGGGTTCGAGCTGCTGACCTTTCGGTTAGCAGCTTATTGCTTAACCACTGTGCCATCAGGGCTCCAGTACTTATATCCAGAAACCTGTTGCTGTTGAGTTGATTCCGACTCATAGCGACCCTATAGGACAGAGTAGAACTGCCCCCATAGAGTTTCCAAGGAGCAGCTGGTGGATTCAAACTGCTGATCTTTTGGTTGGCAGCCATAGCACTTCACTACTACACCACCAGGGTTTCCAGCTCATAAGTAGGAGGCTTAATAACTACCTTGAACATGGCAGGCAGAGAGCACTAAAAGTCTTGCATTTCCAAGGGTAGAGGTTTTGGTCCTTGGTGTTATTCCTCCTGATAGGGCTGCAAAGTTTTGGAGGGTGTCTAGGGGACGGGGGTAATTGGAAAAGGCAACACTATAAAACGAGATAGGGGAAGGGTGAGCTTCAACTTACCTTGGATTTTCCTTGTGGTCCCCCTACAGCCTTCTTCTTGGCCTCACTTTGTCGTGGTGTTCATTGAATGGGGGTGATTAATCTTATTCATCATTTTGGGTATGTTTTTAAGAATTTCAAATTGCAAGCCTGACTCTTGAAGTTTTGCATAGCAGGCTTTTCTTCAAGGGAATGCAAATGAGCTGTTTCACTAACTAAGATAGTTTTCAAGTAGGGGAAAATGAATGTTTGCTCTTCACGAAAATTCTTTTCATACTGAATAATGCAGCTGTCAGTCCCAGAGTTGGTTTCTCAAAAACTTACTGCCAAACAAGCTGTTACTTCCTGGTCTGTGCCTACAGTGAAAGTTGTTTATTCATTAACATCAGCCTTGTTTGTGTGCTCTCTGCTCAGAACAAAATGGCCCACGTGGTCAGTTTAAATGTTCTGGACCAAATTTCTTTTACCAACGTCCAGGATGTTGACTATTCTGGCCATTTAATCTGATCTTCTCTTTTAAATGTGGAAAATCATCATTAAAAAGACTAGCTTTCTCCTCACATGATCTTATTTCAAGTCATCAGAAAGACACTGGTTTTTGAAACCGAGGTTATAATTAAGGGAGATGGGGCCTTTGTGTTGTGCTTCCAGAGGGGAAGTTCTCAAAATGGTACACAGCGAGCTAGAATGGGAAAGCATTCCCCAAATATTTTCATTGATTGTGAAATTGCTGTGCTATACACCAAATGACTCCTAGTTAAGGACCATGCTTTTATTGCTGTGAGAAGTCCAAACCTTGTTGGCCTGAAAGCCCCTTGAGGGACAAGCACCATGTTTAATTTTGAGTGTGTCCTAAGGCCATAGTATGGTGGAATTTATTGTTACGTCGACTAAAAACTTTGATAATTGTAATTTTTGGATAATATTATTAATTTCTAATTTAAAAAAATTAATAAATCAGAAGAACTTTAGTGTAGATAACCTGTTGACTATGATTTTAGATATATGTAAAACACAAAGGAAGAATGAGCTAAACCCACACATAACATTTTATCATTGTGAGATATGAAAAGTTTATATTAAGTATTTCCTTGATTTTGGTTCTCCCCAAAAGCAGACCTTTTATCAAGGATTTGAGCGTAAATAGTTTATTTGGAATATGATGCCAGGAAGACACCAGTAATGGAGTGGACAAGTGAGACAGAGAACAGAAGGAAGCCAATAAAATGTGTCATCAAGTCAGTACCACTGTGGACAACTGGAGTTAATCCCAATGAATTCTGGAAGACAGTGCAGAATATGCATCAGAGTTATCCCTACTAAGGGGTGAGGAAGTCTGTAGTTGGTTGAGGGCTGCTTCTAGGAGCGTTAACTTTGTGTGCTTCCTGCTTGTTCTGTGAATGGACCAAGGATGAGCTCGGAGTGTGCACATCAAGGGGATAGGGAATGGACATCAACAGTGATCTCTCCTAAGTAAAAATGATAGAAAGTGCTGGACAAAACTTCCATACTCTTTTAATACACTACTGAGAGTCTCGAAGCTAGTTCCTGCAGAAAATAATTTGCAATGTCCCTGGAGAAGGACATCATGCTTGGTAAGGTAGAGGGTCAGAGAAAAAGAGGAAGATCCTCAATGAGAAGGATTGACACAGCGGTTGCAGCAATGGGCTCAAATGTAGCTATGATTGTGAGGATGGTGCAGGACCAGGCAGTGTTTCTTTCTGTTGTGCATAGGGGTCGCTATGAGTCTGAACCGACTCGACAACACCCAACAACAGCAACAAAGCAGAAAAGAGAGAGGGAAAGTGAGAGCAAGAGAGACCTGAAAACCAAAAAAAGTAACCAAAGATTTCCATTAAAGCAGTATATTGAGCTCATTAAATATTTATGATCCCTCCCATAATTCCTTTGTAATGACTCTAGGGTTCCTAATGATGGAATACAGCTTCTTTAATATTATTTCCAAAACCTCAAGTCATCATACTCATAAATAGGCACTCAAAGATGGATAGGATATACTCTCTGCCCTATTTGAAACATTGATTTTTGCCTTCTTAAAACTCCAGTAATTTTTAGGGTTTTTGTTTTGGTGGAGTTCCTTAAGTGACTCATACATGGGAATTTTAACTCTCTATCTCAATTGTCAGTTTCAGGTTTGGGGATGGGGGAACTAGAGTCTTCTAGAACACAATGAGGCTGATGATAATGTAGCTGCAATGCCATGGGGAAGCAAATAACTGGAGATCTTTGACTTGGAAAAGGGGGGGAATGGGAGGGCTGTCTTCGAGTCATGTGCAAATCTGAAATGGAGGGAAAATTGGTCTATTCTATTTTGCTCCCCTGGGTGTATCTAATGAGCCCTGGGGGTGCAGTGGTTAAGCACTCTGCTATTAACCAAAAGGTCAGCGGTTCGAACCCAACAGCCACTCCGTGGGAGAAAGATGTGGCAGTCTGCTTCTGTAAAGATTATAACCTTGCGTCTGGGGTCTTAAAAGCTTGCAAGCTGCCATCTAAGATACATCAGTTGGTCCTATCCTACTTGGAGCAAAGGAGAATGAAGAAAACCAAAGACACAAGGAAAATATTACCCCAAAGGACTAAAGGACCACATGAACCAGAGAATCCACCGGCCTGAGACCTGAAGAACTAGATGGTGCCCGGCTACCACTGATGACTGCCCTGACAGGGAACACAACAGAGAGTCCTGGACAGAGCGGGGGTTGGGGGAGTGATGTAGAACAGAACTCAAATTCATGTAAAAAGACCAGATTTAATGGTCTGACAGAAACTGGAGGAACACCCGAGACTATGACCCCCGGACGCACTGTTAACCCAGAACTGAAAACATTCTTGAAGCCCACTCTTCAAACAAAGATTGGACAGGACTATAAAACAAGAAATAATACACATAAAAGAATGTGCTTCTTAGTTCAATCAGATATACAAAACCAAATGGGCAGCTCCTGTCCAAAAGCAGGATGAGAAGGCAGGAAGGGACAGGAACTGGTCGAACAGACATGGGGAACCCAGGTGGAAGGGGAGAGTGTGTTGTCACATTGTGAGGATTGCAACTAATGTCACAAGATAATATGTGTATAAATTTTTGTATGAGAAATTAACTTGAGCTAAAGCACAATTAAAAAAAAAAGATTATAACCTTGGAAACCCTACTCTGTCCTATAGGGTCACTATAGATCAGAATCAACTTGACAGCAATGGGTTTGGGTGTGAGGGTCCATCTAAGCGGGCTGTACGCATAGGGGAGCATGGGGAAGAATGGAGGAAGAGAGAAGGGTTAGGTAACGAAGAACTAGAATTAGAGTAGAGGTTCCTGCTAACTCGAGGCAGGAGGAGGTGATGAAAGCCAGAAGGATGAGCCAAGACCCTGGGGAAACCGCAGACCCCGTGCTGCTGGGATTACCAAGAACAAACAGCAAGTCCAAAAGACCAGAGGCAGAGTGTAAGACAGGGTTACAGAACTGAGAGTTCAGATTAGGGCGGGCAGGTCAAAGGAGAGCAAGTTGAGAATAAGTGAGGAAGGTTCTAGATGGTGGGTATGTGGGACCAGATTAACAGGCCAGTGGCTGGAAGGGGCCAGAGATTAGAACTTGGACCAAAGGATAGAAGGGACAGGAAAGCACAGCCACACCAGGCGGTTCACCATTCCCAACTGTGCCCTGCACTCTCCCACCTCTCCACCTTTGCTCGCTCAGGAACTCTTAACTCTCCTTGCAAGCTCATTTTAAATGTGACTTCTTTCATGAGGTTAGTGTTAATCTTGCCTTCTTCTGGGCTTCCTTTGTGCCCCTGTGATAATTTTTTAGGATATTTTGCCTTACTTTTCTCCCTTTCTCTCTCTCTCTCACACACACACAGATAGAGAGAAAGAAAAGATTGCAAAGGAGTCCTCGACTGGGTGAAATTTGGACTAGATAACTTTGGGATCCCTTTAAATTTCCCAAGAGCCTAAGTGTTGGCTTGCCTGAGCCACACCGCAAGAGCCCTGCCTAACAGAAGATCTGAGGGCCTGGGAACTTTGGGACAAAGCTCAATGGGTCAAGCATCTTGGGCAGGTTCCAGAGAGGGCTGACAACTCACTCTTGTTGACCCACTGAAGTGAATAATGAGATAGAAAAATCTGTCTCTGGTTATGCTGGTGTGGCCAAGCTCTGCTCCTACCACACTTTCCACACGTCTATCATTAGATTACATTTCTGAGTCGTGTGGCCTGCAGGAAATGGTCTCTCTCTAAATTGTTTTTGTCTGTGTCATTCCGCCTATCAGAACCAGAGCTCAACAGTTAGTGGGTAACTGGTGCTCAGTTGCATGATTCATAGGAACAGTATATGATGTATGTGCAGCCTGAAAATGCCAAAGACACAGGTGCTTTACATGGTGTCATGGATTGAATTGTGTCCCCCAAAAATATCTGTCAGCTTGGCTAGGTCATGATTCCCAGTATTGTACAATTGTCTACCATTTTGTCATCTGATGTGATTTCCCTATGTGTTGTAAGTCCTATCACTATGATGTAATAAGATAGATTAGTGGCAGTTATATTGATGAGATCTATAAGATTAGATAGTGTCTTAAGCCAATCTCTTCTGAGATATAAAAGAGAGAAGCAAGCAGAGAGACAGGGGGACTTCCTACCACCGAGAAAGCAGTGCCAGGAGCAGACAGTGTCCTTTGGACCTGGGGTTCCTGCGTGGAGAAGCTCCTAGTCTGGGGGAAGATTGGTGAGAAGGCCAGCAGAGACAGGAAGCCTTCCCCTGGAGCTGACGCCCTGAATTCGGACTTTTAGCCTACTTTATTATGAGGAAATAAACTTCTGTTTGTTAAAGCCATCCACTTGTGGTATTTCTGTTATAGCAGCACTAGATGACTAAAACACATGGTGAATGATATTTTGAATGTATTAGGTTAAATATATGTTATAAATGAATTTCACCTGTTTCTTTGTGCTTATTTCAATGTGGCTACTTAAAAAATTACATATGTGGCTCATATTTGTGGCTTACATTTTATCTCTATTGGAAAACGCTGGTATAGAGATACCTACATATGTAGTAGACTTATAAAAGAAACGATAAATGCAAAACTAGGATTAGAGGTCCTTTTAGATGGAGGGAGATGGTATGGGGAAGGCACACAAGTAGCTTCAAAATATTGCTAAGAGTCTATCCTTAAGCTGAGTTGCAGGTATACAGCTGTTCATTTAACTGTTATTCACTATTCCTTACATGTATATTATAAATATTCTTTTCTCTTTATTTACTTTTCATACAAATTTTGATAAATTAGAAATTCTTTACCAAGACTTATTATTTGACAAAATTAATTTTGCATAATTAAAAATAAAACTGAAAAGTCAAGTATCCATTAGAAGAGTGGTCAGGAAGGGCATAAAGACAGAGATTCAAGTGGACTGTGGCAGGCTGAGAAGGAGCTCATCATGGGAAGAGGCAGAGATGGAACATTCCAGACAGGGGGAACAGCCTTTGTGAAGGCTG
Source organism: Dugong dugon (assembly GCA_030035585.1). NCBI lineage: Eukaryota > Metazoa > Chordata > Mammalia > Sirenia > Dugongidae > Dugong > Dugong dugon. The sequence goes on along the minus strand of CM057483.1, from coordinate 161,870,697 downwards.
TGAGCTGAGAAAGAGCCTCTTCAGCTTCTGAGAACTGAAAGGAGCCCAGTAGGATAAGAAGTTGGTGAGAAGAAGATGAAGAGGTTGGCAGGGCCAGAGCGTACTTGTAGGACATGGTAAGGGTCTGTATTTTTTTCCAAATGCAATGGGAAATTATAGAAGGGTTTTAAGCATGGCGATAATTGATCTTCTATTTGCTTTAAAAAGATGAGTGGATGATATGTTGCAGATGGGAGGTGTGCAGAGAGCAAGAGAGAAAACAAGGAAGCTTTTAAGGAAGCTACCTCCGTAGTTCAGACAAGAAACAATGGTGGCTTGGACGAGAATGGTAACAGCAGGAACGGAGAGAAGAAGTGGAGGGATGTGAAACAGTTCTAAGATAGAATCAACAACTAGCTGGTGAGCTTTATGTGCACAGAGCAGAAAATGGAGGAGTTGTGAAGGAATTCCAGATACTTACAGATTTCTGGCTTGAGAAACTCTCTGGATGGTGGCGGTCTTTACTGAGATGCGAAAGACTTGGTGGGGCGAAGGAGTGTTTATCTGGACATTTTAAATTTAGCCTAAGATAGCCAATTGAATACATTAAGTAGGAAAGTGGATGTATGTGATCGGACCTCAGAGGAGCGGTTTGGATAAAGACATAAATGTGGGAGTTGTCAGCAGATAGATGGAGCTTAGAGATAGGACAGTGGATGACCCCTAGAGCAGGAATCAACAAACTTTTTCTGTAAAGGGCCAGATAGTAAATATGTTAGGCTTTGCAGATAATATGATCTCTCACGACTACTCAGCACTACCATATAGGTCAAAAACAGTCATAGATAATATGTAAATCAGTGGGTTTGGCTGTGTTCTAGTTACAAAAACAGGTGATGGGCTGGATTTGGCCCACGGGCCATAGTCTGTCAACTCCTGAACAAAAAGAAAGGAGAGGAAAAGGCCTAGACCAAGCCCTGGAGTACACCAAACGTAGCAGAGAAAGAAACAAGTAATCAAAGAAGGCCGCAGTCATGCCCAGAAGAAACACGTGGATTCTGTTGTTGTTGGGTACAGTCCAGTGGATTTCAACACTTAGCAACCCCATGTGACAGAGTAGAAGTGCCCTATAGGATTTTCTAGGCTGTAATCTTTATGGAAACAGATTACCCTGTCTTTCTCCCTTGGAGCCACTGGGTGGGTTCAAACCCACAACCTTTTGGTTAGCAGCTCAGTGCTTAACCGTTGCACCACCAGGGCTCCTTGTACATTAACCCTTGGAGGAGTCATACACAACTGGGATGTGTGAGTTAATTATGCACATTTTCAATACTGATAGGATATCTAGCAAACTTCTCATGCTAAGTAACATGGGTATCCCTCATATGTCCAGGTCTTGGTGCAATACTCTATCTGGAAATATCTCATTTACTCTTTTAGCCCTTGCAGGCCTGCTTAACAACAAATGAGAAATTGTTGCGTTTCTGAAACACCTGAGCTGTGGAAGAGAAAATGATGTGGCAGGAAGTGTCCTGGCAGCCTTGTGTTTCCCCACTGGAGGGAGGCACCTTCAGCTCAGGCCTCAATCTGTAAATTACAGAGAATGAGCATAATAAAACTGTCTTCTCTGCAGTTTCAGCAGAGGACAGGGGAAATAAATTAGAGGCATCTAGCCACAGCCCAGGCAGCTCAAATTAAGAAAGAGCCAGAAAACCGTGCTGGAGAGAGAAGCCAACAGCAGGCTTTCTGGCATGTCTTCAGCAGGTAGTGGCTGGAGCTACCTCATTAGAAATTAACTGGTAATATAAACCTCAGAAATTATCGGTAAAGAGACTGATAATTTTCCATAATTTTTAATAAGAGACGTGAAATTATAAAACAGGATTCTAGCAAGGACTAGTATGGGGGAAAATGAAATATTTGGGGATTGCAATTGGCAAACTGTGGCCCGTGGGTGTGAACACAGTCCCACCCGTTTGCTTACCTAAGGGAAGAGTAACTTGCAGATTGAGACCTTAGCTTGAAGGCACATGCCTCCCCTGGGGAGAAGGGAGAAAGCTATAATGCGTCCTGCCACATCATCTTTCTCTTCCAAAGCTCAGGTGTTTCAGAATTTTCTACATATTATCTAAGGCAGTTATTTCCCTACAATGGTGGAGTTAACTAGTTGCACCCGAGATGATATGGCCTGCAAAACCTAAAATATTCACCAGCTGGCCCTTTACAGAAAAAATTTGCCAACCCTGGTATCGGACATTTAGACAATCGGCAAGATGTTTCCAACAAAAGAAAGAAAGAATCTAAATTAGAGAAAACCTCTCGGCTACCTTTGGTTAAGCAATTCCTTAATGAAAAGGTAATAAGAAATAAACAACAGAATTCTGTGGGATAGTTCATGTAATTTTTGGACCATAGGTAAACTGTATTAAGTTCTTATTCTAGAATGTTGAAATAGAAGTAATTTTCAATTAATCCTTTTGAGGTTTTCATAATGTTACCTGAATAGGGTCCGTGCCCTGGAGCAGTTGAGCCAATGAAACATACTCCAAGTCAGAAAGCGTGAGAAAGTTTTATTTAGGAGGTGCCCACCACCCCGGATCCGACAGCAATGCAGGCTGTCTCTGTGTAGTCCGGAAAGGCATTTTTACATTAGAGCTTATATATAATTTTTACAAAGGTTAGAAGTGTTGTTATTCATTACAAGGTAGTTACAAGAGACTCTTTATCCTACTGAAGAGATACATGCCAGACATTTCCTTATCAGGCTAAAGATATACATAACTGGTATCTGGGCTCTAATTTTCCTGGTGGGGGGATCATACGCCACAGGCGGCCGGACAGAGCAAAACAAAGTCATTAACAAAGGTATGCAAAAAGGAGAAGGCAAAGAAAAAAAACTTACAGGTTCATCATGGCGTTAATCATGTCAAGCTCTCAGTCGCCCATTTTGAAAAGAAGAAAATACGCTGGGGAGTTTTAGGGTCACAATAAAGCGTAACCTGTCTGTTATAGACATATACGCAGGTAGAATGAATGAAATCTCCCTAACTATTGCAAACATGATTAGTACCCAGAATAGGACAAACCAAGACCATATTCCCTGATGCTTCTAGAAGGGCTGCTTTAACCAGGATTATCTATGTGCAGGAAATTACTGAAGTTCTAACCCACGTTTTCACTTCCATTTAACTCTTTCTTCCATGATAAAAATCAAAAGTTGTGCTCAATTCAGGAATTTACTATTAATTAAAAATATCACCGCTTAGAGGATGATCTAGTACAGAGAAATCGAATTAGGTATCAAAAGATCTACATTATATAGCTTTCTTTACCACCAACAGAGGCCTTCTCATCCCCTGATTAGAACTGTTTTCTAATATTTTCTGGTTATCTGCCTTGTAGGTTTGCTTATCCTAGGTAAATTGTAAGCTCCGTAAGGGCTGGGACTGAGGTGTAAACCTTTGTTTTTTTATTTCTTCCCTGGCATCTATCAAAAATAATGAAATCAATTTGGTCAAGTCTTTGTTAGGTAAATATCTGAATTTAAACATTTTCCAGGCATTAAAATCAAGATTAAGATCTTGAACACTGATTGGATGAGTAGGAAGAAAGAAACAGGGATTCTACAACAGATGCATGCATATACACACATGCCCATGTGTGTACACACACGCAGAACACACATCTTGCATAGTTTCACCTTAATTCTCAGGAATCTGGCCAGGGAAGAAGGCAAGGAACCAGGGGACACTGGCAGAAACATGAAGTCAGGAAATCTGACCACTCCACAAAGAAAGACAAAGAGGATACATTATTGAGTAAGGATATGAGGAACAAAGGGTAAGAGATTGCATGAGTATCTTTGATTTAGGTGGGTAGCTAAGGTGGAGAGAATCAGCAGATTCCAAAGCTTAAGGGAGACAGCATCAAATACGTGAGCTTAGCTAAGACAGGACAGAGTAGACAGGGACTCCCATTTTTTAAATACCTAGTAGAAAAAGACAAATTGAGCAGGAAATGCGATGCTACTCGGGACAGATAATGTAATGTTAATAGATGGTAGAGTAAGCAACCCTGCTCAACCCAAAGCCATTTTCTTTTTCTTCTCTATTAAGAAGAATGATCTTCGGACTGAAGAGTATAAATCAAACAGTGTTAAAAGTGAACTGGAGAAAAAGATGGGTGAAGAGACTTTAAGAGAATAACAAGTCCTTCCCTATTAATTTAAGGTCTTAGCTTGAACCAGTTACATCCCTGAACTATGGAAAAACTTAGATAAGCGATTGTACTTAGTAACTTTGAAGAATCGTGAAGTAGGTGAGAAGTAGGTGAGAGACACTGGACGTATGAACAGGTCGTGCTGATAGCCAGTGCTGCTTGGCCATTGTCAAGCAAGACCTGCTCCTCCTGTTCATTAGCAAATGATAGCACTGGGTGTGGCTCAACTGGGAGCTGCTCAGAACAAGTGGAACCTAACCCCTCCTGTCCATTGTCCTCAAAGTGCTCAAGCCAGTCAAACCCAGTTTACTAGCCTACATGCCAAAGAAAAAATGCAATTTGTCTTCCTGCACCTGCACGCCATGATAACCTATGTAGTTCATTAATGTTTGTATGTACTTCCTTATGAGAGACCATATAAAGTGTTCCACCTCCCCTTGTTCAGGGAGCTTGATTGGAGGTATACACCTCCTTGCTCCTTGCCTGCACGCTTGCAATAAATGCTCTTCCTCCCACCTCGCCTCGGTGTGTCTTTATTGACTAGAAGCTGCACTGAGCAGAACCTGGTTTAGGTAACAAATTCAATCCTAATTCTTAAAAGACAAAAGGCCGATTCTGTATCTAGAAACTAGTGAGCAATTGGTAGAATAAAATTCTAGAGCAGGTTATTGAAAAGACCATAGATAGTCCCCGACTTACGATGGGGTTCTGTTCCAACGACTCCATCATAACTCGGTTCTGATCTAAATAGAATCTCTCTCTCTCTTTTTTTTTTTTTTGTTTAGTTTTCATTATCACCTGCTGTACAGCAGTGTTTTGAACAGTAAATCATAACGTTGAACATCTGAGAATGATAACATCAGCAAATTACACACTGCAACATTGTATGTAGTTCATATCACTAAGGATAAGATCTACAAAAACAAAAAACTGATGGTCGTAAATGCAGTTCATCATAACTCAAATGCGTTGTATTCTGACTGAAAGACAGAAGTGCTTACGAGGGGAAAAGATTCCCTCAGGATCAATAACATCTGGCCATTTGTCATTTTCCTTTCTGATGGGGACATCTGACTGGTAGGTATGGGAATGTGGTAGCCAGAGAAAATCTATCTAGCAAGGCCATTGACAAAGTCTGTGAAGATAACCTTGGGGACAGGGGGAATGCGAGTTGGCTGGATTTTGAATGATTGAACACCCTTGCCTCATAGGATCACATTGCTGGGTCAAGTCAACCTAGGTGGAAGTTCCTAGTGGCTGCCAAAACACTCCGTCTTTAGCTCTGACTATTTAACGTATGGATCATAGATTTGGAAGAGAATATTGGTAGTATGCTAACCAGATATGTGAAAGACAGAAAGTTGAGTATGTTAAGTAATACACTGCTTTGTTGTTGTTGTTAGTTAGTTGCTGTCAAGTTGACTCTGACTCCTGACGACCCTATGCGTGCAGAATAGAACTACTCCATAGGGTTTTCAAGGCTGTGACCTTTTAAAAGCAGATCACTAGGCCTGTCTTGTGAGGGGTCTCTGGATGGGTTCAAACCACCAATGTTTTGGCTAGTAGTTGAGCTCTTAACCGTTTTGCCACCCAGGGATTCCCAAGTAATACACTAAACCCATTGCCGTCGAGTTGATTCCAACTCATAGTGACCCTATAGGACAAAGTAGAACTGCCCCATAGGATTTCCAAGGCTGTAAATCTTTAAGGAAGCTGACTGCCACATCTTTCTCTCGAGGATCAGCTGGTGGGTTCAAACGGCCAACCTTTTGGTTCGCAGCTGAGTGCTTAACCACTGCACCGCCAGAGCTCCTAGTAATACACAAGGTGACATAATTCCGATCCAAAGAGGCTTTAACAGGCTAGATTTTTAGTTGTTTGATTGATAGTCCATGTCTCATTAATCTTTGCCCTCCCCCAGCACCTGTCTTAGTACCTGGCCCTAAGTTCTCAATGACTCTTTTATGAATGGACAAATGAATGAATGAATGGTGGAAAGAAAATAAAAGGATCAGGTTAGTGGTAGAAATTCACAGCTGATCACCAAAATCTGTCTTCTCCGAGTTCTTACATAGTGATAGAGTTGTGACTGGGCACATGATTGCCCAACTAGACTATACTTCCCAGCCTCCCTTGCAGTTAGGTGTGGTCATGACTACTCAGCCAATAAGCAGTGGCGCTTAGAAAAGAAAAACAAAATGGGCGCACAAATACAGAGGAGAAAAAACATAGCTTAACAGCCCCCTATGTGGAAAAGACTCGAAGATTTTTGGTTGAGTAGAAGACGACTATAATTCGGCAGTGTGCTATAACTGTGGAAACAGAGTGAATGCACTTGTAGAAGTGTACCACGTAGAACGGACGCAGTGATGGTCAGGCTCAAGGCCCTCTGCCCTAGTCAGATCATGTCTGGCAGCCTTCAGTTCACAGTGTGGAGCATCAGGACTCAAGTTTCTCAGTAGGGCTTCTCAGGTACTTCACGGGAATTTGATTATACTTTAGTGGCCCAGGGAGCCCTGGTGGTGCAATGGTTAAGAGCTGGGCTGCTAACCAAAAGATCAGCAGTTCAAATCCACCAGCCGCTCCTTGGAAACCCTATGGGGCAGTTCTACTCTGTCCTATAGGGTTGCTATGAGTCAGAATCGACTCGGTGCTAATGGCTTTAGTTTTTTTTTTTTAAGTGGCCCGTGCGTGCTAGCAAATTTGGTTAAAATGTTCATATTTGGGGAGACCAGCAAACGGGCGTACGAGAAAGCAGCTTCACGGAGCATCCAGCGGGAGACAAAACAACCGGTAATTTGCGATGTGCGTTTTCCCACGCCCCACCCCTCTTCACCCATGCTTGGCCTCCTCTGCTTCCCGGGGCCATGGTATCTTGACCGGGAAGCGCGGGCTGCTTGGATTCCACACACCCAAGCGGGCAGCTCTCTGGGTGCCATTTGTTGGCTGTTGGTGTTGCTTTTTTCCACTTCTTTTGATTTCTTCCTTGCCTCTGGCTGTCTCCCCCTCCTTTCGCTCGAGTGCCTCGCTCCGTGTGCCATCTTTGCTTCTTCCTGAGGGGCTGCAGAGCCCCGGCAATTTGTGATATACACTTTCCCACTCTCTACCCTTCTTCACCCACACTCGGCCCCCTCCGCTTCCCACGGACACAGTTTCTTCTCTAGAAACACCAGCCCGCACTAGCTGGCTCTCTGAGTGCCATTTGTTGGCTGCTAGTGTTGCTTTTTTTTTTTTTCTGCTTCTTTTGATTTCTCACCTGCCTCTCGCCACCTCCCCCTCCTTTCGCTTGAGTGCCTGGCTCCGTGCGCCATCTTTGCTTCTTCCTGAGGGGCTGCGGAGCTCATTCGAGTGTGGCGCTCCTTCCCGGTCTGGGCTGCCACGCTGGTGGGATCCAGGGGCTTTTGTTCGTTTGTTCGTTTTGAATTGTTTGTTTGTTTTCTTTTCCTTTTCCTGAGTTGGGAGCCCTTTCTGGCCAGGTGGAGCTGCGTGGCAAGGAACTCCCATGCAGCTTCCACAGACGTGCAGAGGGATCCCTGAAAGCATTTCTTTTTTCATTGGTTTTTTTTTTTTTTTTTTCTGTTTTTTTGGGGGGCCTTTCTTGTTCTTTTTTTTTTTAATTTCTTTTGTTTTATTTTCCCTCTTTTACCCTTTTTGTCTTTCTTCATTTCTCAGTTTCTCGTCCCTCTATATCTTCCTTCTCTTTCTGATCCATGAATACCAGGCGTTGTATACCTCTACACCTTCTAGCCAGGCTGTATTGCAACACCTGAGAGTGACTTCCCCAGACCTCATAGCTGCACCGGTGGGATCCCTGGGAACTTTGTGGTTCTTTAACTTTTCTGATTTTTATTAGTTCATTCTTTTCTTTTCTTCCTCTTCCCCTTTCTGTTTCTCTCCATTTCATAGTCTCTCATCTCTCCATTCCAAGGGCAAGCTCCCCTAGCATTCTTTTTTGTTTGTTTGTATGTTTTTGGCACCTGTTCCTCTCTCTTCTCTCCCATATCCATCTTAGCTCCACACATAACTATCTCCCCGCTGCATCCTGCCTACCTGCACCATGCGCTTGACATCACACCACGAATCAGCACGGGCACGGCCTACTGGAATCTGCCCTGCACTGATTACCGACCTGCTCTGGTGGCTGTAGTAAGTGCCACAAACAACCCATCCCAGTAACTCCTCTTCAGCTAGACCTGCCCTGCTGTACCATATCTGAGTGGCTGACCCTGCCAGTTAGAGAAGGAGATGAAAAGTATTGAGCGCACAGATGAGGAAACAACAAAGAACACACAGTCCACCTGCTCAGACATAGTCAAATTTTTTTTTAAAAGGGACGAAACAAACAACTCTACAATCAATAAACGATAAAAATAACTATTGAATGCCCCGAAAACAGCAGACAATATCTAAACATTTACAAAAACAGGACAGGATGGTTCCAGTAGGCATCCAAAATAAAACACCAGATGACTCTCTTGTGGAAGAAAATGCACTACAACTACCTCATAGGGAATTCAAATATCTAATACTCGGAATTCTCCAAGAACTGAAGCAAAAAGCTGACAAACATGAGGAAAAAATAAACAAATTCATGGAAAATACAGACAAGAAATTGGAAGAATTCAGGAAGATGATGCAGGAACAAAATGCCAAAATAAATTCACAACTAGAAATTATACAAAGACAACAAATAGAAATCCAAACGATAAAGAACAAGTTTTCAGAAATGGATGATGTCATAGAAGGGCTGAAAAGCAGATTTGAAATGGTGGAAGACAGGATCAGTGGAATTGAAGATCAACACTTGGATACAACTCTGTTTCAGGAAAACTCAGAAGAAAGAACAAAGAAAAATGAAGAGACCCTGAGAGTTATGTGGGACACAATTAAAAGCAAAAATTTACGAGTGATTGGAATTCCAGAACAGGGGTAGAAAACAGAAAACACAGAGAGGATCATTGAGGAACTGCTGACAGAAAACTTCCCCAATATCATGAAAGATGAAAAGCTGGTCATCCAAGAAGCTCAACGAACCCCATATAGAAGAGACCCCAAAAGAAAATCACCAAGGCATATCATATTCACACTCGCCGAAACCAAAGACAAACAAAGAATCCTGAGAGCAGCTCATGAAAAACAAGAAGTCACATACAGAGGAGAAACAATAAGACTAAGCTCAGATTATTCAGCAGAAACCATGCAGGCAAGAAGGCAATGGGATGACATATATAAAATCCTGAAAGAAAAAAAATTGTCAGCCAAGAATAATATATCCTGCAAAACTCTCTTTCAGATATGATGGTGAACTTAGGACATTTCCAGATAAACAGAAATTAAGGGAATATGTAAAAGTCAAACCAAACTTACAAGAATTATTAAAGGGAGTTCTTCAATCTGAGGAAAACAGCTTCAGCTCACAGGCAGAACCTAGGACACAGGATCGTACAAGCCAGATACCAATCTAGGAAATGAACTCTTGAGGACTATCCAAAACCAAAAGAAATACAACAGGGAATCAGAGCAGTTAATCAATAGATGACAACAACATCAAAACAATAAAAGAGGGAATAAATGGCATAGATATAGAACCTTCTAATGAAAAGGAAGGCAAGGCGATACTAAGTAATGGTAGACTGCTTCAAACTTAGAAAGATAAGGGTAAAATTCATGGTAACCACAAAGAAAGTTAACAAACCAGCTCATAAAAATGAAGATGAAAAACATAAAGTCTCAGCAAAAACAAAACCTACAAAAACAAAAGAAATGAAAAAAAATCCACAAACAAAAGTAACACAGCACAAAAGAGTAAGAAGAACAAAGAAAACGTCAGCACCACAAAAAAAGCACTACAAAATGACAGCAACAAACTCACATCTATCAATAATTACACTGAATGTAAATGGACTCCATGCACCCATAAAGAGACGGAGAGTGACAGAATGGATAAGAAAACAGGATCCATCAATATGCTGTCTACAAGAGACACACCTTAGAAACAAAGATGTGAATTTATTAAAAGTCAAAGGTTGGAAGAAAATATATCAAGCTAACAACTACCAAAAAAGAGCAGGAGTGGCAATTCTAATCTCAGATAAAATAGACTTTAAAACAAAATCTACCATAAAAGACAAAGAAGGACATAATATAATGATTAAGGGGGCGATCCATCATGAAGAAATAACCATAATAAACATCTACGCACCCAATGACAGGGCTCCAAAATAATAAACTCTAACAACACTGAAAAGAGAAATTGACAGTTCCACAATAATAGTAGGAGACTTCAACACACCACTCTCAGTAAAGGACAGAACATCTAGAAAGAAACTCAGCAAAGATACAGAAGACCTTAAAGAGCACAATCAGCCAACTTGACCTCATAGACATATACAGAACACTCCATCCAACCGCTGCAAAGTGCACATTCTTTTCCAATGCACATGGAATATTCTCCAGAATAGACCACATCTTAGGCCACAGAACAATCCTCAACAAGATCCACAATGGTGAGATAATTCAAAGTATCTTCTCTGACCACAATGCCATCAAGTTAAAAATTAACACTAGAAAGAGCAAGGAAAAAAATCAACTACATGGAAACTGAATAATACCCTGCTTACACATCAGTGGGTAATAGAAGAAATCAGAGATGGAATCAAAAAATTCCTGGAATCAAATGAGAATGAAAACACATCATACCAAAACCTTTGGGACACAGCAAAGGCAGTCCTCAGAGGACAATTTATAGCAATAGATGCACATATCAAAAAAGAAGAAAGGGACAAAATCAAAACATTAACTACAAAACTCAAACAAATAGAAAGAGAACAACAAAAAAAGCCCACAGTCACCGGAAGAAAAGAATTAGTAAAGATCAGAGCAGAAATAAATGAAATAGAGAACAGAAAAACAATAGAAAGAATTAACAAAACCAAAAGTTGGTTCTTTGAAAGAATCAACAAAATCGACAAACCACTGGCCAGGCTGACAAAGAAAAACAGGAGAGGACACAAATAACCCAAATAAGAAATGAAATGGGGGACATTACAACAGACCCAACTGAAGTAAAAAGGATTATAAGAGAATATTATGAAAAACTATACTCCAACAAATTTGAAAACCTAGAGGAAATGGATAAATTTCTAGAAACACACGGCCTACCAAAACTACAACAAAGTGATGTTGAAAATCTGAACAGACCCATAACAATAGAAGAGATTGAAAAGGTAATAAAAAAAACTCCCAACCAAAAAAAGCCCTGGCCCAGATGGCTTCACCAGAGAATTCTACAAAACATTTACAGAAGAGCTTGTACCAGTACTACTCAAGCTATTTCAGAGCATAGAAGAGGAAGCAACATGTCCAAATTCATTCTATGAAGCCAGCATAACGCTGATCCCAAAACCAGGCAAAGACGTCACAAAAAAAGAAAATTACAGACCAATATCTCTCATGAATATAGATGCAAAAATTCTGAACAAAATTCTAGCCAATAGACTTCAGCATCATATCAAAAAAATAATACACCACGACCAAGTAGGATTCATACCAGGTATGCAAGGATGGTTCAACATTAGAAAATCAATCAACCTAATCCACCACATAAATAAAAGGAAAGAAAAGAATCACATGATCATCTCAATTGACGCAGAAAAGGCATTTGACAAAGTCCAACACCCATTCCTGATAAAAACTCTCAATAAAATAGGTAGAGAAGGGAAATTTCTCAACATAATAAAGGGCATCTATGCAAAACCAACGGCCAACATCATTCTTAATGGAGAGAGGCTGAAAACATTCCCCTTGAAAACAGGAACAAGACAAGGATGCCCTTTATAACCACTCCGATTTCACATTGTGCTGGAAGTTCTAGCTAGAGCAATAAGGCAAGAAAAAGAAATAAAGGGCATCCAAATTGGTAATGAAGAAGTTAAACTGTCCCTGTTTGCAGATGATATGATACTCTACATAGAAAACCCTGAAGACTCCACGAGAAATATACTGGAACTAATAGAAAGATTCAGCAGAGTAGCAGGATACAAGATAAACATTCAAAAATCAGTTGGATTCCTATACACCAGTAAGGAGAACGATGAAAAGGAAATCAGGAAAACAATACCATTTTCAATAGCCCCTAAAAAGATAAAATACTTAGGAATAAATCTGACCAGGGATGTAAAAGACCTATACAAAGAAAACTACAAAACACTGCTGCATGAAACCCAAAGGGATCTACATAAATGGAAAAACATACCATGCTCATGGATAGGCAGATTCAACATTGTGAAAATGTCAATTCTACCCAAAGCAATTTACAAATACAATGCAATCTCAATCCAAATACCAACAACATTCTTCAAAGAGATGGAAAAACTAATCATTAACTTTATATGGAAAGGGAAGAAGCCCCGAATAAGTAAAGCACTACTGAAGAAGAAGAATAAAGTTGGAGGACTCACACTACCTGACTTTAGAACCTACTATACAGCTACAGTAGTCAAAACAGCCTGGTACTGGTACAACGACAGATACATTGACCAATGGAACAGAATTGAGAACCCAGATGTAAATCCATCCACCTACAGTCACCTGATCTTCGACAAGGGCCCAAAATCCATCAGATGGGGAAAAGACAGTCTTTTTAACAAATGGTGCTGGCAAAACTGGATATCCATCTGCAAAAAAATGAAACAGGACCCATACCTCACACCGTATACAAAAACTACTTCAAAATGGATCAAAGACCTGAATATAAAGCCTAAAACTATAAAGTTCATAGAAGAAAAAATAGGAGCAACACTTCAGGCCTTAATACATGGCATTAACAGGATACAAACCATAACCATCAACGCACAAAACCCAACAGATAAGCTAGATAACTGGGCTCTTCTAAAAATCAAACACCTATGCTCTTCAAAAGACTTCACCAAAAGAGTAAAAAGAGAACCTACAGACTGGGAAAAAATTTTTGGACAGTACAAGTCAGACAAAGGTCTAATCTCCATAATCTACAAGACAATCCAACACCTCTACAACAAAAAGACAAATAATCCTATTAAAAAATGGGCAAAGGAAATGAACAGACACTTCACCAGAGAAGACATTCAAATGGCCAACAGACACATGAGGAAATGCTCACAATCACCAGCCATTAGAGAAATGCAAATTAAAACCACAATGAGATACCATCTCACCCCGGCATTACTGGCATGAATCAAAAACACTGGAAATAACAAATGTTGGAGGGGCTGCAGGGAGATCGGAACTCTTATGCACTGCTGGTGGGAATGCAAAATGATACGACCATTTTGGAAAATGATATGGCGCTTCCTCAGAAAGCTAGAAATAGACATACCATTCGATCCAGCAATCCCCTCCTAGGAATACATCCTAGAGAAATAAGAGTTGTCACTCGAATAGACATATGCATACCTATGTTCATGGCAGCATTGTTCACGATAGCAAAACGATGGAAACGACCTAGATGCCCATCAACAGATGAATGGATAAACAAACTCTGGTATATACACACAATGGAGTACTATGCAACAAGAAAGAACAACAATGAATCTGTGAAGCATCTCATAATGTGGATGAAACTGGAGGACATTATGCTGAGTGAAATAAGTCAATCGCAAAAGGACAAATATTGTATGAGACCTCTATTGTAAAAACCCGTGAAAAAGTTCACACACAAAATGTAACAATCTTTGTTGGTTACCAGGGATGGGAGATGTGGGGGGTGGGGAGTGGGATGGAATACTAAATAGGCAATAGATAAGTGGTATCTTGGGTGAAGGGTGAGACAGTACACAATACGGGGGAGACTAGCACAACTTGTACAAGGAAAGGTCATGGAAGCCCCATAGACACGTCCAAACTCCCTGAGGGACTGAACTGCTTGGTGGAGGGCTGTGGGGACCATGATCTCGGGGAACATCTAGCTCAATTGGCGTGACACAGCTTGTAAAGACAATGCTCTACATTCTACCTTGGTGAGTAGTGTCTGGAGTCTTAAAAGCCTGAGAGCAGCCATCTAAGATACTCCACTGGTCTCATCCTTTTGGGAGCAAGGGAGAATGAAGAGAACAGGATACAAGGAAAAGATTAGTCTGAAGGACTAATTGTCCACGGCTACCAAGTCCTCCACGGGACTGAGTCCAGTACAGCTAGATGGTGCCCGGCTACCACCACTGACTGCTCTGACCAGGATCACAACAGAGGGTTCTGGACGGAGCTGGAGAAGGATGTAGAGCATAATTCTAACTCACAAAAAAAAGACCAGGTTTACTGGCCTAAAGGAGACTGGAGTAACCCCGAGAGTATGGCCCCCAGACACCCTTTTAGCTCAGTGGTGAAGCTACCTCCGAGGTTCACTGTTCAGCCTGGGAGTGGACAACCCCGTGAAACCAAATGAGACTAATGAGGTACAGGAGTCCAGTGACCAGGGTCAGGAGGCAGAAGGGGACAGGGTAGCTGGTGATAGGGAACCCAAGGTTGAGTAAGGATATTGTTGATGTGTTGTGAGATTGTTAACCATTGTCATAGGGCAACATGTGTAGTAACTATTAAATGAGAAACTATTTTGTTCTGTAAGTCTTCATCTTAAGTGAGAATAACAGCACAATTGGAAGAGCGTAGTCAGTGTCACTTAATTGTGCATGTAGAAATTTGGCTATGTGTATCTTCACCAAAAAAAAAAAGGTTGAGAAGTTAGAGGGTTGATATGTTGTGGGGTTGTTAACCAATGTCATGGAACAACATGTGTACTACTGTTTCATGAGAAACTATTTGTTCTGTAAGCCTTCACCTGAAGTACAATAAAATATAAAAAAAAAGAAAAAAAAAGTTCATATTTGGCTATAATTCTCAGTCAGGCATCTGAGTCAGGCAATTTGGAAACTTCCAGCTAAGCATATTAGAGGAGAGAAATCGGGATGATGAACAGATTTAAAATTATGTCCTATAAGGAGTTATCAGGAGCCCTGGCAGCGCAGTGCTTAAGCATTTGACTGCTAACTGAAAGGTCAACAGCTGGAATCCCCCAGCTGCTCCACGGGAGAAACGATGTGGCAGTGTGCTCCCATAAATATTACAGCCTAGGAAACCCTATGGGGCAGTTCTGCTCTGTTCCATAGGGTCACTATGAGTCTCAGGATCAACTTGTTGGCAAAGGGTTTGGGTTATAAGGAGTAACTGTTGGACCTGAGTGGAGATGGAGTGGTTCACCACTGTCTTAGTTATCTAGTCCTGCTACAACAGAAATACCACAAATGGATGGCTTTAACAAAGAGAAATTTGTTGTCTCATAGTCTAGTAGGCTAGAAGTCCGAATTCAGGGTGTCAGCTCCAGGGGAAGGCTTTCTCTCTCTGTCGGCTCTGGAGGAAGATCCTTGTCATCAATCTTCCAGGTTCGAGGTGCATCTCAGCGCAGGGACCCCGGGTCCAAAGGACACACTCTGCTCCTGGCACTACTTTCTTGATGGTATGAGGTCCCCATGTCTCTCTGTTTGCTTCTCTCTTTTACATCCCAAAAGAAATTGTCTCAAGACATAATCCAATCTTGTAGATTGAGTCCTTCCTCATTAACATAACTGCAGTAATCCCACCTCATTAACATCACAGAGGTAGGATTTACAACACATAGGAAAATCACATCAGATGACAAAATGGTGGGCAATCGCACCATACTGGGAATCATGGCCTAGCCAAGTTGACACACATTTTTTGAGGTGGACACAACTCAATCCATAACAACCACAATGAAGAACTTCCGGGTGGTGGTTGGGGGGGGGGGGGAATTAGTAAATATCTTCAAACATTTGGGGAACTCTTATGAGGATGAGGAATGAGATGTATTTTGAATGGCATCTGAAAATCAAGAACGGAAACTGCATGGGTCAAAAATGAAAAGGCAGAACTCCATGTAAACCTAATATACAAATATCTATCTAGATTTTTTTAATTAATTAAGAGATGCCCGTTTAGTTTTACAAAAGAATTCTTTCCTTCGTGTTCATTTATTTTTAATTTAAGTAAAATTCACATAACACAAAGTTAAGCATCTTAAAGTGTACAATTCAGTGGCATTTAGTACACTCACATTGTTGTCCAATCATCATCTCTAGCTACTTAAAAACCTTTTCATCACTCCCAAAGGAGACCTCATACCATTTAGCACTCACTCCCCATTCCCCTCTCCCCCAGCCCCTGGCAACCGCTGACCTACTTTCTGTCTCTATGGATTTGCCTAATTTAGACCATTCATATAAGTAGAATCATACAACGTGTGGTCCTTTGTGACTGGCTTCTTCCACTTAGCATAATGCTTTCAGGGTTCATCCATGTTGTACCATGTATCAGTATTCGTTTCTTTTTATGACCGAATAATATTCCGTTGTGTGTATGTACCACATTTTATTTATCGAGTCATCTGTTGTTGGGAATTTAGGTTGTTTCCACCTTTTGGCTATTGTGAGTAGTGCTACAATGAACATTGGTGTACAACTATCTATGTGAATACTTGCTTTCAAGTTTTGGGGTTATGTACCTAGGAGCGGAATTGTTGGGTCATATGGTTAGTGCAGAACCCTGGTGGCACAGTGGTTAAGAGCTCCGCTGCTAACCAAAAGGCCGGCAGTTCAGATCTACCAGCCACTCCTTGGAAACCCTGTGGAGCAGTTCTACTCTGTCCTATAGAGTCACTGTGAGTTGGAATCCACTCGGCAGCAACGTGTTTTATTGGTTTATGGTTAGTGTTCTTTTAATAGTAAGGTCCTCTATGCATTTAAGGTTTTTTGACTTGCAAAACAACCTTACAGGAATACGCTGAGTCCCTCGGTTCCCTGGCACAGTTCACAAAGCTAATGTGAGGAGAATTTAATATAGAAATTGTTGACAAACGTGTGGGAAGGCAATAGAGAAATCACAAGGGGTGGTTGAGTACCCTAAGGCTAGTACCCTTGAATGGCCAAGGGGAAGGGCAGTTACTGAACCTGTAGACAGAGTTGTGTGGAGAAGGCTGAGTGACAGGAGCTATGACCTGACTTTAGTGAAGGGATATAGCTTGTAATGACCCCGCAGGAGGAAGCTGGGGGAATAAATACCCTGAACCTCACTCTTTTCTTCCTGCGATCTGCCAAGTCTACCCATTGGCTGAACCCAACTGGAAGCCAGAAGGCAGCCAGCACATTCATGGAATCCCTGCAGGTCAGCCCTTCAGTCCCTAAAGCAGAGCAGAAAGGGTGGAGAGTTAGTCTGCAGAGCAAATAGAAGCTATTAAGGAAACATAATGTGAACCTGGACTTGCTACTGTGTATATCAACCATTCTGTCTCAAAGAAACCTCAGTTAGGACAGTCTCCAAAGCAATTAGTGTGAACTAATCTAAAATGAAAGTGAAAACTCAGCAAGCTGGAAGTGACACTGGTGGTTTTTCATCTCCCTCCATTCATATGGATGAATACTCTCTTCATTTTTAAACACGCTTACAGACTGATAGCCTTCTATTATGTGCTAAACCAATGGTAACCAAATGAGGAAAATAAATCTTGCTTCTGTAAAGAATGCCTACAACAATAAGAGACAGATTCTGTTTTCTTAAAGCATCCAATGATCCTCCGTAAAAGTCTGAATAGGTCAGAATTCAAAAAACAAATCTAGCTGGATAAGTTTGAGCCTTGCAGGGGAGAAAGGATAAGACACAGTAATATTCTTGGACCTAAACCGTTTATGTTTGGGTTTTGCATTAGACAAACATTCATTCCCCTTCTTCATTTGCTCAGAAAAAGAGTGAAATCTGTCTCGTTGGCAATTTTTATTCCAATCTGACTCCCTTCTGTAAATGCCCTGTCTCAGTTATAACACATGATTTTTGTTTATTGTTTATGTTGTTGTTGGTTGCCAATATCGACTTATGGCAACCCCAGGTGTGCAGAGTAGAACTGCTCCATAGCACTTTCAAGGCTGTGATTTTTAGAAAGCAGATGGCCAGGCCTATCTTCCAAGGTCCCTCTGGGTGCGTTCGAACCGTCAACCCTTCAGCTAGTAGTTGAGCGCTTAACTGCGCCATCCAGGGACTCCACATTTATTGCTTTATTGTGGTAAAAATATATATAACAAAACATTTGCTAACACAACATTGTTTGCATGTACAGTTCAGTGGCACTGGTTTGTTCATCATGTTGTGCAACCATCACCACCATATAAAAACCAGAAAACCAAACCCGTTGCCGTGGAGTCCATTCCAACTCATAGCAACCCTATAGGACAGAGTAGGACTGCCCCATAGGGCTTCCAAGGAGCGGCTGGTGGATTCCAACTGATGACCTTTTGGTTAGCAGCCGAGCTCTTAGCCACTACGCCACCAGGGCCTCGCCACTATATACCACATGGTGTTTTGTTTTTTTTTTTAATCGTTGTGCTTTAAGTGAAAGTTTACAATTCAAGTTAATCTCTCATACAAAAATTTGGACATAGTTATGTGACCCTAGTTGCTCTCCCTATACTGTGACAGCACACTCCTCCTTTCCATCCCTGATTTCCCGTGTCCATTCAACCAGCTCCTGACCCTGTCTGCCTTCTCATCTCACCTCCGGACAGGAGCTGCCCAGTTAGTCTTGTGTATCTACTTGAGATAAGAAGCACACTCTTCCCAAGTATCATTTTATGTCTTACAGTCCAGTCTATGTCTGAACAGTTGGCTTCGGGAATGGTTTTAGTTTTGGGCTAACAGAGAGTCTGGAGGCCATGTCTTCTGGGGTCCTTCCAGTCTCAGTCAGACCATTAAGTCTGGTCTCTTTACTAGAATTTGAGTTCTGCACCCCACCTTTCTCCTGCTCCATCAGGCGCTCTCTGTTGTGTTCCTGTCAGGGCGGTCATTGGTGGTAGCCGGGTAGCATCTAGTTCTTCTGGTCTCAGGCTGATGAAGTCTCTGGTTTATGTGGCCCTTTCTGTTTCTTGGGCTAATATTCTCCTTGTGACGTTGGTGTTCCTCATTCTCCTTTATTCAGGTGGGTTGGGACCAATTGATGCAACTTAGATGGCCGCTGGCTAGCTTTTAAGACACCAGACTCCGCTCACCAAAGTGGGATGCAGAACATTTTCTTAATAAAGTTTGTTATGCCAATTGACCTACATGTCCCCTGAAACCATGGTCCCCAGCCCCCCTCCCCTGCTACTCTGTCCCTCCAAGTGTTTGGTTGTATTCAGGAAACTTCTTAGCTTTGGTTTAGTCCAGTTAGCCGACGATATTTTTAAAGGCTGATCTCAACTCTGTACCCAGAGTTTTTTTCCTACCAGGGTCTTGGTGCTTAGATTCTATTTTCAGCCCTAGCCGAAAGCTTTAACCCCCGTCAGGCCCACACCCATGATGCTGTGAACTGGGCAGGGTCAGGCTGAGCTTGATGGAAGAAACTTGATAAGAACTGAGGGTGATCTAAAGAGAATAAAGTCCTGGAGGCCACCTGGAGAGGTCTACAAAGGCCAGGGCCACCGATGACGTCCCCAGGATTGTAAGTGAGAAAATGCCCAAACAGGTCTATAGACGGGTTTTAACCAAAAAAAAAACAAAACCCACAATGTGATAGAATTATGCCCTTTGCAAGTTATTTACAGGATTTATATATGAAGAAATTAATGCTACAGGCTCTACATAAAGTCACATAAAGGAGAATCTTCTTTCACCAGTTCCAGTTGCCATCAAGTCTATTTTGACTCATGGTGACCCCATATGTACAGAGCAGAACTGTGCTCCATAGGGTTTTCAATGGCTGATTTTTTGGAAGGAGATTGCCAGGTCTTTCTTCTGAGGCACCTCTGGGTGGACTCGAACCTCCAGCCTTTCAGTTAGCAGCCACGTTTTAACCATTTGCACCACCCAGGGACTCCCTTCTTTCACCAGGCAGGGCTAAACCTGTGACTGGGCGATGCTGAAAAAACACCCCCCCCCCCCCCAAAAAAAGGCCTTGGGCTGCCTCATCCGGTTTCTGCCCCTGCTGTTGTTCCTGGGCGCTTTTTTCTTCCCTTTCTCACAGTGCTCCTCGTTTAGTATCGTCATTATTTAACATGTCTGCCTTCCTGGCTAGACTGTGAGTCCCTGAGAGGAAGGATCATGCCTTATTCAGTTTTGCATCCCGCTGGCCCTGGGAGCTCCTTCCCCAGAGTATGCACCCGATGGTTACTTGTCAAATAAATTAATAATGGGGCAACTTTGTCTTCCAGCTCTGTTCCCTTGAGGGGAAGGATTCCCAGACTAAGAGAGAATATCCGCCCTCCTATATATTTGCAACAGTGGAGCTTGTAGTCTGGGCTTTCTTTGTAACTGTTTTGTATTCTGTATGCACTACACAAGCATATTTTGTTACATTGAATCACTTAGAGCGGGAGTCAGCAAACTTCTTCAAGGGCCAGATATTTTCCGCTTTAGGACCCATGCAATGTGTGTTGAAACTACCCAGTTCTGCCCTTGTAGCACAAAAGCAGTGCCTGAGTGGCACAAATGGTTTGGGCTCGTCTACTAACCGGAAGGTTGGCGATTCAGACCCACTCAGCGGCACTGCAGAAGAAAGGCCTGGCGATCTGCTTCTGTAACGATTACAGCAAGAAAACCCTATGGAGTAGTTCTTCTCTGTAACACATGGGGTTGCCATGGTTCAGAATTGATTCGTGGGCAATCGATTGACACACACAGCACAGAAGCAGCCATAAACAATATGTAAATGACCGGGCATGGCTGTGTACCAGTAAAACAGGTCCCTACTATTGGACACTAAATTGTGAATGGCCGTAATGAACAACGTCACATACATGCTCTTTCTTTTGCATGCATAGGTATCTATAGATTAGATACTCAGAAGTGGGATTACTGGGGCAAAGCATAAATACATCTGGAAGTTTGGTACCAAAAATCCAATTCAAACCAGTTGCCGTCAAGTCGATTTGGACTCATGGCGAACCCATGTCTTGCAGAGTAGAACTGAGCTCCATAGTATTTTCAATGGCTGTGATCTTTTGGAATTAGATCACCAGGCCTTCCTTCCTAGGTGCCTCTGGGTGGATTCAAACTGCCAGTCTTTTTGGTTAGTAGCTGAGTGCTTAATCATTTGTACTATCCAGGGAAGTTTGGTAGATATGGCCAAATTTGTATTACCTTTTCATAAAAAGTTTTAACTAAAAAAGTAAACATGATTCCAAAATCAATTTATTCACAGCTTCCAAAGTCAGAATTACAGTAGGAATTAGTTCACCAACAAGCATTTATTGAGAATCTACCATCATGCCTTCAATACCCACTACAGGAAAAACAAAAGGATTATAGGACATGTCTCTTCACTCAAAATGATTGTTTGACTTGAATTTTTTTTTAATGAATTAACTAATTAATGATTTAACTAATAAAAGAAAATCTGTTCCAAATTCATCACCATCATGGCTTAAGACAGTCACGGCGAAAAGCAGTCTTTGCATTTTTAAAATCTCCTTTTTCATGTTTTACCTTACCAGGTGCCCTCTAGTTGAGACCCTTTGTGCATCAGCATAGAACTGTGTTCCACAGGGTTTTCAGTGGTTGATTTTTCAGAAGTAGATAACCAAACCTTTCCTCCGAGGCACCTCTGGGTGGACTCGAACCTCCAATCTTTCGGTTAGCAGCTGAGCACATTAACCACCCAGGGACTCCAAACTGATATTATTACCGTATTATTACTACACTTTTTATGCTGCATTTTTGGTTCCCATTTGCTTAAGCCTTCATGCTTACTCATCCCATTTTTGTTTATAAGCTGACTCAGGTCACAGACCTAGCTTCCCTCTCTTGTCTTTCCACGTGCTAACCAGAGTGTTTTGGAGCCCAAGGGTGTTGGATAATAGTTTTTGGCTGATGATCTCAATCCTTCTTCATTCCATGGCCAGAGAGGAAATTTCTTAATTTAATGTACAAATTCTTTCATTGAATTAGATCCCAGGATAAGAAAATCTTGAATTACATCCAGCTACAATCATTTTTTAATTTATGGCAGTTCCCTGTCGATGTATTGCTTCAACTCTTTTTGAATTATCTTCAGGATAACTTTACTTGCATGTGACATTAATGATATTAGCAAATTATGGATAACATTGCAAAGAATGGGGAATCCAGAACACTTAACTGTGCTCACATGGAACCTGTACATAAATCAAGAGGCAGTCTTTTGAACAGAACAAGGGGATACTGCGTGATTTAAAGTCAGGAAAGGTATGCATCAGAGTTGTATCCTTTCACCATACTTATTCAATCTGTATGCTGAGCAAATACTCTGAGAAGCTCGACTAAATGAAGAAGAACACTGCGTCAGGGTTGGAGGAAGACTCGTCAACAACCTGCGATATGCAGATGGCACAACCTTGCTTGCTGAAAGTGAAGAGGACTTGAAGCACTTACTGATGAAGATCAAAGACTACAGCCTTCCGTATGGATTATACCTCAACATAAAGAAAACAAAAATCCTCACGACTGGACCAATAAGCAACATCATGATAAACGGAGAAAAAATTGAAGCTGTTAAGGAATTCATTTTACTTGGATTCACAATCACTGCCCATGGAAGCAGCAGTCAAGAAATCAAATGACATATTATTGCATTGGGCAAATCTGCTGCAAACGACTATTTTAAATTGTTGAAAAAAACAAGGATGTCACTTTGAGGACTAAGGTTCACCTGACCCAAGCCATGGTGTTTTCAATTACCTCGTACGCATGCAAAAGCTGGACAATGAATAAGGAAGACAGAAGAAGAATTGAAGCCTTTGAATTACGGTGCTGGCAAAGAATATTGAACATACCGTGCATGGACTGCCAGAAGAAAGAACAAATCTGTCTTGGAAGAAGTACAACCAGAATGCGCCTTAGAAGCGAGGATGGCGAGACTCCGTCTCATGTACTTTGGACATGTTATCAGGAAGGACCAGTCCCTGGAGAAGGACATCATGCTTGGTAAAGTAGAGGGTCAGCGAAAAAGAGGAAGACCCTCAACAAGATGGATTGACACAGTGGCTCCAACAATGGGCTCAAGCATAACAACGATTGTGAGGATGGCACAGGGCCCGGCAGTGTTTCATTCTGTTGTACATAGGGTCACTATGAGTAGAAACCAACTCAACGGCACCTAACAACAGCAGTCATTTTTACTGAACTGTTGTTTTGCTGTGACACTTCCAGCGTCTAGACTCCACATTAAGGGGAAAGGAGAAGTAAGTGATATGTTGTGAGAAGACTCCTCGGAGAAGGACTGTTTTATTTAAGCTCAGGAAAGTTTATGGTACTGTCACTACTTTTCCTTCTTTGCTAAGAATTCTAGTTCCATTGGATGCTGTGATGGGGGAAAATCAGCAACAACTGCTATGCAATTGACAGAGTTGTTTTGCCGCTGCTCCCCGTGGAAAACATGAGGGACACCTGATGAAATTAGCTTTTCGAAGATGGCATTTTAAAGATAGATAACGGTTGGCTTCTATATCCTGGATTTTCATGTATGTTTTCTTTCCCCCATCTTCAAAGACTTTTGGATTGCAATGAGAAATCAAAACGTAACTTTGTAGGGATGGTTTATCCATCAAATTGGTTTTGAAAATAAATGCTCAGTAAAATATAAATTGTGAAGCTGGGCTGTATAAAACAACTCTAAGAGCAAGATATTTCTTTTTGGAGAGCGTCTTCGAAGTTTACTGACTGCAGTAATTTGGGTAATGAGAGGGGATCTTGGGAAGCCAGCAGCAAAGTATCAAATAACGAACATCTGGAAATGTTGGCAGGCGTGAGTTGGAAGGATGCCTCGTGTGGCGGCAGGTGTGCAGAATAAATGCCAGGGGATGAAGTAGAATTAGGTGGGAGCAGTTATTGTCGGTAGTAGGACTTAAGTCTTCAAGATGAGACGCCTGAGTTTTCTGTCTTTATTTGCTACAAAAGCAGATGACCAGGAACTAGCCAGTCATTTATGGTTTATTGCATGCTACTCTCCTCTTTCTCAGAATATTTTGTGTTTGTTTTAAATAAGCCCAACACTTGGTATTCTTGACCTTGCTTAGAACTCTTTCTTTCCCTTGGGATCTGGCCCCAAATAAATTAATGAATATTTTAATGAAACTGGTATTATTTTCTCATCTAAAATTATTTAAAACTTTGTTATTAGTTATAAATTGTCCATATTAAAATCACCCTTCATTTCAGTTAACCCACCCTTCCTTCCTTCCTTCCTCCCTCTCTCCCTCCCTTCCTCCCTTCCTCCCTTCCTTCCTCCCTCCCTTCCTTCCTTCCTTTCTCCCTCCCTCCCTCTCCCTCCCTCCCTTCCTTCCTTCCCTCTCTCCCTCCCTCCCTCCCTTTCTCCCTTCCTCCCTTCCTTTCCTTCCCCAGTGGTTCTCAAAGTGTGGTCCCCAACACAACAGATAGATCCTGATAGAAAGGGGAAAAAAATGTGGACCAGAACTTCAAATTCCCAAAGAATCCAGACTTACTGGATCCATTGAGGCTGGAGGAACCCCCGGGACTATGGCCCTGGGATGCTCTTCAAACCTTGAAACAAAACTATCCTCTCAAGTCATCTTTAAATCAATGAAACAGTTTAGCTCAAAAAGTAAAGAATGTCATCCTTAAGTATTGTGCTTTAACAAATACATATATCTATATGAGACCAAAGTGACAACGGTAACTTGAAAGCATAGATGAGAAGTTTAGGGGGGGCACTATCTAAATTAATGGTGGTAAAACAACTAGAGCAGAAACAAGGAGAATGCTGGCACAATGTGCAGAATGTAACCAATGTCACTGAACAATGCGTGTAGAAATTGTTAAATGGGAATATGTTTTGATGTGTATATTTTCACCAAAAATAAAATTAAAAAAAAAAAAAAGTGTAGTCCCCAGACTGGAGCATCAGCCTCACCTGGGAACATGTTAGAAATGCAGAGTCACAGGCCTCACCCCAGACCTACAGAATCAGAAACTCTGAGGGTGGGGCCCGACAGTTTGCACTTCAAGAAGCTCTCCAGGTGATGCTGATGCACATCCAAGTTTGAGGTCCACTACAAGTCTAGGGGAAACCCTGGTGGCGCAGTGGTTAAGAGCTCAGCTTCTAACCAAAAGGTTGGCAGTTTGAATCCACCAGGTGCTGCTTGGAAACCCTATGGGGCAGTTCTCCTCTACCTGTCCTATGGGGTCACTATGAGTTGGAATCAACTCGCCAGCAATGGGTTTGGGTTTTGTTTGTTTGTTTATTATTCTAGGATCAGACATGAGGGAGAGAGAGTGATACGGCCATTTCAATTGAGAATTTAATAAACTTGTGTTTTCCTGTTTCAGAGGGCAATCTTCTGTGCAGTTAATTTAGATGGGAAGGCAGTGCTGCTGGAACTCAGTGTTGCTGAGGTCATTCTAATCAGAGCTGGGGAAATCCCCTTCAGACAATTAACTATAATGTGGGAACAGGAAGAAACGCTCTCTTGCTCATTTATAGCCGGTTCAGTACTATGTGTGTATGTATCCTGTCTATATATTTATTTTTGAAAAACTAAAAGAAAAATCAGAAATGATTACAGATTATATGACAAACACCTGTGTGTATGGTGATTCAGGATCAATAAATGTTAACATTTCACATCTTTTCTTTTAATGCAGTTTTTTTCTATACGTAGATAAACTTAAAATGTTCTATTGTCTCTGCTCCAAATCTCTTCACCTTCCACCCTTTCTCTTTCCTTCTCTTCCTCCCTAGAAGCAACTTCCACCATGAATGTGGCAATATCCAGTTTGTTTTTATAATTTTAGCACATATATACGTACCCACAAATAATTCTCTTCTTATTGTCCCAATAATGTTGCTAGCACTTGGGTGCAGTAGGGCTTGCAGACTGGTTTGCTCAACTCTGTTCCAACCTCCTTGAAAGCAACCAGCTGTACTTCCCAGCCTCCCTTATGGCTAGAATTGTGGATGAGATTTAGATTCTGCATGAGGAATACATTCATGCAATCCTTGCATTTGGAACCAAGTTATAGAAGAGAAGCCCATTGTGAGAAATCTATTTTGCAGGTCCAGTTCATAGCTGAATTGGCCAAGTTCCAAGCCAACAGCTGAGGCTGTGGCTTCCTGACTTAGCAGAGGTGGCGTCCCTATCACAGCAGAGGCAATGTGGCTCTCGAGGCAGCACTTTGGCGGTAGTGGCCCACTCAAAAGGCCACTTTCTGATAGTGGAAGGACTGGCAGTGCCCCTGGAGGTACTGTTTTGTGGTTGACTTTGAAAGTCTCTCCTGGCACTCAAGCTCAGTGTCTGTCTCTTCAGTCCACCCTATGATATTGTCACTCAATACCCCATATTATTCCCTTTCTACTTAAACCAGCTAGATTGATTCTGTATCTGTAACTGGTCCCCAATAAATACAATAGTTGTTCACTTCCCTGCCTTAAATACAGTATAATAAATGTACTTCATGGCTGACCAAAAAAAAAAAAAAACAAACCCATTGCCATCCAGTCGATTCTGACTGATAACAACCTTATAGGACAGAGTAGAACTGCCCCATAGGGTTTCCAAGGAGTACCTGGTGGATTCGAACTGCTGACCTTTTGGTTAGCAGCCGTAGCTCTTCACCACTACACCACCATTTTAAGGGCTGAGACCCTTAAAATTCCTCAAAATCCTGGTTAAGAAAATAGAGAAGGAGACTTTTGCGCAAATGAAACTAATGGATGCCAAATCACTTTGAACACCCAGGAGTGACTTAATTTGAACAGAACTCTCCATTCACCCTGTTACTGTTTAATCTGTGAAAGTAATTTCAGGAACGGCAGGATGTTACCTGGAAAATGCTCTTGCTCAGCTCCACAGAAGTAAGAACTGACTTTTAGAGGCTTGTCTATAGTATCGTTTTGAGCCTCCACCATCATCCGTTGCACACGTCATTACTGCTTTAGCCTGTAGAGAATTTTCAGTTCACCATGGATATAACTGATCTGTTCTTTCAGGTACAAAAAATTCTTGGCACCAAGTCCTCTTGAGTAGCATATTTCTTAGAAGGCACAGGTTATCAAGGAAAGTAAAGAGATTTGAAGTTGGTAAGTTTGGGTTTCACTACCAGCTTTCTCCAGATTGTTAGCTGCATGAGCTCAGACTGAGTTCAAAAGCCCTCTCCTATGCCAACATTTTAGGTGTTTGTTAAGGAAGATTAAAGAAAAAAAAAGTTGCCTTCAAGTCGACTCCTACTCATGGCAATCCCATGTGTGTCAGAGAAGAACTGCGTTCCATAGGGTTTTTAATGGCTGTGACCTTTCAGAAGCAGATCGCCAGGACTTTCTTCTGAAGCACCTCTGGGTAGACTCTAACCACCAACCTTTTGGTTAGCAGCTGAGCGCATTAACCATTTGTACCACCCAGGGACTCCAAGGAAGATTAAGGAAATAAAAAAAATAGCAGTTACCATCAATGGCATGAAAAAAACCACAGATTAAATGAAATATTTGCACCGTTTAGGATGAAGGAAAATAAGAGCACACACACCCCTCTGAGTTTGCTACTTACCTTCTACCTCTCTTCATTTCAGTAACTCATTGCTCACCTGTGAGATGGAGAAATAGTACGGTATTAAACTCAGCTGGTGAAATCAGAATAAAGCCTGGAGTCTAGTTAATAGTAATACTTCAATGTTAATTTCTTACTTTTGACAAATGTCCCATAGGTAGGTAAGATGTTAACATTAGGGAAGAGTGGGTGAGGGACACACAGGAATGGTTCACGCTATCTTTGCAACTTTTCTATACATCGAAAATTATTCCCCAATTGAAAGCTGTTCTGGACTGAAGTTGTGTCTCCCAAAATATGTATTGGAATCCTAACCTCTGTACCTGTGGATGTAATCTCATTTGGAAATAGGATTTTCTTTGCTATGTTATTGAGGCCATATCAGTATAGGATATGCCCTAAACCCATTTGCTTCTGAGTTATAAAAAGAGCAGATTAGACACAGACTCACTGGGTGGTGCTAGTGATTAAGGGCTGCGCTACTAACCAAAAGGTTGAGGGTTCAAGTCCACCGGAAGGTGACTCAAAAGAAAGGCCTGGTGATCTACTTCCGAAAGTTCTCAGCCATTGAGAACTCGATGGAGCATAGTTCTACTCTGAAACACATGTGGGTGCCATGAGTTGGAATCAGCTGGATGGCAACTGGCTTGTTTTTTTTCTTGGCTTTAGGCATAGATGCACCCACTTACCGAGAAGGACATGCCACTTAAGAATTGTCTACAAGTCAGGGAGGCAAAGAATGTCCAGGGCTACCAACTAAAAAGGAATCGACATGTCCGAGACCCTGATTTGAACTTTTAGTGTCCAGAACTGTGAGAAAATAAATTTCTGTTCTTGAAAACCACCCACTTGTATTTGTGTTACAGCAGCATAGGTAACTAAGATAACAGTTTATTAAAAACCAAATGAATAAACTGAGGTTTGGAAGTCCCCTCAATATTTACCAGCTGTGTGATTTAAAGAAAAGCATTTATTAAGTGCTCTGAGCAACAGTTCCCTCATTTCTAAAGGGGGACTAGTACCATCCACTTTTCTGGTTAAGTGAAGATCCAAAATCAGATTAGAAGCTCTATACTTCATTTTAATAGTTACTGTCATTGGCTTTTAAGGAACCCTGGTGGTGCAGTGGTTAAGCGCCCAGCTGCTAATCAAAAGGTCAATGGTTCAAACCCACCAGCTGCTCCAAGGGAGAAAGATGTGGCAGTCTGCTTCTGTAAAGATTACAGCCTTGGAAACCCTATGGGGCAGTTCTACTCTGTCCTACAGGGTTGCTAAGAGTCGGATTAGACTCAACGGCAACAGGTTATTATTACTGGCTTTTAAAGCATCCAGTAACTTAGAGTAAAAAGCAGCAGAGTAGCCAGGAAAGAATACCCTCGTCAGTATGCTCTTTGGTGAGGTGCCAAAATGAGTATCCAAATTAATCTTGATTTCCTCTAAGGTGACACTTTCATAAACATCAAATAAATGTATTATAAATGAGCTAAGGAAAACAGAAGAATTGATAAATCATCCAAATCCTAAATGCTTAAAAAACTTGTAGAAAATCTAATCAAGGAAAAAAATATATGAGAACATTCTGTGCAGTTTCATGTCAGTAAAATTTTAAACTTAATAAAGTGGATGGTATTCTTAAAAAAAAAAAGAAAAAACCCACAAATTATCACAATTTACTCAGGAAGAAGAAAACACCCTAACAGACAAATAACCAAGAAAGAAACTGAAAAAGTTATGAAAAAAAGCATCTTGAGATAAAAGGTTCTTGGGTCAGAGAGTTTTACTGGTAAGATCTCTGAAACTTTCAATAACTAATCCAATACTAAATAAATTATTCCAGAACTTAAAAGAATCAAAACATTCAGAATTCATTTTATGAAATTTTAATGCAGTTACTAAAGACCTGACAAACATACAAAGAAAAATAAAACTATGAACTAATCTCACTTAGCGACATGGTTGTAAAACTCAATTAACATATACTAATTTAATGAAACTAGCATTTCATTTAAAAAATAACCCATTGTAATTAAATTAGTTACATTACTCTTACAGAAATGGAAGAAGGAATTTATACAAGAAGATCTGGTAATATATAAAAGATCAAACCAATTAAGAGACCAATCAAGAAAAACCATATAATATTCTCAAAGTTATTGAAAAAGGCATTTTATTAAATGAAATCCCCATTTCTGAACTCTTATAAAACTATAAATAGAAGGTCATCAACTTAATGTGATTTTTAAAAGTCTGTATCAAACAACAGCCAAGATGTATTTCACAGTAGAGCCATAGAAGCATCCCATTAAAATAAGACACAAAGCAAGCATTCTCATCTTAAACATTAATATTTAACATTGTTTTAGTTCTGACTATTGCAATATGAATCAGAAATAAAAACATAAAATTTTTGTTACTTGCAGGTAATATTATTATACACCTATAAATCAAAATAAAATTCACTAAAAATTATTTAAATTGATAAGTTCAGTAAAGTGGTTACACACAAGATAAACATACAGAAATTAATAGTTTTCATTGCCAAAAGTAGCTAAGTAGAATAAATATTTGAAAAACGTATCACATTCACAAGGGCAACAAAAACATAAAATACTCATTTATTAAATATGCAGAATCCTATGATAAAAAAGTATAAAATTTTGCTAAGACATACAAAGCAGAAGAAAGGCCTGGTGATCTGCTTCCATAAAGATTGCAGCCAAGAAAACCCTATGGAGCAATTCTACTTTGTAACACATGGGGGTCACCATGAGTTGGGGTCTGACTCAACAGCAGCTAACAACAACAACACATATAAAGAAAGACTTAAATATATAGAATCATGACATACTCCTGGCTGTCAAGATAGAATTTTATAAAGATGTCAATTCCTCCTAAAATGACTTGTAGATTTAATGCAATTCTGATCAAAATTCTATTTTTTTAATTTTACAATAATATTCATCTCAAAAATGTGTGTTGTGATTCTATCTTTCACTCTAACCATCTTTGAGATCTCAATAATGATGGAAAAACTAAAGATTTGGGCTGTGGTGGCATAGGTGGGATTAGGGGAGCATCCTGTACTTCTGGAGAACACAAGTGCTCCAGAATCAGGAAGAATGTTCATGCTGTGTTGCCCTGTCCCAAGCAAGGGTACTGCTCTTCAGCCTGTATTTCTTCTTCTGTTCAGCAGAGTCACCTCATGATAACCTCCATCAACTTTTTTTTTCCCCTCTCAAGTGGTTGAAATTTAGTTATGTGCTTCTGAGTATAAGCCTGCTTGTCTATTGAGTATGGACCTGGTAGATGATCCCAAGGCCCAAAATATCTAGACTAGTCCAGATTCGTCATCTGTCAAAGATCATGAGATGCCAACAGCCCACAAAGAGAAGATGGGAGATGAGTTGAATCATCATTTGCAGCACGAGGCTGTTCATCACATATACCTACAATCTTCCTCCAGCCCCAGCGTTATGCACTGTGGAATAGGTTGTCTAATGCTAGGCTGCATTGGAAGATTCTTGAATGCTCTATAAGTCCCATAAAGAACTCACATCCTGGAGACAAAATTAAATAATTATGTGGGTCCTGTGCAGCCTACTGGTTGCATGAGGATTCTAGCCCTCTCACATAATTGGTCCTTGTCCTCGTTTAATTATCCCAGGACTCCAATGGGCCACATTCCTGGGAAGTGGTGTCCTGGCCCTGGGAATGAATCGGTGCCTATGAGGTTATTTGAGGGCACAGGTCCTTCGATTCTTGAGTCCAAGACCCCAGGGCATTGTCCTTATCTACATGGTCAAAGTCAGGTTGCTGGTAAGTCTGACATTCTGGCTAGCATGAAGAGAGACCGAGCAAAGGAGTTGGGAGCTGCACATTATCAAGTGGCATTGATAACTCGGTCACATGGATGCACCTAATCCCAGGGGGAGCTGGGAGTGTGGATTCTAGCTGGGAGGCCACACGCCCTGGGAGAGGGGAGAATGGATTCAGGGGGGCAACAAGCTGTCTTGCACAGTGCCGTTCGGAATCTCTGCATGGAGCAATGAACAAGCACAGGCTTAAACATGTGCCTTTGTTTTAAAAGCACTTACACATTCAAAGTGTTGGCCTGTCCATAATGGTGCATTTTCCCAGATGTCCTGCTGAGTGGGACACTCAAACTAGATGAAGGGGGGCATATGCAAAAAAGGATCTCAGGCATTTGGGGTAGGATCTTACTCAATACACAAGTT
Organism: Dugong dugon; assembly: GCA_030035585.1. Taxonomy (NCBI): domain Eukaryota; kingdom Metazoa; phylum Chordata; class Mammalia; order Sirenia; family Dugongidae; genus Dugong; species Dugong dugon. Next base: position 161,838,722 of record CM057483.1, on the reverse strand, counting down.
ATAAAAATAAATACCTTTGAGGCAGCTGGCCCATGGAAGATGTTTTAAAAATTGTCAGGTGGCATTTGATTATGTGTCGACAGTTCAAGGTTAGCAAAGCCCCTCCTAGGTTTGGCTAAGTAATTCTTCCTCTTGCTTTTCATATTTCCCTGTTTCCAAGCCAATCTCTTAAGGGAAGGGCTTACCAATTTTTACGAATCAAGGCCAGAATGGCCTCCTAAATGTATTTTTCTCCAGCTTTGTGTTCTCCATTTGTCACGTGCCTTGACATTGTAAAACTCAAGGCCATCTCACAGTCCCTCTTTTACTGAAAATGAATCATATTTATTTATGGCTAACGCACCCTTGGGGAGAAAGGGAGAAAACAAAGCAGCTGGATTACTTAAATACAGAACCAAGAAATGCCATATCCCTCCTCAGTCTTTGTCAGCCCTTTCCCAAGGCCGTAATATATTCCTTAAAATAAGCTCAGTTGACTAAGATGTACCGCATCAGCAGAAAAAGAGCTGTTGTTCAAAAACACAACCCTTTGACTCAAACAAATGTAATTATCTCATTACCAACACAGATCGGTATAACCCAAACAATTGCATTACCTGTGAAGATTAATCTAACTGGAACCTGAAATTAATTCTAAGATGGGGGAATGTTTGAAAAAGCAAAACAGGCCTTCCTTGGGTAGCGGGGTCTCTGAGCTGCTAATTACATATCTGTATTGGGGAACACCTTAAAATGGATGAAAACCTAGGAATAGAGAGGCTTATGTGTGGCTGTTTTTCTGTAAATCACATAGCACTTCTGTTTACTTTTACTAAAGAACGAGATGAACGCAAGCTGAAGAGTGTGGCAAATAAAGTGGCCGCCGACAGACATTTCTAAGGGATAAATCTTTTTTAAAAAAATCAGATTGCTTTTTGGAATAGAAGAAAAGGATAATAGATGCCTGAATCTCAGAAGGGTATTTGATAACCTTTGGCACAGTGAACTAATAAATAAAATAAAGGAATTTAAAAATCAACCTTAACATCCATAGGTGGAAATTATCCTGGCTGGAGTTTGAGGTATCATGAAAGGAAATGGTATTTGATTGTTATGGTAACTAACATAGAAAGGAATTCCTGGTATTTGCTTAGGCAAGGCAAGCTATCAGGTTAAATTCTATCCTAAACTGTAGAGCTTTTTTACGGGAAACCTATAAATTTCCCCATATAAGCCTAAATGTATAGTCTAGGTCCCATACTATTTTCAGTGTTAATGTTTCATCATTGACTCCTTTTATTTAGTCTTTTGTAAAAAGAAATTGCTCTTGCCTATCAACTCAAACTGGATTTTCTTAAAAATTTTCTTGGAAACCTGATTTGCAAAAACGTGATTCCCATGCTCTACTACCAACTGCATGACAAAGAAGGCTTTTATGACCTAGCTCCAATATATCTTTCAACATTAATTTCCATCACACCCTGCCTCTGCCATGCTTCCTCAGCTCTAATTATTTAAGAATATCCATTACTTGACCGCCCTGACAGGGAACGCAACAGAGAGTCCTGACGGAGCAGGAGAAAAGTGGGGTGCAGAACTCAAATTCTAGTAAAAAGAGTTTGACTGAGACTGGAGGGACCCCGGAAAGCATGGCCCCCGGACTCTCTGTTAGCCCAAAACTAAAACCATTCCCGAAGCCAACTCTTCAGACAAAGATTTGATTTAGGAAATAATATTGGAGTTATTATTCCCTCTCCTTGAGCATAGAGAATGTGACCTAGCTGGAGCTGGGCTCACAGGGACTCACAGGACACATCAGCTGGGCCCTGAGGTATAAAGACAATAGCTAAGATAATCTTGGAAAATATCTTTTAGGGAAACTTTCACATAAAGCCAATCAAACAGAACACAAAAGACTTTCTACTATTTTTCTATTAGCATTTAGTGAATAGAAATTTGTTGGAACAATGAAGACCCTGCTGACTGTCGTTACTGAAACCTGTACCAATGATTGTTAAAAAAGACAATTCAAAATGTAGGATCACAGTTTCCAGCCAATCTGAAAAGGCTAAGCTTTCAATGGTTTTGCCGTTTGTAATGTTAATTTATACAGATGATTCTGCAGTGGTCTTTGGACTCCAGCAGACTTGGCTGTGGCGGCATGCTTGTCCGTTTTCCCATTCTTGCCCATTCTGTAATAGTCTTTGGACTCGGGCAGACAAGGCTCTAGCAGCACGCTTGTCCGTTTTCCCACTTTTGTCTGTTCTGTGATGTTTCCTTGGATTCGGGCAGACATTCTAGCTCTGGCAGCATGCTTGTCTGTTTCCCACTTGTCCGTTTTGTTTTTGAATATATGCCAAATAAAACTTTCTTTTTGCTTTCCTCAACTTTGTGATGCTTTTCCCCTACAACAAGATTAGACTGGACTATAAAACATAAAATGATACTCGTGAAGAGAGTGCTTCTTAGCTCAAGCAGACACATGAGACTAAACGGGCAGCTCCTCTCCAGAGGTGAGATAAGAAGGCAGAAAAGGACTGGAGCTGGTTGAATGGGCACAGGAAATCCGGGTGGAAAGGAGAAGTGTGCTGTCACAGTATAAGGAGAGCAACTAGGGTCACATAACAACGTGTGTATAAATTTTTGTATGAGAAACTAACATGAATTGTAAACTTTCACTTAAAGTACAATAAATAATAATAATAATTCTCCGATGGCCTGGAGTCTGCCTTTCTAGCCTTTCATCTCTTTATTATATTAAAAAAAAAAAGAAAAAGAAAAAGACTATCCATTACTTCCAGAACAAGCCATTTCCCTACAGTAAAACTTTGCCACATACTGCTTCTTCCACCTATATGATTCTTTCTGCCTCCCCTACCTCCCCCCTAGCAGCCTGGCAAAGTCTTACTTAGTCCTGATCTCATTAAGAATTAGTTCCCATGTCTCTTCCTTTATGAGGCCGTTCTTAGTGATCCTAAGCTGAACTGGTTGCTCTTTCTTTTGTTCTCCCACAGTCCATACACCAACTATTGGCAAGACCACTGTCTACCGTAATGCCCTGTGTGGGGTTAACTTTACCCAAAGAATTTGGTCTTTGTCCTTGATTCCTGGGGTAACATCTAAAACCTTGGAATTAACTCTATAACAGAAGAAGAGACTGAAAGGTAATTAAAAATCTCCCAACAAAAAAAGCCCTGGCCCGGACGGTTTCACTGGAGAATTCTACCAAACTTTCAGAGAAGAGTTAATACCACTACCACTAAAGGTATTTCAGAGCATAGAAAAGGATGGAATATTCCCAAACTCATTCTATGAAGCCAGCATAACCCTGATACCAAAACCAGGTAAAGATACCACAAAAAAAGAAAATTACAGACACTCATGAACATTGATGCAAAAATCCTCAACAAATTTCTATCTAATAAAATTCAGCAACATATCAAAAAAATAATTCAGCATGATCAAGTGGAATTTATACCAGGTATGCAGGGATGGTTCAACATTAAAAAAACAATCAATGTAATCCACCACATAAATAAAACAAAAGACAAGAACCACATGATCTTATCAATCGATGCAGAAAAGGCATTCCACAAAGTCCAACCCCCATTCATGATAAAAACTCTCCACAGAATAAGAATAGAAGGGAAATTTCTCCACATAATTAAGGGCATTTATACAAAGCCAAGGGCCAACATCATCCTAGATGGAGAGACTTTGAAAGCATTCCCCTTGAGAACTGGCAACAGACAAGGATGTCCTTTATCACCCCTTTTATTCAACATTGTGCTGGAGGTCCTAGCCAGAGCAATTAGGCTAGAAAAAGAAAGAAAGGGCATCCAAACTGGTAAGGAAGAAGTCAAAGTATCTCTATTTGCAGATGATATGATCTTATACACAGAAAACCCCAAAGAATCCACAAGAAAACTACTGGAACTAACAGAAGATTTCAGCAAAGTATCAGGATACAAGATAAACATACAAATATCAGTTGGATTCTTCTACACCAACAAAGAGAACTTCCAAGAGGAAATCACCAAATCAATACTATTTACAATAGCCCCGAAGAAGATAAAATACTTAGGAATAAATCTAACCAGAAACGTAAAAGACCTATACGATGAAAACTACAAGACGCTACTGCAAGAAACCAAAAGAGACCTGCATAAGTGGGAAAACATACCTTGCTCATGGATAGGAAGACTCAATATTGTGAAAATGTCAATTCTACCCAAAACAATCTATAGATACAATGCAATCCCGATCCAAAGTCCAACGGCATTTTTTAATGAGAAGGAGAAACAAATCACCAACTTCGTATGGAAAGGGAAGAAGCCCCGGATAAGTAAAGCATTACTCAAGAAGAACAAAGTGGGAGGCCTCACACTACCTGATTTGAGAACCTGTTATACCGCCACGGTAGTCCAAACAGCCTGGTGCTGGTACAACAATAGATACATAGACCAATGGAACAGAATTGAGAATCCAGACATAAATTCATCCACCTATGAGCAGCTGATGTTTGACAAAGGCCCAAAGTCCGTTAACTGGGGAAAAGACAGTCTCTTTAACAAACGGTGCTGGCATAACTGGATATCCATCTGCAAAAAAATGAAACAAGATCCATACCTCACACCATGCACAAAAACTAACTCAAAATGGATCAAAGACCTAAATATAACAATAAAGATCATGGAAGAAAAACTAGGGACAACGCTAGGAGCCCTAAAACATGGCATAAACAGAATACGAACCATAAGTAACAATGCACAAGCACCAGAAGAGAGACCAGATAAATGGGAGCTCCTAAAAATCAAACACTTATGCTCATCAAAAGACTTCACCAAAAGAGCCAAAAGACAACCTACAGACTGGGAAAAAAATTTTGGCTATGACAAATCCTATCAGCGTCTAATCTCTAAAATCTACAAGATACTGCAAAACCTCAACAACAAAAGGACAAATAACCCAGTTAAACAATGGAAAAAGGATATGAACAGGCATTTCGCCAAAGAAGACATTCAGGCAGCTCACAGACACATGAAGAAATGTTCACTATCATTAGTCATGAGAGAAATGCAAATCAAAACTACAATGAGATGCCATCTTATCACAACAAGGCTAGCATTAATCAAAAAAACACAAAATAATAAATGCTGGAGAGGTTGTGGAGAGACTGGAACACCTATACACTGTTGGAGGGAATGTAAAATGGTACAACCACTTTGGAAATCAATTTGGCGCTTCCTTAAAAAGCTAGAAATAGAAGTACCATATGATCCAGCAATCCCACTCCTCGAAACATATCCAAGAGAAATAGAAGCCATCACACGAATAGATAGATGCATAACCATGTTCACTTCAACACTGTTTACAATAGCAAAAAGATGGAAACAACCTAGGTGCCCATTAACAGACCAATGGATAAACAAATTATGGTATGTGCACACAATGGAATACTACACAACAATAAAGAACAACGATGAAGCTGCGAAACATCTTATAACACGGAGGAATCTGGAAGGCATTATGCTGAGTGAATTTCGTCAGTCACAAAAGGACAAATATTGTGCAAGACCACTATGATAAGAACTCAAGAAAAGGTTTAAACACAGAAGACAACATTCTTTGATGGTTACAAGGGTGGGAAGGGAGGGAGAGGGATAGTCACTAACTAGATAGTAGACAAGAATTAGGTGTAGGGCAGAACAGCACACACTACAGGGGAAGTCAACACAACCGGACTAGCCAAAGCTAAGAAGTTTCCTGAATACAACCAAACCCTTTGAGGGACAGAGTAGCAGGGGCGGGGGTCTGGGGACCATGGTTTCAGGGGACATCTAGGTCAATTGGCATAACAAAGTTTGTTAAGAAAATGTTCTGCATCCTACTTTGGAGAGCGGCATCTGGGGTCTTAAAAGCTAGCGAGCGGCCATCTAAGATGCATCAGTTGGTCCCAACCCACCTGGAGTAAAGGAGAATGAAGAACACCAAAGTCACAAGGAAAGTATTAGCCCAAGAGACAGAAAGGGCCACATAAACCAGAGACTGCATCAGCCTGAGACTAGAACTAGATGGTGCCTGGCTACCACCAATGACCACCCTGACAGGGAGCACAACAGAGAGTCCCTGATGGAGCAGGAGAAAAGTGGGCTGCAGAACTCAAATTCACGTAAAAAGGCCAGACTTAATGGTCTGATGGAGACTGGAGGAACCCCAGAAAGCATAGTTCCAGGACTCTGTCAACCCAGAACTAAAACCATTCCCAAGGCCAACTCTTCATACAAAGATTAGACTGGACTGTGGAACATAATATGATACTCGTGAAGAGTGTGCTTCTTATCTCAAGTAGATACATGAGACTAAATGGGCAGCTCCTGTCCGGAGGTGAGATGAGAAGGCAGAGAGGGTCAGGAGCTGGTTGAATGGGCATGGGGAATCAAGGGTGGAAAGGAGGAGTGTGCTGTCAGAGTGCAGGGAGAGCAATTAGGGTCGCATAACAATCTATGCATAAATTTTTGTATGAGAGACTAACTTGAATTGTAAACTTTTACTTAAAGTACAACAATAAAATATAAATAAATAAATAAAAATAATAGTAAAAGCTTGGACTCCCCCCACGGATTGAAGTGTCTTTGATGAGGCCTATAGACCACACCTGAGGGTTTATGACTCGTGTTGGGTGGGCGTTGAGTATACCAGAAAGACCCAATCTTATGATACTGACCAACCTCAGGGGACAGGGACTATAGTTTGAATTACACAATGAGACCCCCAATAAAGGCTCTAGACACTGAAGCTTCATGGGCTTCCGGGTTGGTGAAGGACATCGATGCCCATCGGAGGGTAGTACATCGCTTTTTGGGACATGAAAGTTTCGCATTAGGAACCTTCCCAGACCTCGCTCTATTTGTCTCTTCATTTGCATCCTTAATAATAATAATAAAAATAATAAAACTGTAATTGTTAGTATAGCACTTCCCATGAATTCTATGTCATTCTAGCTAATTATTGAACCTGAGGGAGTAGTAGGAGCCAGTAGGTCAGAACTGGGAGACCCTGAGGATCCCTGAGCTTATGGCTAGCATCCCAAGGGGCAGAGGAAACTCCTGAATTTGTAGGCAGCAGGTCAGAAGTGAGGGTGTCATGGGGGTTCCCAAGCTTATGGCTGGCATCTGAAGTCTTGGGCAGACTTGGCAGTCTGGCAGACAATGCCCTTTAACTTGTGGGGTCTGACCTTGCTCTAGGTGGCTAGGGTCAGAGGAAGAAGTGCTGTATGTGTAGCTGGTGTCAGAACAGAAGTGGAACAGAATTGATAATAGATTGCCTTGATTTGATTTTCACAGCACCCTGTTTACATGCCAAACTCCCTCTCCAGGGCATAAGCTGCCCAAGGACACACAGAGTGTCTCCAACGTCTTTGAATTCTCAGGGTCTACCAAATAGCCACTGCTCAGTGCAAATGGGATAAAGAACATAAATGCAATAATGGCTGCTGTTAGTTCCCTGCCCATATCCTCTTGGCTCTTGCTTTTCAGTGCACACCAGCTCAACTTCCAACTGTAAGTGCCTGCAGTGCATTGCCGGAGGGGTTTCTCAGGCTGCTGAAGCCTTCTCTGCCCATTCCCAGGCTGGGGACACAGGAGAACCCTTCAACCAATGTCTGGCATGAGTTAGTGGATGAAGACTTCAGTCTTCCCAGCCTTGGATGGGATGACTCTGAGTGACACGGTCAACCAGAATTCCCCAGAGTGAGATTAAGGTCAAGGTGCCCCTAGTGTTAATATCTTGTTAACACACCCTGCAATGATTTCCTTTCCTTCCCTTTCTCACTTCCCCACTCCCCTACTGGTGTTTCCTGGGACCACCTCCCACATAAACCACTTGCACTCAAATCCTCATTTCCAGGTCTGCTTCTCTGGAACTCAGGTGGCTTGCTTTAACTTGCTCTTTAGATCAAATACAACCTTTCAGAATTCACCTGCCTGAAAATTGAGAGTTTTGACTTATTCCTTAAAACGGCAGAAAGCTTTTGCAGCTTTTGTACAGGACAGTAGCACCTCAATTAATCCAGCAAATTGCTTTTGTGCCCATCTAGCAATTGTCGTTGGGTGCAGGATGGAGGGTTTCAGAGGTGTGGACTTTGGAAATTAGCCCATAAAGATTTGTTGGTTTCTGCTTTCAGAAATACTGTAAAAAGCATTATGGCAGCTGAGCCAACATGGGAATTCACGTTACACTGATGTTATTTCTGGATCAGACTTTCCTGCTCCCCTCAGGTGGGAGCTCTCTGGTTGTGATAATGTTGGTACTCTCTGTAGCATGCCCTGCTCCCTGCTGGTTGTATAACACTCAAAAGGAGCGCTGGTGGTGCAGTGGTTAAGCACTTGGATGCTAACTGAAAGGTTAGTGGTTCGAACCCACCAGCTGCTCCACAGGAGAAATGACCTGGCAATCTGCTCCCATAAAGATTACAGCCTAGGATGTGGGGACCATGGTCTCGGGGAACATCTAGCTCAATTGGCATAACACTGTTTATAAAGACAACGTTCTACATTCTACCTTGGTGAGTAGCATCTGGGGTCTTAAAAGCCTATGAGCAGCCGTCTAAGTTACTCCACTGGTCTCATCCCTTCGGGAGCAAAGGAGAATGAAGAGAACAGCATACAAGTAAAAGATTAGTCCGAAGGACTAACGGACCACAGCTACCAAGGCCTCCACCGGACTGAGTCCAGTACAGCTAGATGGTGCCCGGCTACCACCACTGACTGCTCTGACTGGGATCACAACAGAGGCTTCTGGACAGAGCTAGAGAAGGATGTAGAACAAAATTCTAACACACACACAAAAAAGACCAGATTTACTGGCCTGACAGAGACTGGAGAAACCCCGAGAGTATGGTCCCTGGACACCCTTTTAGCTCAGTGGTGAAGTCACTTTCGAGGTTCACCATTCAGCCAGGGATTGGACAGCCCCATGAAACAAAATGGGACTAATGAGGCACAGCAGTCCAGGGACAAGGACTAGAAGGCAGAAGGGGACAGGAAAGCTAGTGATAGGGAACCCAAGGTTGAGTAAGGACAGTATTGACATGTAGTGGGGTTCTTAACCATTGTCATAGGGCAATATGTGTACTGTTTAATGGAAACTATTTTGTTCTGTAAACCTTCATCTAAAGTGACAATAGCAGCACAACTGGAAGAACGTAATTGATGTAACTAAATTGTACAGGTAGAATTTTTGAAACGGTGTGTCTTTGGCTATGTATATTTTCACCAAAAATAAATAAATAAATAAAGTCAAGAAGGGAGAGGGTTGACATGTGGTGGGGTTGTTAACCAATGTCATAAAACAATATGTGTACTGACTGTTTAATGAGAAAATATTTGTTTTGTAAACCTTCACCTAAAGTACAATTAAAAAAAAAAAGATTACAGCCTAGGAAACCTTATGGGGCAGTTCTTCTCTGTCCTACAGCGTCGTTGAGTCAGAATCAACTCAGTGGCACACAACAACAGCTCTATAATCAGTGCCTCAGAGATTTCTATTCTCTTTGTTGTCTATGAGGAACTTTCACCCTCATCCTCAGAGTTATTATGATTATTTTATATTTTTAAATTTATATTTATATTAAATATAAATACTTTAATATATTATTTAATATCGTTCCAGATTGATTGTGTCCCCCAAAGAGATATGTTAAAGCCCTAACCCCTCTACCTGTTAATATGATCTTGTTGGAAGTAGAGTCTGTGAAGATGTTATCAGTTAAGTTAATAGGGTCATACAAGAGTAGGATAGGTCATAAACTAATCTGAGTAGTGTCCTTATAAAAGAAGAGACACAGAGAGACAGTCAGAGGAAAGGCGCCATGTGACATTGCAGCTACAAGCCAAGGAATGTCTGGAGCTACCAGAAGCTGGGAGAGAGGCATGGAACAGATTCTCTCTCGAGTCTCAGAAGGACTCAACATGGCTGACACCCTATTCTCAGACTCCTAGCCTCCAGAGCTGTGAGACAATACATTTCTGTTGTTTACAGCCACCCACTTAGTGGTATTTTGTTACGGCAACCCTCGGAAACTAAGACAAATGTATTTTTAAATATTTATATTCTTATATTGCTATATCTTACATTGGAAACCCTGGTGGCGTAGGAGTCCTATAGGATCGCTATGAGTCAGAATCAACTCGATGGCGATGGGTTTTGTTTTTTTTTTGGTGTATCTTATATTAACTATCTTTGGCCTTGTAGCCCCAAGGTTGAAAGAAAGCCCTGTGTGTTTTCTGAATTAAAAAAATCAGAATCTAAACATATTTCAAGAGGGTTTTATTTCATAGTTGGATGACCTGAGAAGCCAATATTTCAGTTAAAGGAAACCGAGCTGCATAAAACAGAAACCCACCTGTAGTAGCTCATCGAAATAGGAGTTTATTCATTTCAGACACCAAGAATTCTGGGAATAGGGAGTCAGGGCTGTACAGTAGCTCAGAGATGACAGGAGAAAGCGAGCTCCTTCTTGCGCTCTGATCTTCTATTTTCAGCCATGGGATGACACCTCCAAGCATCATGGGTGTTACAGGCAGGAAGGAGGAAGTAGAAGAGGTAGCACAGCAGATTCTGCTTATGTCTTTGTTTTAAATTTGACACAAAGGGGGTCTGTGGGTGTCTTGGATGGTCTGTCAGATGTGGCCTGAGGAAGTGAGACTCACACAGGAAGGCCAGAAAACAAATAGAATTTAGTTCTCACAGGTCCCAGAGAGGAAACTACAGCACCCCTCAATGCAGGGCCACATAGAGGGTTGCACCTGGGGACAAGGCAACAACAAGCTGGAATTGTAGGAGAGGGCTTATATATGGTAAGCCAGGTGGGATCTCGGGGTTAGTACTTGCTGAAGTCTTATTGGTCAGTTTAAAAGTTTCTAGTGCATTAGCACCGAAAAAGGGAGAAATTTTTAACACGGGAAACTCTATGGGGCATGGCCAGGAAGGCCAGTTAGAGCTCACAAACTTGGAGAGACTGGGTGACAAGACAGGACTGGCTATGTCAAAAACTGGCAGACGGGCAACTAGGAGGAATTAATGGATACCGAGGCAGCAAACTATGTAGGCCACGAATGGGCTTTATGACAGTCTTATTAGCCAGAACTGAGTCACGAGTCCAGCATTAGCTTGAAAGGAGGCTGGATATGTGAATTTGGGGCTTTCCAACCTCCATAGTTAAGAATATAGGCTAAGAGGAGGTTGGAATCAGTGATGAGTGAAACACCTACACAAGGCACTTAGGTGCACTACTCTAGAGCAATGCTTCTCAATTCAATGTGTGTACGGATCACCTGATGTTCTTGTTAAAATGCAGGCTCTGATTCAGCAGGTCTGGGGTGGGGTCTGAGACTCTGCCCGTCTGACAAGCTCCAGGTGATGCCGAGGCTGCTGATCTGTGCACCACGCTTTGTGTATCCGGGCCCTAGAACACCAAGAGCCAGGAGGGGAATAAAAAGAAACAAGAAGGCCTCAGATAGAGGAATGGATCTCAAGATGCATTTATAGGCAAAAGGAAACGCAGCTCTCCATAACTGAGGAGGAGGCCTGTGTCAGGAGAAGAACAAGATGGAAGCCTCCTGACCAAAATGCCCAGATGGACTTACCAGTTAAAGGGACAAATTGCTCCTGGGAGGATACTTGCAACCTGAAGCTAATGATGGGTCACTCTGGAAAGATGCAGTTCTTTGATGGTCTTGACAGTTTGGAAAAGATAGTTCAGCCTACGGTTAGAAGTGAATTAAAAAGGGCAGTGAGTTTCACAGTCTGAGCCCAGAAGAGGGAATGTGAAAATAAAATAAGAGCGAAATGGAAAAAGCTGGAAAGGATTGTTAACCCTCCAAGCTGAGTACCACAGGATTGTCCCTGTAATTATCTTAACGGCATAAAATTTAAATTGACAGTGTGACTTGGACTTGAATGAAGAGGGTGCTTCCAGAGAAAAAGAGTGTTTTTTTTTTTGGACTTTCAGATCATGATGCTATCACAAAGCTACCCAGGACCGGCAGTGATAAGGAACCAGCTAGGATGGTATATCAGGTAGGATTTGCTAGCTGCAAGCAACGGAAACCAACCTGAATGACTTAAACACAAAGGAACTTGCTGGATGACTATAGAGCAAAACGATGAACTTAGGAATGGACAGAAACTAAAGGAATACCAGAGAATTAGGAAGCAGAAACCACAGCCACAGCCTAAGAACAGGCAAAGTCTGTTTAGCACTCCATTCCTTCCTGCCCTTGAATCAAAGTCCCAGGAGAGAGCTTCCAATTAGCCAAGTTTAGGTTATACGTTTACCTCCTATCAACGCCTCTTGGCTTCTGTAAACATTAATTGGCACCCGGAATTGCTCTTCCACCAAGACCATACTATGGGGAAAAGTAACTCCTCAGAAGGAAATCCAGATGATACCAGAAAGGTGAAATGGATGCTGGTCAGCCAAAAATAATAATGAATGCTTTCTACAGATGGAATATATATTTAATCTCCAGTACAAGCTCCAATTGGCTGGTGGTAGCTGCTTGGAGTATATGCTGAGAAGGTTTCTGAAACCACATCCAAGCATAATGGGAAAAGGTGCCATGATTGATTAGTGGACTTGGCCATTGCCACAGAAAGACAAAGAAGCACAGATATTCCAGCTCTTGGTCATTCTTTGCATAGCATACATCTACTTCCATGAAAGCCTTCTTTTATCCATCCTGCTAGAAATAAGACCTTCCTTCTTTGGTTCCATTCATTTTCTACCCCTTAACAGCTGAGCAACCATGAGCAACAATCTGAATTCTTCAACATCTCTATTTTTTAACTGATAAATGGAATATTAATACCCACTTTATAGGGTTGTTTTGAGCATTACATGCACTAAAATAAGGCAAACATCTTGCATAATGGCTGGCAAATAGTTAGCACCCAATAAATGTTACTATTTTTTTTTTAGCTGAACCCTTAAGACCCAAATTTGTACCTCTCTTATGACTGTATGTTCTACCTTGGGTCATGGCTTTTTACATATAAGTACATGGAGGTAGAATGAAGGGATACTGGACTTTGGAACCATCTGGGTCCTACTCATGGCTCCTCCACTCACTAGCTGTGTGGTCTTGTCCTGTTTACCACTGTATCTCTGCCACCCAGCACAGTACATATAACTCAGAACAAAAGCTCAAGAAACAGTCATCAAATGGGTGAGAAAGTAACCTTTCTGAGTTTGCATTCTCCCAGCAATAAAATGGGACAACAATACTTGGCTCACAATATCGTGATGTTTCAGGCAGAAAACATATAAACATTGCCTGGCACAGTCCTTAACTCCATATTTGCTGTTCCATAAAAGTTTTGTTTCCTTCCTTTCTTAAAAATTGCTTTTTTATAGCCTGGTACTGTACAACAACATATACATAGATCAATGGAACAGAATTGAGAATCCAGACACAAATTCATCCACCTATGAGCAGCTGATATTTGACAAAGGCCCAAAGTCCGTTAACTGGGGAAAAGACAGTCTCTTTAACAAATGGTGCTGGCATAACTGGATAGCCATCTGCAAAAAACTGAAACAAGACCCATACCTCACACCATGCACAAAAACTAACTCAAAACAGGTCAAAGACTTAAATATAAAATCGAAAACGATAAAGATCATGGAAGAAAAAATAGGGACAACACTAGGAGCCTTAAAACATGGCATAAACAAAATATAAACCATAGGTAACAATGCACAAACACCAGAAGAGAAACTAGATAACTGGGAGCTCCTAAAAATCAAACACTTATGCTCATCAAAAGACTTCACCAAAAAAGTCAAAAGACAACCTACAGCCTGGGAAAAATTTTTTGGCTACAACAAATCCGATCAGCATCTAATCTCTAAAATCTACAAGATACTGCAAAATCTCAACAACAAAAAGACAAATAACCTAATTAAAAATGGGCCAAGGATACAAACGGACACTTCACCAAAGAAGACATTTAGGCGGCTAACAGACGCATGTAGAAATGCTCACGATCATTAGCCATTAGAGATATGCAAATCAAAACTACAATGAGATACCATCTCACCCCAACAAGGCTAGCATTAATCCAAAAAACACAAAATAATAAATGTTGGAGAGGTTGTGGAGAGACTGGAACACTTATACACTGTTGGTGGGAATGTAAAATGGTACAACCACTTTGGAAATTGATTTGGTGCTTCCTTAAAAAGCTAGAAATAGAAGTACCATACGATCCAGCAATCCTGCTCCTTGGAATATACCCTAGAGAAATAAGAGCTGTCACACATGAATAGATACATGCACACCCATGTTCATTGCAGCACTGTTCACAATAGCAAAAAGATGGAAACAACCTAGGTGCCCATCAACAAATGAATGGATAAACAAATTATGGTATATCCACACAATGGAATACTACGCAACGATAAAGAACAATGATGAAGCCATGAAACATCTTATAACATGGAGGAATCTGGAAGGCATTATGCTGAGTGAATTCAGTCAGTCACAGAAGGACAAATATTGTGTAAGACCACTATTATAAGAACTCAAGAAAATGTTTAAACACAGAGGAAAACATTCTTTGATGGTTACGAGGGTGGGGAGGGAATGTGAGGGTTATTCACTAACTACATAGTAGACAAGAATTATCTTAGGTGAAGGGAAGGACACCACACACTACAAGGGAAGTCAGCACAACTGGACTAAACCAAAGCTAAGAAGTTTCCTGAATACAGTCAAACACTTTGAGGGACAGAGTAGCAGGGGCAGGGGTCTGGGGACCATGCTTTCAGGGAACATCTAGGTCAATTGGCATAACAAAGTTTATTAAGAAAATGTTCTGCATCCTACTTTGGTGAGTGGCATCTGGGGTCTTAAAAGCTAGCAAGCGGCCATCTAAGATGCATCAATTGGTCCCAATCACCTGGAGTAAAGGAGAATAAAGAACACCAAAGACACAAGGAAAGTATTAGCCCAAGAGACAGAAAGGGCCACATAAACCAGAGACTTCATCAGCCTGAGACCAGGAAGATCTAGACGGCGCCTGGCTACCACCAATGACCACCCTGACAGGGAACACAACGGAGAGTCTCGGATGGAGCAGGAGAAAGGTGGGGTGCAGAACTCAAATTCTAGTAAGAAGACCAGACTTAATGGTCTGACTGAGACTGGAGGAACCCCGGAAAGCATGGCCCCTGGATTCTCTGTCAACCCAGAACTAAAACAATTCCCTAGGCCAACTCTTCAGACAAAGATTGGACTAGACTGTGGGACATAAAGTGATACTCGTGAGGATTGTGCCTCTTAGCTCAAGTAGATACAAGAGACTAAACGGCAGCTTCTGTCCAGAGGTGAGATGGGAAGGCAGAGAGGGTTAGGAGCTGGTTGAATGGACATGGGGAACTAGGGTTGGAAAGGAGGAGTGTGCTGTCACAGTATGGGGAGAGCAATTAGGGTCACATAACAATGTATGTATAAATTTTTGTATGGGAAAAAAAATTTTTTTTAATGAATAAAGAAATGTCCCTGTAGTGTGATCCATTTCATATGCTCAAATTGAACCAATGAGTAGTTGTATTCAATTAGATTTGAACATTTCTTTAAAAAATATAAATATACAGGCCACCCCACCCAATAGCACCACGGAAGAAACAGGCCTGGTGATCTGCCTCCATAAAGATTACAGCCAAGAAAACTCTATGGAGCAGTTCTACTCTGTAACACATAGGGTCTCTTAATTCACAAATCAACAACAGAAGCAAAATCAACAATATTAAATATGTGAGCCACAAAGAAATCCATTTCAATTTTAACTGAAGATAATTGAAATATATATTTCCATGAGGAAGAAGAGGCCAGGCAAAAAAATCCTTTCTTTGTTCCCCCTTCCTTATTCCCAGAGGTATCAAATTATTAATATACACTGCAGTGCAACGGATCATTTTTATATGGCCTTTCTTGCCATAGTCTTGTAACTCCCACCAAAAGACTGGCTGGGACTATGAAAATGAGGGCTTGTGGCCCACCAAGGGGATTGGTCAGTTTTGCCAATCCGTTAGGCTTAAAATGAGCCATCCCAGAGGCAGAAAGAGAGATCCTGAAAAACCAGGAGTGGAGCGTGTCCTTTGGACCCCGGAACCCTGTGCCAAGAAGCTCCTGGAACCAGGAGACCGAGAGAGAGCTGTAACACCAAAGACGGTGAGAAGCAGCGGCAGAGAAACGGCAGCAGCAGAGGCAGGGGACCTGCAGGAGACTGCGTGATCTGGCCCACCGGGTGAGAAAACTGAGTGCCTTCGGGCAGGAGGCTTGCTGGCAGAGTAGGGTGCCTCCAGGCACCTGGTGGAGCTAGGTTTGCCGACCCACAGAGCAAGAGCTGAGCGCTTTGGGGCTGAGGCTTACTGGTGGAGCGGGGTGCCTCAGGGCACTTATCAGCAGAGCTAAAAGAGCTTTTTAACACTTACCAGAGCAGGACAGAGGCTGAGGGGCCAGAGAGAGACCTGCCTGCGGGCATGGCTGGGAAGAGGCTGTCCCGATGGAAGAACTGTATCCTGAGTGTTTCTGAACCTGAATTGTAACCTGTTACTTCCCTAGTAAATGCCATAATTGTGAGTATTGTCTGTGAGTTCTGCGTGGCCATTGCAGTGAATTATGGAACCCAGCAGAGAAGTAGAGAGTGCTGCAGGAGGGACGGTTGGTGTCAGAATTGGTAAAGATGGCAGAGAGAGGAGGCATGTCTGACCTCCACCTCATAGGAATCAGCCTTGGGCTGTTGATCTTGATTCTCCTTCCTCCTTATGAAGTTAGAGGAGGTCAGACACCTCCACCACACCTTTTTTACAACACCCAGAAAGTGATTTTGATAGACTTTGAAGGAACAGGAACAAAGGACAGTATTAAAATAAAGCAATACTTCGCTATTAGTTCCCAAACTTTTAGCTCCAAAATTGTAGTGGAAAAATCTGAAAGCTGTTTTTATTTCTGCAAGATGTTGAAAAATGATCATTCTAAAAACAAATTTATACTTACTTTAAGATACACTTGGAAAAATATCACTGTAATAAGTTGAAATTCAATGTGTACTCCTTTCCCAACAAGATCTGACTGGAGCAGGCAATTTTCTACCAATCTATGTTGCTGTACAAACATGGCACTTGAAAAGAATAGCTTGGGAACTTGGTTCATGCTACATTAAAAAAATAAAAGCGCTTGTTTTCATTTAAAAATCTTTCGATTACCTTTTGCTTCATTCTCTTCTATCTTGCAGATGGTTCTTTTCTTCTTTCTGAATTGTTTTCCATTTCACTGATGGAAGAGGAAACCAACTGCGTAATTCTTATGTCAGATCTATACCCTGTGGATGACACAGCTATCTTAATTTTCTAAGTGTGGGGTTTAGCTATGTGAGGCAAGAGCTCTGCATTTTTTGTCCCATCTAAAGTACATTAAGGAGCCCTGGTGGTGCAGTGGTTAAAGTGGCTGCTAACCGAAAGCTGCTCCACGGGAGAAAGATGTGGCAGTCTGCTTCCGTAAAGATTTACAGCCTTGGAAACCGTATGGGGCGGTTCTACTCTGTCCTATAGGGTCGCTGTGAGTCGAAATCAACTTGATGGCAATGGGTTGTTTTTGTTTTTTCTGCGGGGGAGGGGCAGGGTTAAAGTGTACTGGCAGAAATTGAGCCCTAGCAAAACATCAGTGTATTTGTGTGTGTTTGTGAGTGTGAATGTGCATGTGTGAATGTACAACAACACAGGGGAAGCTATAGGTTAATTGAAGTGATGATTGTTTTTGCAAAAGTTTTCCCGGGTCAATTGTTAACTCTAACTTTAAAAACAATATAAAATGAAAATAAGGATGTGATATGGGCCACAGGTTGATAATCAGAAAAGCTGAGCTTCTGGTTCTCATTTCACTACTAACTGGCTCTGTGACTGTGGTGGCCAGCCTCCAAGATGGCACCCAATGATCTCTGCCTTCTGATTTTCATGCCCTTATGTAGTACCCCCCAACATTATATCAGGGTTGGTCTGCATGACTAATAGAATATGGCAGAAGTGATGTTACATGACTTCTGAGGCTAGATCATAAAAGAAATTATTCTCTTTCTCAGATCACTCACTCCAAGGGAAGCCAGTTACCATGCCATGAGGACACACAAGCAGCCCTATGAAGGAACAGAGGTGTATGGCCAGCAGTCACTTCAACACGCTTAGGGGGAGAATATCCAACCCCAGTCATCCCTTCAGATGACTATAGTCTTGGCTGGCTTCTTCTATGCATATAAAATGATAAGATCCCTGGGTCTGAGGCAAAGAACAGCTTATTATTCAAGCCCTGGTGGCACAGTGGTTAAGAGCCTCAGCTGCTAACCAAAAGGTCAGCAGTTCGAATCCACCAGCTGCTCCTGGAAACCTATGGGGCAGTTCTATTCTGTCCTGTAGGGTTGCTATGAGTTGAAATCAACTCAATGGCAAGGGGTTTTTTTTAGCAGGAGCCAGAGTATTGGAATCAACGTGATGACACACAACAACAAGAATATCATCATTTGCACCACTTCCCCAAGCCCCAGCTCCCACAGGCAATGAGATGGGGGCCAGGTGATACCCAAACATGCAGTGAGATGTATTCCAGGACAGGAACTCCCAGCTTAGGAAATGCCAGTGTTCCAGAAAGGGCTGCCAACAAACCTATCCTGGAGAGTCATTATCTGCCTTAGTCTCCTAGTGCTGCTGTAACACAAATACCACAAGTAGGTTGCTTTAAAGAACAGTGATGTGTTTTCTCACAGTTCTGGAGGCTAAAACTCCAAGTCAGGGTCTCAACTGTGTTGATTCCTTCCTTGTCAGTAGTCCCAGGCATGTCTTTGTTCCTTGGGGTTCCTTGGCATTCCTTGGCTGGTGTACAATCCTTACATGGTGTCTGTCTTCTCCTGTGTGTGCATGTGTGTGTCTGTGTCTACGCTGCTCTTTATATAGCTCAGAAGTGATTAGGTTTAGGATCCACCCTACACTGGTATAACCTGATTATTTAAGCTACCTCACATATTCATGAGGGAAAAAAAACAACAGAATCATTTTTGAATTAATAGGAATCTCCATCCTTTCAGTTTTAAAACTACCCTTAAACTTAAGAGGAAAAAATAGAGAAAATAAATCATAATTATCTTAAATATCACAGTATACCAACCCCAGAGTTTGATACAAAATGTCTTCCTAACAATATGTACAAATTCCACTGGGAGAAACTAAAACAATAACATTATTTAAGAGGATTCAATTCCCAGAGAGATTAAAGAAAATTAGGATTACACAAAATGCACCAACCATTTGGGCAGCTTCTGTCCAGAGGCGAGATGAGAAGGCAGAGAGGGTCAGGAGCTGGTTGAATGGACATAGGAAATCGGGTGGAAAGGAGGAGTGTGCTGTCACAGTACAGGGAGAGCAATTAGGGTCATATAACAATGTACGTACACATTTTTGTATGAGAGACTAACTTGAATTGTAAACTTTCACTTAAAGCAGAACAATAAAAAAAAGACTAAAAAAAATGCACTGACCATTTTGACACAACAATAACATATTTTCAACATTGTGAAGACATTTATTATTCTTGTTCATTTTCTTTCCAATTTATGTAGTCTACCTGTGTAACTCTGATGAGCCTCCAAATAAAGTGAAAGATTATCAGCTTTCAGCCTGCTTAAGAATCTATATGGAGTTTGAGACCTAGGCTTTTATCACTGACTTTTTTATAAAATAATAAAGACAAAATGTAATCAAATATTCAAATAATGGCACAGGCACTGCTATACAAAGATGGATATGTTTCCAAAGCTGACAGCTGACTGACAGGTAGCGCCAATATGTGATGGCTTGCAATACTCATTCATCACCTCCTGTAGGAAAATTTCAATTTGACTTAAGAAAGACAGTTTAAGGAGTGCCCAATAAAGAATGTACAGTAAAACCTGCAAAAGCCAGAACCTATGTAAGGCAGAAACCTGTCAGAGAAGGAAAAGTAAAATATTTTCTACTAATAGATAATGACAGAAAGGTGGTAAGACTGTACCCTGTTAAAGGCAGAAAACTTGCAAGACCCGGAAAAACAAGGCAGTCCCGTCAAGTTCTGGGTCTCACAAGTATCACTGTATTAACATGTGGAATGCATAAAACCCAAATGACAAAGGTCAGCACAGCCTAGACTCCCCAGGTGTGATGGCAGCTAGCTAGCTAGCAATATCTGAGTCTCTATTTCCATTATCCCTGAAGAACACCCATGGATGAGCAGGAGGACATTTCAATTCACGGTAGTCCTGGACGCGGAGCACAGCAACCAATGGCCTGCCACTCTCTGAGAGAAACTCTGGTGGCTGTAGGGAAGATGAGCCTAACTGAGAAATGGTCCCCTGTCCAGTCCTTCCAAATAGGACCGAGTCACAGAGGAAGTAGGCAGGAGTGGGCTATCACTAGCCCCAGTACCGGGTCCTACTTTGGGAGGACCAGTCTGAGTCATGCCTTTTCTGCAAGAAAACGATTCTCCCAAGCACTTGTTGTGTGCAGTCCAGTCCATTTTCAACTCATAGTGACCTTATAGGACAGAGTAGAATTGCCTCATAGGGATTCCTAGGCTGTAATCTTTATGGAAGTAGACTGTAATCTTTTTCCTGCGGAGCGGCTGGTGGGGTCCAGCTGCCGACCTTTCAATCAGCAACTGAGCGCTTAACCATTACACCACCAGGGCTCCTTCCCCAAGCACTTAGAGTTGTCCACATCAGGAATTTGACTAAGGGCCATACCCATCAACCCGTCACCAGTACCAGTTGCTGTCAAGTCGATTCTGACTCCTGGAGACCCCACATGTGTCAGAGTAGAATTGTGCTCCACAGGGTTTTCAATGGCTGATTTTTTTCAGAAGTAGGTCACCAGGCCTTTCTTCCAAGGTGCCTTTGGGTGGACTTCAACCTCCAATATTTCAGTTAGCAGCCAAGTGCTTAAATATTTGCACCACCCTGGTGCATCAACCCACCACTCAGGTTAACATCTGAGCCAGAAATTGTAGCAGCCCCCAGATGGTCCATAAACATAAACAGAAGGAGCAGCATCACCTTGTCTGTTGGCAAAACTCAGTTCAGGCTAGATTTCTTTCTTTCAAGGATGAGCTAACGGTGGGGGAAGGGGCGACGGGGGAAGAACTCAACATGGAAGGACCAATAAAAAAAAATAGCAACATTAAAAGTTAATCACATCGATGTCACTGAATTGTACATGTACAAACTGTTGAACTGGTGTATGTCTCAGTCATCTACTGCAGCTATAATAGAAATACCACGAGTGGATGGCTTTAACAAAAAGAAATTTATTCTCTCACAGTCTAGGAGGCTAGAAGTCTGAATTCAGGGTGTCAGCTCCAGGGGAAGGCTTTCTCTCCCGGTCGTCTCTGGAGGAAGGTTCTTGCCATCAATCTTCCTTGTTTGAGGAGCATCTCAGTGCAGGGCCCTGTGTCCAAAGGACACGCTATTTTCCTGGCTCCTGTTTCTTGGTTGTATGAGATCCCCATGTCTCTCTGCTCGCTTCGTTCTTTTATATCTCAAAAGAGATTGATTTAAGACTCAACCTAATCTTGTAGATTGAGTCCTGCCTTATTAACATAACTGCCACTAATCCCACCTCATTAACATCATACAGGTAGGATTTACAACACATAGGAAAATCACATCAGATCACAAAATGGTGGACAATCACACAATACTGGGAATCATGGCCCAGGCAAATTGACACACATTTTTTGGTGGGGACACAATTCAATCCATAACAGTGTCTGTTTTGATGTGTATATTCTCAACAACAACAAAAATAAATTATTTTAAAAATCCATCATAATAGCAGCCATTTTTAAATCCTCATGTTCCAGGTACTCTGCTTGGCACTTTACATATTTATCTAATTTAATTTTCAGAGCCTCATGAAATGGTTTGTTGTTAGGTGCCATTGAGTCAGTTCCGACTCATAGTGATCCCAACAGAAAGAAACACTGCCCAGTCCTGCGCCATCATCACAATCGTTTCTATGTTCGAGCCCGTTTTTGCAGCTGCTGTATCAATCCAGCTCCTTGAGGGTCTTCCTCTTTTTCACTGACCCTCTACTTTACCAAGCATGATGTCCTTCTCTAGGAACTGATCTCTCCTGATAACATGTCCTAAGTATGTGAGATGAAGTCTCACCATCCTCTCTTCTAAGGAGCATTCTGGCTGTACTTCTTTCGAGACAGATTTCTTTGTTCTTCTGGCACTCCGTGGTATAGTCAATATTCTTTGCCAACACCATAGTTCAAAGACGTCAATTCTTCTTTGGTCTTCCTTATTCATTATGTTGTAGGGAAAAAACACCACAAAGTTTAGTAAAGCCAAAAGAAAGTATTATTCAGCATATATTCAAAAAGGCAAAAGTGGGAAGTGAACAAGCATGCTGCCAGGGCTAATGTCTGCCGAAATCTGATGAACATTACAGAATCATCAGTATATATTAACATCACAGAATGGGTAAAATCATTGAAAGCTTCACCTTTTCACTGATTGGCTAAAAACTGCTAAATCAACGTGCTTCTACATTTTAAATCATCTTTCTTAACAATCATTGGTACAGGTTTCAGTAACTCAGGAGGGTCTTCCCTGGTCCAACAAATTTTCTATTCACTAAATGCTAATAGAAAAAGATAAGAGTGGAAAGTCTTTTGTGTTCTGTTTGATCGGCTTACTTGAAAGGTTCCCTAAAAGATATTTTTTCCTTAAAAGATATTTTCCAAGATTGTGCTAGCTATTGTCTTTATCTCAGGGCCCAGTAGATGTGTCCTTGTGAGCCCAGCTTTAGCTGGGACACATTCTCTATGCTCAAGGACAGGGAATAATGACTCCAATATTATTTCCTAAATCAATTGTGCAGCTTTTGCATGTATATGAGGCTATTGAAAACACCATGGCTTGGGTGAGACATACCTTAGTCTTCAAAGTGATATCTTTGCTTTTTAACACTTTAAAGAAGTCTTTTCCAGCAGATTTACAAAATTCCCTCATAAAATAGGCATTATTATTCCCATTCTGAAGATGAGGAAACTGAAGTTAGAGAAGATTGGCTAAATCTCCCAAGGTCACTTGGCTGGCTGGTGGCAACGTTGGGGTTCAAATAAACATCCAAAGTCTATGCTCCTAATGTCAGCTCCAGACTGTCTCCTAGGGAAAGAGGGACTTCTATTTCTCAATCCTCCTTATGTATACAAATCACCTGGGGATCCTGTTCAAATGCAGATTCTGATTCAGGTGATCAGGGTTGGGGCTTGAAAATCTGCATTTCTAACAAGCTCCCAAGTGATGTTAATGCTGCTGATCCCTACCATAGTTTGAGTAGCAAAGGTCTAGGAAAGATGCTTCTGGGGGAAAGAGGAGGAAATTGGGATCCACAAAAATATACAGTGAAACCTATGAAAGCCGGAACTCAACAGAACTACATTGTTTTTCTGTGTCTCACAAGTTTTCTGCCTTTGACAGGGTGCAGTCTTACTACTTTTCTATCGTTCTCTATTAGTAGAAAATATTTGAGTTTGCCTTCCCTGACAGGTTTCTGCCTTATACAGGTTCCAGCTTTCACAGGTTTTACTGGCAAGAAAGAGGGAATTCCAAGAAGTAGGCAATGAAAGGTGAAATGAAAGCCCAAAAGGCTGACGTGAAAATAGAACAGGCTTAGAAGATGACAGCAAGAGTGAAGAAGGAGCTGGATAGAACTGAAAAGAATCCAGGGTGGTGGTCCCATTCCCGAGGACTTCCGGGCAACAAGGCGCTAGAGACAGAAGCAAAAATTTGCAAGTGATAGGAGTTCCAGAACAGGTGGAGAAAACAGAAAACACAGAGAGGATCATTGAAGAACTGCTGACAGAAAACTTCCCCAATATCATGAAAGATGAAAATCTGGCCATCCAAGAAGCTCAATGAACCCCATATAGGATAGACCCCAAAAGAAAGTCACCAAGGCATATCATAATCACACTCACTAAAACCAAAGACAAACAAAGAATCCTGAGAGCAGCTTGAGAAAGAAAAAGTTACATACAGAGGAGAAACAGTAAGACTAAGCTCAGATTATTCGGCAGAAACCACGCAGGCAAGAAGGCAATGGGATGACATATATAAAACCTTGAAAGAAAAAAATCGCCAGTCAAGAATAATATATCCTGCAAAACTCTCATTCAAATATGATGGTGAAATTAGGACATTTCCAGATAAACAGAAATTAAGGGACTATGTAAAAACCAAACCAAATTTACAAGAATTATTAAAGGGAGTCCTTCAATCTGAGAACAAACAACATCAGACCACAGGCTGAATCTAGGATGCAGGATCGTACTAGCCAGATATCAACCTAGGAAATGAACTCTCAAGGACTATCCAAAACCAAAAGAATTACAACAGGAAACCAGAGAAGTTAATCTGTAAATGACAACAACATCAGAACAATAAAAGAGGGAATAAATGGTGTAGGTATAGAACCTTCTAATGGAGAGAAGGCAAGACAAGGCCAAGTAATAATAAACTGCTGCAAACCTAGGAAGATAAGGGTAAATTTCAAGGTAACCACAAAGAAAGTTAACAAACCTACTCATCAAAATAAAGAAGAAAAACATAAAGTCTCAGTAAAAACAAAACCTACAAAAGCAAAAGCAATGAAAAAAAAAAATCCACAATCAAAAGGAATTCAGCACAGGAGAGTAAGAGGAACAAAGAAAATGTCAGCACTACCAAAAAAAGCACTACAAAATGACAGCAATAAACTCACACCTACCAATAACTACACTGACTGGCCAAAATGCACCCATAAAAAGATGGAGAGTGACAGAATGGATTTTAAAAAAAAAGGATCCATCAATATGCTATCTACAAGAGACACACCTTAGAAACACAGATGTAAATTTCTTAAAAAATCAAAGGATGGAAAAAAATATATCAAGCAAACAGCTACCAAAAAAGAGCAGGAGTGGCAATACTAATCTCAGATAAAATAGATTTAAAACAAAATCTACCATAAAAGACAAAGAAGGACACTATCTAATGATTAAGGGGATGATCCATCATGAAGACATAACCATAATAAGCATCTATGCGCCAGTGACAGGGCTCCAAAATACATAAAACAAACTCTAACAGCACTGAAAAGAGAAATTGACGGTTCCACATTAATAGTAGACTTCAACACACCACTCTCAGTAAAGGACAGAACATCTAGAAAGAAACTTAGCAAAGATACAGAAGACCTAAAGGGCACAATCAGCCAACTTGACCTCATAAACATACAGAACACTCCATCCAACTGCTGCAAAGTGCACATTCTTTTCCAATGCACATGGAACGTTCTCCAGAATAGACCACATCTTAGGCCACAGAGCAATCCTCAACAAGATCCAAAACGTTGAGATAATTCAAAGTATCTTTTCTGACCACAATGCCATCAAGGTAGAAATTAACAATAGAAAGAGCAAGGAAAAAAAAATCAATTACATGGAAACTGAATAATACCCTGCTTACACATCACTGGGTAATAGAAGAAATCAGAGATGGAATAAAAAAATCCCTAGAATCAAATGAGAATGAAAATGCATCATACCAAAACCTTTGGGACACAGCAAAGGCAATCCTCAGAGGACAGTTTATAGCAATAGATGCACACATCAAAAAAGAAGAAAGGGACAAAATCAAAACATTAACCACACAACTCAAACAAATAGAAAGAGAACAGCAAAAAAAGCCCACAGCCACTGGAAGAAAGGAAATAATAAAGATCAGAGCAGAATTAATGAAATAGAGAACAAGAAAACAATAGAAAGAATCAACAAAACCAAAAGTTGGTTCTTTGAAAGAATCAACAAAATCGACAAATCACTGGCCAGACTGACAAAGGAAAAACAGGAGAGGATGCAAATAACCCAAACAAGAAATGAAATGGGCGACATTACAACAGACCCATCTGAAATAAAAAGGATCATAACAGAGTATTATGAAAAACTGTACTCCAACAAATTTGAAAACCTAGAAGAAATGGATAAATTTCTAGAAACACACGGCCTACCCAAATTAACACAAAATGATGTTGAAAATCTGAACAGACCCATAACAAGAAAAGAGATTGAAAAGGTGATTTAAAAACTCCCAACATAAGAAAGCACTGGCCCCAATGGGAGGCTGTTTTGTCCTGTAAGCCTTCATCTTGGGCGAGAATGGCAGCACAATTGGAAGAGCATAGTCAATATCACTTAAATGTGTAAGTAAAAAGTTTTGAAATGGTGTTTAAATAAAATAAAAATAAATAAATAAATAAATAAACAAATGAGACTAAAGAGGTACAATAGTCCACTGACAAGGTCCAGAAGACAGAAGGGGACAAGGAAGCCCCCTGGTGATAGGGAACACAAGGTGGAGTAAGGATATTCTTGATGTGCTGTGAGATTGTTAACCATTGTCATAGGGCAACATGTGTAGTAACTGTTAAATGAAAAACTATTTTGTTCTGTAAGCCTTCATCTTAAGTGAGAATAACAGCACAGTTGGAAGAGCGTAGTGAATGTCACTGAACTGTGAATGTAGAAATTTTTGAAATGGTGTATCTTTGGCCATCTGTAATTTTCATCAAAAAAAAAGGTTGAGAATTTAGAGGCTTAATACGTTGTGGGGTTGTTAACCAATGTCATAGAACAACATGTGTACTACTATTTCATGAGAAACTATTTGCTCTGTAAGCTTTCACCTGAAGTACAATAAAATATATAAAAAAAAAAAAAAAAAAAAAGAAAGCACTGGCCCCGATGGCTTCACTGGAGAATTCTTCCAAACATTCAGAGAAGAGTTTATACCAGTACTACTCAAATGATTGCAGAACATAGAAAAGGAAGTGACACTTCCAAATTCATTCTATGAAGCCAACATAACCCTGATACCAAAACCAGGCAAAGATGCCACACAAAAAAAGAAAATTACAGGCCAATATCTCTCATGCATGTAGATGCAAAAATTCTCAACAAAATTCTAGCCAACAGAATTCAGCATCATATAAAAAAAAAAATACACCATGATCAAGTAGGATTTATACCAGGAATGCAAGGATGGTTCAACATTAGAAAATCAATCAACATAATCCACCACATAAATAAAAGGAAAGAATCACATGATCATCTCAATTGATGCAGAAAAGGCATTCAACAAAGTCCAACACCCATTCCTGATAAAAACTCTCAATCAAATAGGTACAGAAGGGAAATTTCTCAACATAATAAAGGGCATCTATGCAAAACCAATGGCCAACATCATTCTTAACGGAGAGAGGCTGAAAACATTCCCCTTGAGAACAGGAACAAGACAAGGATGCCCTTTATCACCACTCCTATTTAACATTGTGCTGGAAGTTCTAGCTAGAGCAATAATGCAAGAAAAATAAATAAAAGGCATTCAAATTGGTAATGAAGAAGTTAAACTGTCCCTGTTTGCGGATGATATGATACTATACATAGAAAACCCTAAAAATTCCACAAGAAAACTACTGGATCTAACAGAAAGATTCAGCAGAGTATCAGGATACAAGATAAACATACAAAAATCAGTTGGATTCCTATACACCAATAAAGAGAATGATGAAAAGGAAATCAGGAAAATAATACCATTTATAACAGCCCCTAAAAAAAATA
The DNA here is from genome assembly GCA_030035585.1 of Dugong dugon. Classification (NCBI taxonomy): domain Eukaryota; kingdom Metazoa; phylum Chordata; class Mammalia; order Sirenia; family Dugongidae; genus Dugong; species Dugong dugon. Next base: position 161,810,988 of record CM057483.1, on the reverse strand, counting down.
AAATAATTAGGAATAAATCTAATCAAAGATGTAAAAGACCTATACAAAGAAAACTATAAAATACTACTGCAAGAGACTCAAAGGAATCTACATAAATGGAAAAACATACCATGCTCATGGATAGGTAGACTCAACATTGTGAAAACAACAATTCTACCCAAAGCAATTTACAAATACAATGCAATCCCGATCCAAATACCAACAACATTCTTTAAAGAGATGGAAAAACTAATCATTAACTTTATATGGAAAGGGAAGAAACCCTGGATAAGTCAAGCACTATTGAAGAAGAAGGATAAAGTAGGAGGACTCACACTACCTGACCTTAGAACCTACTATACAGCTATTGTAGTCAAAACAGCCTGGTACTGATACAAAGACAGATACATTGACCAGTGCAACAGAATTGAGAACCCAGATGTAAATCCATCCACCTATGGTCACCTGATCTTCAACAAGGGCCCAAAGTCCATCAAATGGGGAAAAGACAGTCTTTTTAACAAATGGTGTTGGCAAAACTGGATGTCCATCTGCAAGACAATGAAACAGGACCCATACTTCATGCCATATACAAAAACTAATTCAAAATAGATCAAAGACCTAAATATAAAGCCTAAAACTATAAAGTTCATAGAAGAAAAAACAGGATCAACGCTAGAGGCCCTAATACACGGAATTAACAGGATACAACCAATAAGGAACAACACACAAACTCCAGAAGATAAGCTTGATAACTGGGATCTTCTAAAAATGAAACAGTTATGCTCATCAAAAGACTTCATCAAAAGAGTAAAAAGAGAACCTACAGACTGGGGAAAAAAATTTTGGTTATGACCAAATTACTGGGATGAGGGCTATGGGGACCACGGTCTCAGGGAACATCTAGCTCAACTGGCATAAACAGTTTATAAAGAAAATGTTCTACATTCTACCTTGGTGAGTAGCGCCTGGGGTCTTAAAAGCCTGTGAGCAGCCATCTAAGATACTCTACTGGTCTCACCCCTTCAGGAGCAAGGGAGGATGAAGAAAACAAGATACAAGGGAAAGATTAGTCCAAAGGACTAATGGACCACAACTACCATGGCCTCCACCAGACTGAGTCCAGTACAACTAGATGGTGCCCGGCTACCACCACTGACTGCTCTGAAGGGAAGCACAACAGAGGGTCCTGGACCGAGCTAGAGAAAAATGTAGAACAAAATTCTAACTCACAAGAGACCAGATTTACTGGCCTGACAGAGACTGGAGAAACCCCGAGAGTATGGCCCCCGGGCACCCTTTTAGCTCAGTGGTGAAGTCACTTCCAAGGTTCACCATTCAGCCAGGGATTGAACAGCCCCATAAAACAAAATGGGACTAATGAGGCACAACAGTCCAGGGACAAGGACTAGAAAGCAGGAGGGGACAGGAAAGCTGGTGATAGGGAACCCAAGGTTGAGAAGGGACAGTGTTGACATGTCGTGGGGTTGTTAACCATTGTCATAAAACAATATGTGTACTAACTGTTTAATGAAAAACTATTTGTTCTGTAAACCTTCATCTAAAGTACAATAAAAAAAAAAAAAGAATCCAAGGAAACTATAAACAGTGGCCGAAGGAAAGCACCCACCAAGGCTAGCAAAAGAGTGGACTCTGCATTGGAGGATAAACAAATCAAAAAATGGATAAGTCAAACTTGAACTGCACTCCAGAAATAAAAGAGGAGGTAGAACAAAAGGATGAATGTGATGAAAGAGAAGATTACGGCTAAGGGGACAAAGATACAAGCTTCTGAAAACAGGCACAGCAGAGGGAGAACCAGGACAACTGGGGCAAACGCTAAACTTGAAGAGACGATGGACTAAACAAGAGCAGGGAATTCCCTGGAGCAGACACATGGTACCCTGCCCTGCTTTGCCTCCTCCCACTTCAGAGCCTACCAGCACTGGATGGGTTCCGTGCACCCTGACAGTTCGACACCTCAAGCACCCTTTCCTTTTCTGCCTGGGGACTTTCTCCAGCACCAACGGAGTGTGTTCGGCCTGTGCACAGGGCAGCCTGGATTTAACACCCCAGGGGGGACCGTCAACCAACCAGGGATGGGAAGCAATGGAAGCACTCGAGCTTCCCCTTCACTGGATGGGACAGTTTTGAGGTGTATTCTACAAGATCGCAAATGTTCCCTGCAGGATTGAGCCCCAGTTGCCCACAGCTGTAATTCACATATTAAACCACTTGCTGTGGAGTCATTTTGGACCCCGGTGACCTCATGCATGTCAGAGTAGAACTATGCCCCATACGGTTTCCAATGGCTGATTTTTTGGAAGTAGATCACCAGGCCTTTCTTCTGAGGTGCCTCTGGGTGAACTTGAACCTCCAACCTTTCGGTTAGCAGCCGAGCACACGCATTCACCTCTCTCTTTCCTGCCTCACTTCCCTACTCCTCTCTTGTGCATCCTGGAGTCACTTCCCAACTAAACTATTTGGATTTCACTACTTGTCCTACTATGGTGGGTCCCTGACTGGTGCAAATAGGCCCAGGGACACCAAGGAAGGAATTCCTGGAAATCTGCTTCTGTAAAGATTACAGCCTAGAAAACCCTATGGGGTAGTTCTACTCCCTCACATAGGGTCACTATGAGTCGGAATTGACTCTACGGAAGCTAACAACAACCACACGTTCGGTCTGCTCCATGTGGTCAGCTCCTATACGAAACCACCCTGCTGGGTTTGGTTGCCATTTTTTCTCACGGAGAGTTGCACATTATCACAAAAGGTTTAGCTGACAGTTGCAGAGGAACTAGGAAAAACCTAACCAAACCTGGTCGCCAAGATGTTATTGTCCCCAAAATGCTCAGAGAACAAGAGAAAGTCTTGTTTTTATTTCCTACCTGTGGCGTTAAGATCAATCAAAGGACAGGATGATATAAATTCCCCCAAATAAAGCATTATGTCTTGACTCTTCCCATGCCCCTGTAAAAAGACAAATTGTTGTTCACAATGCAGTCTCCTGAATTGGCTAAATGGTCTTTCAAATAAACATTTTGAGAGATGGTTCCTCCAGGTGCTTATAAATTCCTCTAGTTCCTTAATGAGTATATCCGTGTGGCTTCGTAACAACTGTATAGCAAATGAACACTGTCATGTGTGGTAGAGACGGCTGGGGTGGGCTTCATACACATCCACTTTGTAATTCCAGATTCTGGGTGATCTCATGTGGTTGCATGTGAGACCTAGAGGCAGTGGACAGAATTCCCCCTTTAACATTCCAATATCTAGTCCCCCTCTTCCAAACCCTGCTTTTGCTGGAGGAAGCAATATGGCCAGCTAAAAACTATATTCACCAGCCTCTTCTGCAGACAGGATAGCCGCATGACCCAGTTCAGGTCAATGACGTATAAGCGGAAGTTGTTGGGCGGGACTTCTAAGAGAGCTCCTTAATGATATATCCCAGTCCTTCTCACTATGCTCCATTATGATGATGCTCAAGTAGGGTATCTTACTTCTGAGTACCCGAGGGCTCCTCTTTTGAGGGTGGAGAAGGATGCTTGCCCTGGTGGAGACCCTCAATTACAGTGCCCTTCTCCCAAGAGGTCACATTCATCAGGACCCACTTGCATTTTTCATTTGGATCAAGTCTTGAACCAGAAAAGCCAGTTCGAGAAAGCCAATAGTTATTCCCTTACTTTTCTCCTTTTTATCTCCCCTGCCCCCACCCTGTACCTTTAATGAGATATCGCAGCAAGTAAAAAAGCAATAAAAGCTTGTCATTGAGTTACAAATAGGGAAATGCCTTTCTTAATCACTTAATGACTTTTTAGCTGAAACTTTTACAGTCAGATTGATAATTATTTTTGTTCTTATTAAGGCCCCACTGTAATTATTTCCCAGCATGAGGGAGGTGGCCGCATAATATTTTGTAAATGGGCTGGCCCAGATTACTGCAATGGGAGAGGTGAGGCATGCCTTCATAATTCTGTTGTTTCTTTTTTTACAATTGTAATGATCATTTAAGAAGCCCTGGTGGTTCAGTGGATAAGTGCTTGGCTGCTGATTGAAAGGTCCGCGGTTCAAACCCACCAGCCCCTCCATGGGAGAAAGATGTGGCAGTGTGCTTCTGCCTTGGAAACACTAGGGGGCAGTTCTACTCTGTTCTGTAGGGTCGCTGTGAGTCAGAATTGACTGAACGGTAGAGGGTTTGGGTTTGGTTTGGGAATGATCATTTATGTTTCTGTCGCTTTTGTTCTTAGAGTCTTTCCATTCTCTGTCCTGTGTGTTCATTAGGGTAACGCTAGTTGCCCTAAAATCTCAGAGGTTTCAACAATCAAAGTTGATTGTTTTCTCAAATGAAGTCCAGTCAACCGGGGGTTGGGGAAGCGGGTTGGGTCTCTGCTCCACAGAGTATCCCAGGGACCCAGGCTAGCCAAGACTTGACCACGTTAGAGTAGAGGATCATGTGGGAGGTTTTAATGTGCCAGGCCTGAAAGTGGTCCACATCACTTCCACCCAAAGTCCACTAGCCAGAACTCAGTCATACCTAACTGTACCTAACTGCACCTAACTGCAAGGGGAACTGGGAAATGTAGTCCAACTATGTGTCCTGAAGGAAAGGAAACAAGTGTCGCGAACACCCCACTAGTCTTTGCCACAGACTAATTGGACATAGTCACTGTAGTCATTGAAAACTCAAACCAGGCTGAATGAAAGCTTTCTGAGGAATAAACCTTAAAACTATAAGCTTACTGTCGAATACTCATTGCGAACACTTGTTAAATGCTGCAAATTGCCTTCGATTACCAGGGAAAACGGTTGTTCCATTTTAAGAAATAGTGACATAACTTGAAGATCCCTGGGTAGCACAAATGGTTTGTGTTCGACAGCTAACCTAAAGGTTGGTGGTTCAAACCCATCCAGTTGCACCTTGGAAGAAAGGCCTAGCAGTCTGCTTCCATAGAGATTATAGCCAACAAAACCCTGTGGAGCACAGTTCTACTCTGTAACACATGGGGTCGCCATGAGTCCGAATTGCCATTGCATGAGGGCAATGGCAGTTCAGTGATAGAATTCTCGCCTTCCACACCAAAGACCCGGGTCTGATTCCCAGCCAATGCACCTCATGCATAGCCGTCGACTGTCTGTCAGTGGAGGCTTGCGTGTGGCTATGATGCCGAACAGGCTTCAGCAGAGGTTCCAGAACAAGACTGACTAGGAAGAAAGGTCTGGTGATCTACTTCCGAAAATCAGCCAGTGAAAACCCTATGGATCACAACAGTCTGATCCGTAACTGATCATGGGGATGGCGCAGGACCGGGCAGCATTTTATTCGTTGAGTATGAGGTTGCCACCAGTCAAGGCTTGACTCGACAGCAGCTAACAGCAACATAACTTGCAGATTCTGTTTAGGAACTGAAGAAGTTTGTCTCTGAAAAGAATGTGTGGTTCAGACAGATTCTCTTTTATTTTACTACTTTTGAATGTTTAGTTGACTACCCATATGCCTTGACTGCCTCTTTGAAAACGACTGGCAAATGTATGGACCTGCACCTCAGCCTTGCTGAGCCTCTGAGACCAATTTCACATAAATGCATAGCATCAAAACCCATGCTCTTTGGAATTACTTGTCTACAACTTCACAGCAAAATGGAGTTCTCTATCATACAGGTGAAACTGCTTGCTACTGCAGTAATAATTTCACAAAATCTGCCTATTCGTATTTTGCAAAAGCCTTACAACCATAGCTGTTTCCTCATCATCTTTGACGGAATTTCCATTCCTATTTCAAAAGCAAGGCAGCAAACGGAGTTCAAAGTTTCTCATTGTTCAGCTATGCTGAACTGGCCTCCCGGCCCTAGATCTGTATCTGTAGTTTCATCCCTCTTTATGCTAATGTATTTGTGAACACATAGTAATGTACATGTACGTGGTAAAAAGAGTCCCTGGGTAGCACAAACGGTTAAGCAGGCAACTACTAACCAGAAGGTTGACAGTTCAAACCCAGAGGCATCTCAGAAGAAAGGTCTGGTGATCTGCTTCTGAAAGGTCACAGCCTTGAAAACTCCAAGGAGCACAGTTCTACTCTGACACGCATGGGGTCGCCATGCGTCTTAGTCATCTAGTGCTGCTATAACAGAAATACCACAAGCGGATGGTTTTAATGAAGAGAAGTTTATTTCCTTACAATAAAGCAGGCTAAAAGTCCAAATTCAGGGTGTCAGCTCCAGGGGAAGGCTTTCTCTCTCGGCCTTCTTATCAGTGTTCCCCCAGACTAAGAGCTTCTCGGCGCAGGGTCCCCGGTCCAAAGGACACGCTCTGCTCCTGGCACTGCTTTCTTGATGGTATGAGGTCCCCCTGTCTCACTGTTCACTTCTGTCTTTTATATCTCAAGAGATTGCCTCAGGATACAATCCAGTCTTGTAGACTGAGTCCTGCCTTACTAACACAACTGCCGCCCATCCTCCCTCATTAACATTATAGAGGCAGGATTTACAATTTATAGGAAAACCACAGAATACCAGGAGTCATGGCCCGGCCAAATTGATACACATACTTTTGGGGGGACATAATTCAATCCACAACACCATGAGTTAGAATCGACTCAACGGCAATTGGTTTGGTTTTTTATTTTAAGCGGTAAAAACACTTAAGAGCATCTGTTTTCATGACTCTCTGTCCTCATAAATGGTAATCTTATTGGTAGAGCTTATTTCCAAGATTGTCTTCATAAAAAGCTTTAAATGATGGCAAAGGAAAATCATATAATCTCAATTCTCCTTTAAAATTAATTTTTTAGCCAATTCAGCTTAACCTGCCCATTAGTTCATTTGTTCCTTCTTTTTTTTCATTTCTCCATTCATTCCTTCAGTCGATCATTCACAAATACAGCTAATTTCATCCTTTTCCTTAACTTAAAAATAGCTACAGAAGCTGGAGTTCTTTTTTGAGGAACATGAAGATTCAAGCTCCATGGACACAAAGCTACAAGCAGAGAGCTCTTGTGACTTGTTGAGTAAGTTGTATTCATGAATTCTGCTTGCATGTGATGCAGAGATACGTCAGTTTTTTTATTTGTTCGTGCATCTGTTCTGTATGTATTTACTGAGCATGTACTGTATGCTGGGCGTTGTCCTAGGTACTGAGGACCTTGTGATGCACAAGATAGATAAAGTCTCTGCTCTCATGGACCTTCCCATTCCAGCGGGGAAGACACTCACTAAACAGATGAACGCACACACGTGTATATTACATCACTGGCAATGCCGATTTTGTGACGTTTCCTGCCTCAACAGCAGCCCCATGTAAACACCCACACTCTATCTCTGCCCTTGTAACGTTCAGCACTTACAGAAAAATCCTACCGTTAGTGGATAAAAGAGCTGCAGAGAAGTATAAAGGAAGAGTGGTAATGCTCATTAAGGGTTGGAATACAAATATAAGTGTTGCATTTTGCCATTTTGTTATATTATTTGTGATGGTTAATTTTATGTGTCGACTTGGCTAGGCTATGGTTCCCAATTGTTTGACCAAACGTTAGTTTAGTTGCTGTCACAGAGTAGTTACGTGTGATTAAATCAGTTGGCCTTGGGTAGAGCAGATTACCTTCTATAATGTAATGTAATGTAATGATCTTACTCCTAATGTAATGTAATCACTTTCCATAATGTAATTTAATATAATCTAGGCAATTAATCAGTTGAAGGCCTTGAGAGCAAACAGGGAGTTTCCCTAGAGTGTGCTCTGCCTCCAGACTATAAATAGATATCACCTCACTCTCCACTCTTCCCCTCACCTGACCTACAGATTTGGGAATGCATGCCTGCAGGAGTCTCCAGCCTGACCTACAGATTTTAGACTTGCCAGCCCCCCCAACAATCACACAAGTCAATTCCTTGAAGTAAATCAGTCTATCTCTTTATCTTGCTCTCTACTGTGAAGGAGCTTTTTAAAAAAAAACAGGCAAACTGGGTGTGATGGTTAAGATTGTGTGTCAACTTGGCTGGGCCATGATCCTCCGTGTTTTAATGTAATCACTCCCATGATTGAATATACTGTGAGTAGCCAATCAGATGAAAGGGAGTCTCCTTGGGGGTGTGGCCCGCATCTGTATATAAGCAGACGTTCTGGCTTTTTGCTCTCTCTGGATCCTGCAGCTGCTTCCTGTCATCTCATCTCCCGTTCTTCGGACTTGAGCTGTCAGCTTATCTGCCGAACCTGGGATTCGTCGATCTGCACAGCCTGTGAGTGGGAGCCCTTGCTCTCACCTTCCGATCTTGGGCTTGCCAGCTTCTGCAGCTGTGTGACTTGGGAGAGGCCTCTACCCTGATCCATGGACTTGGGACGTTCTAGCCTCTACAATCACGTGAGCTGTTTCCTTGATATAATCTCTCTCTATATATATATTTATACACTTTACTGGTTTTGCTTCTCTAGAGAACCCAGCCTAAGACACTGGGTATTTGGCATAAAGAGAGGCTTCTGCCAAAACTATAGGCTGGACTCCACTTTTGCTGTTCACTGCTTATTCTGAGCTGAACTTCAAAAGTCAGCTAGCCAGCATTACCTCAGGAAGCCTGTGGGCTCCCCTCCTTCCACTTCCTCTCACAGCATGCTCCCAGGAACAATGTTCGCTCAGGCTAGCCTGAGAAATATCCATAGATTAAACTGTTAAATGACTCAAACTTTACGATTCGCACAACAATGTTTAAGGGGTCTGGCAATTTTCTTGTGTCTGTTAAATGTTTTGTAAATGTCAACCAATCATAATTTTTCCTTGTAAGTTCCTGGATTTTCTGTATTTAAGCTCTGTGAAAAATGCCTTCCTCTGGAGTACTTTGGTAAACCCTCATGAAGTGCTGCCCAATCTGGATCTCTTTGTTCCTTCAATAAACTCTTCGTTTTAATTTTAACAGAAGCTCCAGTTTGCTCTTTGACACTACACACACACACACACACACACACATATTTATATCACTGATTCTGTTTCTCTAGAGAACCCTGACTGAGACATTATTTTAAAATTACATCCCCTCCTCCCCTTCCCCTGCCCAAAACAATTCTCCAGGGTCCCAGGTTGTTGCTGTTGAGTTTTTTTCTTTTCTTCCCATTACATGAACACAAATTTCTAGAATTCTAAAGGGCTTGAGAGATTCTCTTGTCTCACATTATTTTACAAATGAGGAGAGTTAGGTTCAGAGAGATGAAGTAATTGGCCTGTGATTACAGAAGTAGTTGGTGGAAGAGCTGGGACTAGATTTCATTTCTAGTTTGAAGTCCCCAGGTGAGCACAAGAGTGAATAAGAATCGATTTTATCACACTAATGAGAAAACATTGGCAGACTTGGTTACACGAAGTGCAACTTTGAAGTTGTAAAGTAGAAAATTGAAAAGTCTATTTGCAAAGCCTTTTCTTTTCCTTCTTTCTTTCCATGTTTCTTTTAAGGAAGAAGTTAGATTTTTTTCATAAAGCTGGGTAACTTTCTGACATAATCAGGAAATTGAATCTGAGCTGAAAATGGGGAAAACAAGACATCTAAGACAATGAAATTAAAATCAGTTCAGTACAGTCTCCCTAAACACAGGCCAACTGATGGTTTTCTTAACACTCCTTTCATAATGATTAAAACCTGCAACAGCCTACAAGTTAGTCAGGTAAGAGAAAATAAATCAATAAAAAGAAATACAAATTTCCAACAAAAAGTGCAAATTAAAATACGAGGATATCTTTTTTTTTTTTAACCCGTAAACTTTGGACCCTGGGTCGCTGTGCTGAGAAACTCCTAGACCCAGGGGAAGATTGATGACAAGGACCTTCCCTCAGAGCCAACAGAGAGCGAAAACCTTTCCCTGGAGCTGGAGCCTTGAATATGGACTTCTAGCCTCCTAAACTGTGAGAGAATAAATTTCTGTTTGTTAAAGCCATTCACTTGTATTTCTGTTATAGCAACACTAGATAACTAACAGGTGACTTTCAGAAAACCAGTTTCTTCAAGGCTCAAGCTTCAAAAGGACGTCAAGGACAAATGGCCTGGGTGGATGACCCCAACTCCGTGAACCCCAGAAATCTGGATTCCAGGAGAGTTAAAAACTGTTTCTCAATAGGAAACAAACTAATTACCCAAAAAAGGCCATAAGTAAATAAAGTATGGTATAGCCATCACATAGTTTTTTTAGGCTTTTTGGTAGTAAAAATATATACACCTACTCCTCACTTATTGACTGTCTCGTCATCGACCTTTTGCATTCACAACTACAGTAAAAAAAAATCTACTATCCGACTATTTCTCACATTAATGACGTATATCTGGAAGTAACAAACACTGAGGTGCGAGGTAAGAGTCACGCCAGCTGTGATGGTTAAGGTTATGTGTCAACTTGGCTGGGCCATGATTCTCAGTGATTTGGCAGTTATGCGATGATGTAATTTGGTAGTTATGCAATGATGTAATTTGGCAGTTATGTGATGATGTAGTCATCCTCCATTTGGTGATCTGATATAATCTTCCTCCGTTTTCACATAACGCCAATTTTCACATAACAACCTTTTCTTTGAAATCTAACCCTGTCAATAAGTGAGGAGTGGGTGACAATAAAATATTTGCCAATTCAGCAATTTTTAAATGTATAATTCAGTGACATTGATTACGTTCATCATGCTGTGCAACCATCATCACTCTGTTTCCAAATTATTCCACCACCATTAACAGAAACTCGGTGCCCCTTAAGCAATGACTCTCCCTTTCTCCCTCCCTCCCACCCGTGGTAACCACTAATAAAATTCGATCTCTATACCTTTGCCTATTTCATATAAATGGGAGCATGCAGTATTTGTCCATTATTTCACTCAGCATATATTTTCAAGTTAAGCGGATTTTTAAATGAGTTCTGAAGGATATGGGGACACTGTTCACACTATAAAGTTAGATCAGACAGAGATTGTCAACTGAGAGTGATTTTGCCTCCCAGGGGACATTTGGAAAAGTCTGGAGACATTTTTGATTGTCATAGCTGGAGGGGAGTTCTACTGGCATCTAGTGGGTAGAGGCCAGGGATGCTGCTCAACATCCTACAATGCCCGGGGCAGCCCCTCACATCAAGGAATGATCTTGTCCAAAATGTCACTAGTGCTGAGGCTGAGAAACTCTGAGTCACATAAATAAAGCAGAGCACAATACTATGAATGCTGACTGATCTTAAGTTTCAAGAGGAAAAAACATTGCCACTGGACATTGCTTGGTGATAAAATGATGTGGGTTGTTAATTTTCTTCTTTATATTTTTCTGTATTTTCCTACCAAGAGATTGCCGGTTCAAACCCACCCAGTGCCTCCACGGGAGAAAAGACCTGGCAATCTGCTCCCATAAAGATTACAGCTTAGGAAACCCTATGGGGCAGTTCTATCCTGTCATATGGGGTCGCTATGAGTCATAATCAACTCGATGGCACCTCACAACAGCACATTTTCCTAAATATTCTACCGTGAACATGTATTATTTTTACAGTGAATTTAAATTTTTTTGGAAAAAAAAAATCTTTTGAAATCTCACTTCAGCTTCTGGCATCAAATCAAACTCCACTCTCAGGATCACACATAATGAAAACCTCATTCTTTAGTATTTTTCATCAAGCACTCTTTGCTTTAATTAGAACAATTTCTCCTGCATCCCTTGAACACACCCCACTCATTTGCTCATTGTCTTGATTATCTGTGACACAAGAATAATTGCCCATCTCACAGGATTGTTGAGAGGGTCCAACGAGACAAAAGGTGCAGAGCGGTTTTTAACTGGCAAGTCCACAAATGTTAGTTTTCACTCTCTCTTGTCATGCCCACCTTCCCTCCAGCTAAATTAAACCTACCCATAGTTCAAGTGGAGTCCTTGGGTGGTGCAAATGGTTAACATGCTCAGCTGCTAACCAATAGGTTAGAGGTTCGAGTCCACCCAGAGGTGCCTGGCAATCTAGTTCCAAAAAATCAGCCAATAAAAACCCTACGGATCACAACAGTCTGATCCTCAACCTATCATGGGGATGGAGCACTGTTCAGGTCTGGTGATCTATTTCTGAAAGGTCACAGTCTTGAAAACCCCGTGGAGCACATTTCTACTCTGATATGCGTGGGGTCACTATGAGCAGGAATCTAACTTGACAGCAACTGGTTCTTCTGGTTCAAGTCCTAACACATGAATCTCTTTTTCTATGAGGCTGTGCCAACTTCCTTCAGGCGGTTTTGGGAGACAGTGATCCAACCACTTTGCCACCCTAATAAGAGAAAGGTTCAAGTTGAAACACAGTTTCCCAAAGTGTGTTCCTTGAAACACTAATTCCACAAGATATGACATCAGTCGAGGTCATCTCAGGAAACAGATGGTACATTGGAATCGAGGAGTTCATCCTGAGGAACGTTAATAATGGGCTAGTCACCAAGATGTGTGCAGGGTGTAGGGCAACTGCAAGAGATTGTGCAGTATCCCAGGCCTGGTAGCAGCAGGGAGCTGCCTCCACCCCTTGGCCTGCAGGGAAAAGGGAGGGAATGGTTTACTAACCCCAAAATCGAGAAGGAAAGAGCCCTAGGGAGAAAGCTCAGATAGGAGCTGGGACTTTCTGTCCACAGACACAGCCAACTGTAGGGAATCAAGCAGAGTGGGACCCAGGAAGTAAATACCTCAATACTACTGATGATCTCCCTCTGATCACCCATTGGCCAAACCAACTCAGAGGCTTGAGGACAAGGGGCCATCTGGGTCGGCCTCCCTCCCAAGATACACAGCAGTGTGGAAGGGGGTTGAGGGTGGATCTGGAGGGACAAAGAGAAGACAGAAGCCATCCAGCACAGTTTGAATAGCTGTCTTGTGAGCAAAAGTGTCCCATGACAAAATCAATGCGAAAGACCCCGAGTTAAACAAAGCTAAACCAATCATTTCCTAGTAAAATGAAGAAAGGGCATTTTGAGCAAGAGAAGAGGGATGTTCACAGGCTTGTGGATTAGTTGATGGGTGGAAGATATGCACCACAGGCAGGAAGTGGTAAACAGGCTTAAGTCACCAGAGTGGGATGTCCAAGTGGAGTGGGGCAGGCAAGGGGGCCATTAAGTGGAGCAGCTTAAAGGCTGAGAACCTTGAAGTGTATAATTTGGAGGTTTCATTTTATTCAAGAGGTAATTGAGAGTTATGCTGGCTTTTTAGAATGGGAGTGGCCTAATCCGAATAATAATTGAAGAAAGCATTCATGCTGCTTCGTGTAGGATGCATTGGAATAAAGATAAGAAACTGAGAAACCGGAAAGGAGGCTGAGTGATGCATTGTGGGTTCAAGATGGCTATCAGTTATTATGGGATTATGATTGGAATGATATGGAAGCAGAAGAGCTAGGAAATATTCCAGAAGAAATGCTTAGTGGCAGGCTGGTACTGGGAATGAAATGAGGGAGATGATTCTAAGGCTGGAAAGTTGAAAAATAATTGCAATGTTGGTTCATTGTAATTAAAGGCTAGGCTACTCATGCAGTCCAACAAACTCCAATCAGCAACCAGCTCCTTCATCTCAAACAAAATTTAGAGAATGTCTTATGTGAGAGGACAAAGTAATGCAGGCCCCATTCATTCCATTGTGCCACTGGAGAGCCACTTCTTACAATAATATAATAATTGGGAAGGAAATTGCAGAAGCTTCTTGAGGAAAAAGCTCAGAAAAGAAGAAATTTGTAATGGGAAATCATCAGGGTACTAGAAAACTGTGGAAGGTTTGTGTTAATAGATGCCATAAGAGAATGTCTTTCATCTGAGTAGTTCTTCCACTATCAATACAAAGAGAAAAAGAATCAGGAACCATGGATGAAATGCAATGTGCATTTTCCCCCCAACTGATGGTCTCCCACCTTGGTAACTGAGCCTTTCACGGAAACACAGAAAACTGCGTCCATTTCTCCATCACAGCCTCTAATGAGGACACAGGTAAAACCTCATTCTCTCCAACCACCCAACTTCCACAGTGGACAGAGCTGACCCTGGGAAGAATGTTCTGACACATATCATGGCCGAAAGGAATGAACGCTGGTCTTGGAGTGAGAGGAAACAGGCCCCAGCTTGGTCACTTGACTCTAGCAAACCATTTCACCTTTCTAAACCTGCTTCTGCATCTTTAAAATGGAGATGATAATAACCTATCTTAGAGCAATGTTGGCATGATTAAATGAAATAATGGAAATAAAACCATTTCATGGACTGGAAAATATAATCCAATCTAAGGTGCTATTGTTCATGGGGATCCTTTTGCTATGGGCAAAACGTCCACCAGCCCTACCTTGGGTAGAAAGGGCCATTCAGAGCCCCAGATTTGGCTGGGCTAAGAGCCTTGGTAAGGAAACCCCCAGCCCACTCCATCCATGCACCACAAACAGGGGGATCTCTAGGGTCCCCAGTGAATGGGAGAAAAGCACCTATGGCTCAGAACTCCTTCTCCTCATCCCCATCTTGTTGCCATGGAAACCTTTAGTCCTACTTGCAAAGATTCATTCGACCTGCCACTTTGCCTGTAATGGAGACAGAAAATCTGGCTTTAATATAATTAGTTCCCCATTAATTGCTTTCATAGAAGGATTTTTTCTGCCATTTAATGAAGAAGTCAAACAGCAGCAATTTTCCCAAAAGGTCAGGGAACGAGAACATATGGGTAATTTCTCCTCTCTCAGAATGGCTCAGTCTTGCTGATCAAATACCAGCTCTTCCAAGTAAGAAGTTACTATTTTCCCACAAGATGTGGCAGAAAATTAGAAAATGCCAGCTGTGATGGCAGTTCATTTACAGAGGGCCTGAGATTAACGAGAAACCATTAACTGTGTCTTCCTGCCACATCAGTTGCTAAAGATTAGGAGGGATCCAGGATCCAAGAGTTACCAGTGATATCGAGGCAGTCTGATCAGAGAACCACATTAGCACCTCCAAGGAGTCTGTGAAATTGCAAGTGTACTCTTCACATGCCATGGACGTAACCATAGCACAGTAATAGCTACCATTATTGAACACTTACAGTGTGGGCCAGGCACCATGCTAGGCTCCTTCCATGCATCCACCCATTTCATCCTCACAAAAATCTCATAAAGTAAGTGCTATCACCTCCCCATTCTACCAAAGAGGAATCAGGGGTTTAGGGAATTAAGTAAATAGCCCAAGGCCACAAAGTGAACAAGGTGCAAAGCAGCCATACTGGTGTGTATAAAAACCAAACAGCTGTCGTGGAGTCGATTCCGACTCATAGTGACCCTATAGGACAGAGTAGAACTGCCCCATAGGGTTTCCAAGGAGTAGCTAGTAGATTTGAACTGCAGACCTTTTGAGTTTTTAACCACTATACCACCAGGGCTCCATTGGTGTGTATAGTAGTTGTAATCAGAATCACAAGCCCTCAACAGCTGTGGACATATATTCAGGCGGATTATCATCGGCATCTATCTTAAACTTAGTACATTTAACTCTTCCTGCTCTTCCAAAAATCTCACCACTTGTAAAAAAAAATTACTAAAATTCTTCAAAGAATGCCTCTCCTGTGTCCGTGGACCAGCTTGTCAACCACAGTCACTACCTGAAATCATCACAGTCCTTTCTCTTTCCTCCAGCTCCTTTTGACTGATGCCCCTACTCATACAGCCACTAGGGGGAGCCTCAATCCAGCCACCCTGATGGACCTCATCTCGGAAACACCCTTGACCATGTCTCCCCGTGGTCCCAGAGTTGTCAATTTTCGAAATGCCAGAGTGGTCCTGGGTGCCACAGAGCACTGGCGACAATGACTGTCATCCTTTCCCAGTGATACCATTGTCACCTGGCCCCTGAAGCAGTTCATCCAGTGTCTGGTTCTCCCCTTCCTCTTTGGACTCAAAACTTGACTCTCCTTTTCTAGTTTTCCCAGGTCCTCCTCCCCTTGTCTCAGGCACAAAAGCAAATATAACAGGACAGAACATAGAAATCAGCTTATGCCAGGGTGTTTTCCAAAACACTTTTCATAATTCAAAATTCATATAATTCAAGTAAAGTTTTCCTATAGGACTGACAAAGAATAGTAGCAGGTAGTTCTGCATATCAGCTATTATAGTTCACTCAGTCCGCCAGCTTTAAACTTATGTGATTATTGATTTTTTTTTTTTTCCATCTGGGGAGATTCATATTATTTCAAATTTTGCACCAGAAATGAGATTTTGTTAGGATACTTATATCACATTACTTTATATCCACATAATTTGAATTCACATGAGGCTGGATTAACATATGTGTAGTTCAGCCCTTCCCATTTTTCTCTCATTTCTAAAGACTTAAACACCTGGTTTCTCTTGTAATGTGTGGAATCTGGGTAATGAGATGATTCTCAACGGAAAAGGGACCAGAAAAGAAGAGGAGATTACCCTTCCCAGGGGTCATACACTTTGGTTTCAGGGAAGTTTTCAGAGACTAAAGAGAAAGTGGGAAGAGAAAGTTTTATAGTTCCATGAGCCACTTCCAGGAAGAGAGTTCTTAAGCGCTCCCATGCAGGGCATGCTAGAAAGATTGAGAATAATAAAGATGTCTAAAGAGGGTGTTCTTTTAAGCTTTACTGGCATTAAGAATGTACTCTTCTTTGGTATTTTTTTTTAAGAGATTAGCACAGATGCGAATTGCTAAAGTGTGTGGCAAGGTCGTATTCTTTCACCTTAATTATATTCAATCTGTATGCTGAACAAAAAATCCGAGAAGCTGGACTATGTAAAGAAGAACGCAGCATCAGGATTGGAGGAAGACTCATTAACAGCATATGTTATGCAGATGACACAGCCTTGCTTGCTGAAAGTGAAGAAGATTTGAAGCACTTACCGATGAAGATCAAAGATTACAGCCTTCAGTATGAATTACACCTCAACATAAAGAAAACAAAAATCCTTACAGCTGGACCAATAAGCAACATCATGATAAACAGAGAAAAGACTGAAGCTGTCAAGGATTTCATTTTACTTGGATCCACAATCAACGCCCATGGAAGCAGCAGTCAAGAAATCAAACAACGTATTGCACTGGGCAAATCCACTTCAAAGGCCCTCTTTAAAGTTTTAAAAAGTAAAGATGTCACTTTGATGATTAAGGTGCATCTGACCCAAGTCATGGTGTTTTTAATCGCCTTATTTGCATGCAAAAGTTGGATAGTGAAAAAAGGAAGAATTGATGCACTCAAACTGTGGTGTTGGTCAAGAATACTGAATATACCATGGACTTCCAGATGGCGCAGGACTGGGCGATGTTTCGTTCTGTTATACATAAGGTTGCCATGAGTCAGAGTTGACGCCACGGTAACTAACAACTAACAACAATAACAATGCTATTTCTTTGAATGCAACACTGCTCTGAAACTGAGCCACATGGGACCCCAATTGCATTCAGGTTATACAACGTAACAAGGAGGTACTCCCTCTACCTTCACTAAAAAGAAATATCCCTCAGGCTTATCACGCATGTAAACAGACATCTGGAGAGGTCACCAAACTCTGAATCTTAATTTGAGCTGAACTTTGAGAAATCTATCACAAAAAAAATCTTACTTCCTACCAGTAGGCATGTTTAAGATACCCAGACCTATTCAAAGTGAAATTGGTAAGTCGAGCGATTCACTCCTTTGCCTGAAGATTTCCCTCTGTAGAAGGGTTAGGTAATGAAGATCCATATCATTTCCAAATTTATCAGTTCTTCTCTAATTAACTTCCTATAATCGGTGCTCAACAAAAGGTTATTGGATGGAAGGATGGATGGATAGCTGAACACCAAGAGCAGAAAGAAATTCTAGTAGGCTAATCCAGCAGTGGTCAGAGATGGCAAACTGGGGACAGGTGGGAGAAGGCTGTCGAGAGGCTTTTTGTTGAAGAAGAGGCTTGGAGAGGACGAACATGTCCCATTCCTGCTACTCTGATACTTGCACAACAACAAATCTGGTGCATTTCTCCCCACTATGTCCGTAAAAAGGAGCCCCGGTGACGCAACAGTTAAGCACTGGGTTGCTAACCAAAGGTTGGGGATTCTAACTCACCCAGTGTCTCCATGGAAGGAAGACCTGGTGATCTGCTTCCGTAAAGATTACAACCTAGAAAACCCTGTGGGGCAGTTCTACTCTATCACATGGAATCGCTATGAGTTAGAATCTACTCAATGGTACACAATAACAACAACGTGTCTGTAAAAAGATCTGGCTTTATGTTCCTGGGTTGTTTTACTTTTTAACTGTGACTAAGCTGGGTAATGTTTTAAAACAGAAGTTTCTTTTGAACAATATTTTGCATAGCCCTTTGACTAATCAATGCATTCACTCCAAAATTTGTTTCTCATATCCATACTTGTGTCATCCACAATCTCAACAACATCTTTATTCTGCAATAGAATAGTGAGACCATGTGGCTTCCAGGCATCTGTAGCTTGTGGCTTTTTAGAAATACAGATCTGTTGTGTCAAAATTCTGAAAGATAAAACTTGTAGTCATTATTTAGTTCTCTGCCTATGCAATGCAGTGACATTATAAAAGTACAATTACATAACACAAACTGTCCCATCAAAAGATAATTTTGATAAATGAACTATTGTTCTGCATTTTGTGTGTTTAATTATGCAGTCCCAAATGTGATTTTGGATTGAAAAGCCACTTGACTTGTTCTGAAATGGTGTATATCAGGAATAGATACTCCAAAATAATATCAAAGCAAAGAATTTAATAAAATTGACTTTTTAAAAATACAAAACCTACCTATAGCTGGTATCTTCCTTCTGTAGAATCTGGCATTTGATAGCATATTTTAGTATTTTATTTCAATTCATTATTCAAGGAAAGCTTTTGAAACCATTTTGATTACCCTGACAGCTAAAATGAAATTTTTACAAGGACAGCATATTTGGAACCAAAGATCTGGTTGACACAATGAACGAGATGATGAAAATAATTCTACAGCAACCCAGCCTAGCATATTGGCTTCATTTAAATTTCATATCAGACAGAAATTTTTAAACATTTTTCCTCTATAAGAAAACAGTGGCTTTCAACTATTCCTATTGGCCAAGAAAAGTCCTAAAGCTTTGGAGATGTGGATAGTTTCCAGAATTCCAGAAAACCATTGCCTAGCATTTGATCTTAGAATTATTTTCAGAGGTTTTGGAAAGGAAAGAAATCCTAGGAGCTAGACAATTAAGAAATTAGTCCATTTTCAGAATAGCAGTATACCACTGTAGGGACTTAATAAATTGTGTTTGGATATGTGAAAATGTCCCCAATAAAAAGTCCCCCCTCTTGGCTGTGGGGACCATGGTCTTGGGAACACCTAGCTCAATTGGCATAACAAACTTTATAAAGAAAATGTTCTACATCCTACTTTGGTGAGTAGCGTCTGGTCTTAAAAGCCTGTGAGCAGCCATCTAAGATACTCCACTGGTCTCACCCCTTTGGGAGCAAGGGAGAATGAAGAAAACAAGATATAAGGGAAAGATTAGTCCAAAGGACTAATGGACCACAACTACCACGGCCTCCACCAGACTGAGTCCAGTACAACTAGATGGTGCCCGGCTACCATCATTGACTGCTCTGACCGGGATCACAATAGAGGGTCCTGGACGGAGCTGGAGAAAAATGTAGAACAAAATTCTAACACACAAAAAGAAGACCAGATTTACTGGCCTGACAGAGACTGGAGAAACCCTGAGAGTATGGCCCCCAGACACCCTTTTAGCTCAGTAATGAAGTCACTCCTGAGATTCACCCTTCAGGCAAAGATTAGACAGCCCCATAAAACAAAATGAGACTAATGGGGCTCAACAGTCCAGGGACAAGGACTAGAAGGCAGGGGGGGACAGGAAAGCTGCTGATAAGGAACCCAAGGGTGAGAAGGGACAGTGCTGACATGTCGTGGGGTTGTTAACCATTGTCATAAAACAATATGTGTACTAACTGTTTAATGAGAAACTATTTGTTCTGTAAATCTTCATCTGAAGTACAATAAAAAAAAAAAAAACTCCCCCCTCATGAAACTGTATTCTATTGGGCATTGATACAGCACTGGTTGCAGGTTCAAACTGGCGATCAGATTCATGGCCCACTACAAGTTTTAACCTCCAGTTTGTAGGAGGACAGAGGATAGAGGACAGGAAACAGCCTGCCCAGCACCTTCACGTCACCAGGATGCCTGTGGTAGGCAGAACCATGGCCCCCATAGATGTACATGTCCCAATTACTGAATCTGAGAATATGTTACCTTTCATGGCAAAAGGGAATTAAGGTTGCAGATAGGATTAAGGAAGCCCTGCCCCACCAGGGCTATCTATTGCTCAGCTGCTAACTGAAAGATCTGCAGTTTGAACTGCCCAGCAGCTCCATGGGAGAGAAGACCTGACGATCTGCTCCTGCAAAGATTACAGCCTAGAAAATCCTGTGGGCTAGTTCTACTCTGTCACATAGGGCAGCTATGAGCTCATCATTGCAGCTATTGTGCCAATGGAAGCCAGGAAGTTTGTAGTAATTTGTTACAGCAGCAATAGGCAACTGACACTACACCTGCCAACCATTCCAGTGCACAGCTTCTTTGCCCCCCTCACCCACGCGGGATGCAAGGCTTCCGCAGGACGGCATCCAAGGTGTTGACACAGAGAAGCCACAGCCTCGGTTTCCCAACTTGCTTTTATACTGTTCCAGCCAGCTCACAGAGGCCCCAGTCCAAGGGCTTCCTAGCAAACAGAGCAGCCACAACATCCCACATTGATTGACTACTGTCATTTCCAAAGAAACAGGACTCTGAGGTCATTGTCACAGGCAGGTCTGGGTCAGCCCAGACCTGAGGTGAATTCTTCACTTATACATGTGATTCCAATGTCATTAAATATCCAAAAAACCAAACCCATCGCCCTTGAGTCGATTCCGACTCATAGCGACCCTATTGGACAGAGTAGAACTGCCCAATAGGGTTTCCAAGGAGTGGCTGGTGGATTTGAACTGCCAACCTTTTGGTTAGCAGCTGAGCTCTTAACCACTGTGCCACCAGGGCTCTGTCATCATATATATGCACATTAAATTGGAGGACTCCATCATTGTTTGAATCTTGGGTTCAAGTAGGGTCACTGCCCCATAGAAGCCAAAAGCCAAGGACTTGCTTTCCTGGACCCATGCAGCACATGACCTAAGCTCAGTCAGTCAGCATGCAAAGAAGGAAGATGGAATCCGTTTCAATACTGGCGATCACCCTAGCATTCAACTCCCACTGAGAGAAGCAGTGAAGCCCAAAGAGCCTGGCCCCTGACTTTCTCTGTGCTTCCTCCTGCCCAGACTCCCTTGGTTCTGGTCCAGTTTCCAAGCCCCGTTCAACAGCTTGCTCATCAGTTGTGTGAGATATTCGATATCCTTCCAATCAATTCCTTCTCTGCTTAAGATAAACAAAGTCAGTTTATGTCACGAGCCCTAATTAGATTAGAAACTAGGAAGCTTCAGACAACAGACGTTTTGGAATTGAGGGGAATCTAGGGTTGACTATATAACCTGGTTGGGCTTAAAAAGCAGTTAGCATTCAGGAATGAAAATCTGGTAACACTTGCACAGCACGGAGAAGAAGCTGATCAAATTATAATGTATAAAGTACCTGTTTGCCAGCAAACCCTGGGGAACATGGGCAGTGCTCTGTATGTCAGCCTGAGAAATCCAGGGCTGAAGAGTGAGGTGGTTGCTTCTAGTACTGGAGAGCTTCCAGAGAATGATATGCCCAAGTCCCTGATTCTTGGCTGAAAGCATAAACTGCAACTAGGGTTTCAAAAGCATCTCTCCTTTGTCGCAGTATGAAACTACCGAAGTCCAACAGCCACTTTGATGGGTGGCTAATTGATCACGTCAGTTGAATCGCCACTGTATAAAGGCTAGGGCATTAACAGGCAAAGAGCAGACTCAGAGAAGTGCAATGGTGCAACTCGAACGTCCAAATCCCCAAACTGCACTGAGCCTCAGTTTTCAGCTCAAACCACCCTTCTTTCACATCCAGTAGGATGGATTTTTTTTTAGAAGATAAGAATTGGGAATGTGGAGAATTGGAAGCCTCAGACATTGCCCGCAGGAATGTAAGATGAGGCAGCCGCTGTGGAAAACAGTGTGGCAGTTCCTCAAAAAGATAAACAGAATTACTGTATGACCCAGCAATTCCACTCCTGGGTCTATGCCCAAAAGAATTGAAAACAGGTGTTCAAGCAAAAACTTGTACACAAATATTCATAGCAGCTGTATTCGCAATAGCCAAAATGTGAGAACAACCTAAACATTCCTCAACGGATGAATGGATACACAAAAAATGGTATATCCGGCAATGGAATAGCATTTGAGCATGAAAAGGAATGAAGTATTGAACCATGCTACAATGTGGGTGAACCTTGAAAATATTATGCTGAGTGAAAGAAGCCAGTCACAATAGACCACATACTATATCATTCCATTTGTACGAAATGTCCAGAATAGGCAAATCTACAGGAACAGAAAACAGATTAGTAGTTGCCAGAGGCTAGGGGTAGGGGCAAATGAGGAGGTGATAACTTAAGGGTACAAGGTTTCCCTTTGAGGTGATGAAAATATTCTAAAATTAACTGCGGTGATGGTCGCACAACTCTGTGAATATACTAAAAACCATTGAGTTGTACACTTTACATGGGGGAATTGATTGGTATGTGAATTATATCTAAATAAGGTTGTTTAAAAAAAAGAATCGATGAAGAGCAACAAGGACATAGATTTAATAATTGCGTTAAACGTGGAAAATGGACTAATAGCAGAAATGTGAGACATCAGGGCAAGTTTGTGACAGAAATATTGTTTTTGTTCTTGACTGGTGCTAACCCCATATCATGCTAGCCATTACCCCTTCCCCCTATACAGACACAGGAGCCCCGTTTCTTCTCCCTCTTCACACAACTGTGATAGCAGAGCAGCCCTCTTCTGAGCCTGCGTATTGGGGCAAAGAAAAGATTAGCAGCAGAGTAGATAAGCATAAATCTGTTTTACAGCTCAATATATTACAAAGCATAATCCATTTTCCTTTGCTAGTTTTACATAAACACTTCTATTATGCCCAGAGAGGAGAAAGGTTACCTTTTGAAGGGAATTATCCATGAGAAGGAAACAAATAAGAATTAGGAACAAGCCATTTAGGTGACCCGTACAGATATATGAAAATAGGCTTGCTACCTGTACTAGGATGACTAATCCGAACAGATGAAAACATAGTCAATTGCAGTAGCGCTCCTCAATGTAATTTAAACTTTGAGTGGCCTAATCGGTGTTCTTGAAAATTAATTTCACCCAATGACTCACCAGGAAACAGAGAGAAATAGAACTTATACCTGAATACATTCATGCACATTTATAAAGCTTTATGCTTTTCTCCCAACAAAGAATTCTGCATTGCTCCTGAGGGCCTCTTAGCTTAAAAATAAGGAGCCATGGTGGCACAATGGTTCAGTGCTCGGCTGCTAACTGAAAGGTTGGCAGTTCAAACCCACCCAGTGGCTCCGCAGGAGAAAGACCTGGGGATCTGCTACCATAAAGATCACAGCCTAGAAAACCCTATGGGGCAGTTGTACTCTGTCACATGGGGTCGCTATGAATCAGAAGTGACTCAAAGGCACCCAACAACAACAAGCTTAAAAACACACTTTTGAAGACGAGACCTCATTCTGAAAGGCTCAAGGATTAGTGCCTAATCTTGAAATACTTCTGAAAAGAAATTCACAAAAAAATGTACTCTGCCCTCATAATTAAGCTGACTTGTAATAAGTTTTCTTTAGGGTTCTAGCAATTATGAGATTCTTGATTTTAAAAAAATTTCACCGAAGATTCAATATCCAATAACAAGTTCAAAACAATGCTCACAGCTTGCTTGTCTACACTTATTTGGAGTTTATCGTTTAATTTCTTTTAAAAACTTTAAATAGCTGGAAATCAAAAAATGTGCCAGTTTGACAAGATCTTCCCACCTTTAAGAACAGGACAAAGCTTAAAAAATTGTCAGCACTAAGCAGAAAGGAGGATCCCTGGTGGCGCAATGGTTAAGCACTCGGCTGCTAACCAAAAGGTCGACGGTTCAAATCTTTCAGCCAGAGAAAAGACATGATGATCTGCTCTCAAAAAGATTACAGCCTAGAAAGTCCTATGGGGCCGTTCATATAGGGTCACTATGAGTCAGAATCGACTCCACAGCATACAACAACAACCAGCAGAAAGGACTGAATACACAGTTTATGCTAATTTTAATGAACAGCGGAACGAGGGGGTGGCGGGGAGAGCTGTTTCACAGGGGGATAGATAGGCTAATTCAAATAAGAATTCTTTTAAAGTCATACTTGGTACTCCGGCTTGATTATGTTTAAGAACAAGTCATATTGCCAAGAGCTGGCACAAGTAGAGGGAAGCAGGTACTTTCATACACAGCTGGCCGGAATACAAATTGGGTCCAACTTTCTGGAAGGCAATTTGGCAATGGATATCAAAAGCTGTAAGAACAGATGTTTCCATTGGCCAGGACTTCCACTTCTTGGAATTTATCTAATGAAAATAATAAAAAATGTTTTGCACAATGGTGATTACTCTGTTGTTTAAAATTAGAGAAAACTGGGAACAATTAAAATGCCTAACAAATGTTGAAATAAATGGGTCTTTCTTCTCCCACTCTTGCCCCGTTCAGTCTATTCTCAACACAGCCACAAGCTTCATCTCATTAAAATGCAATAGTCTGGCGGTCATGTTACTCCTATGCTCAAAACTCTCCAAGGGTTCCCCTCATTCAGAGTCAAAGTCAAATTGTTATGATGGTCTATGGAGTTGCCATTTAAGTGGCTCTTACTAGAACAAGTGTATATGCTCCAGGTAACCTGTGGTCTCCACCTTAGACACAGAAGAACTTAGAATTGGAAGGAGCTCTCTCTCTCTCTCTCTCTCTTTTTTTTTTTAATTGTACTTTAGGTGAAGGTTTACAGAACAAATAGTTTCTCATTACACAGTCAGTACGCATACTGTTTTATGACATTGGTTAACAACCCCACAACATGTCAACACTCTCCCTTCTCAACCTTTTTCTTTTTTGGTGAAAATATACATAGCCAAAGATACACCATTTCAAAAATTTCCACATGTACAATTCAGCGACACCGACTACACCCCTCCGGCCATCTCACCATCCCCCTCCAAATTATTCCATCACCATTACCTTCAACTCACTGCCCCCCAGGCTTCAGATCAAACCCTCTGAGTTGCAGAAGCAGCTCTCTCTTGAAAGACACTTCACTCAATACCTGCCGTGACAGACATCCTCATACATAAATTTTTGACATTTTCTCCAAAGTTGTGATTATATTAGATATACTAAACAGAAAGCTGTTTTTCCCAATCATCATCAAGTATCTATCATTTCTTGCCTGAACTATGGCAAAGCTGCCTACCGACTTCCTTGATAGTCAACCCTGTCCCTTCCAATCTATTCTCCAGACTATACCCAAAGTCATCTCTTTTAAAATGTGACCATTACTTCCCTGTGCTTAAAACTCATCAACCTTCCCATTTCTCTACAGACGAAGACCCAAATTCCTGGTGATCAAGGTTCTTGAACAGTGCTATCCAATGGAACTATAGTGAGAGCAACATATGTAATTTTAAATTTTATGATTATTGTTATTAGTTGCAGTCAAGTCGACTCTGACTCATGGTGACCTTTAAAAGGTGACATTAATTTTAATAGTGTATTTTATTTCAGGCACAATATCAAAATATAATCATTTCAATATGCAATAAATATTTCAAAAATTAGTAATGAGATATATTACATTCAGTTTTTCATACTAAGTCTGGAATCTGGTTTCTATTTTATCCTTACAGCACATCTCAATTTGGACTGGCCACATTTCATGGGCTTGTAGCCCCAGGTAGCTAATGGTCACCGTATTGGACTTGTAGTGCAGCACTACAAGGTCAAGGTTACGTTCCCCTTGCCAGCCTTCTTGTAAGACTCATGCTATAGACATATTTAATATAGACATATTTAATCTCCAGGACTTTGTATATGTTCCCTTGTAAGTGCTCCTCTATCCGCCTTCCATGCCTAGCTAACCCACCCTTCTGGTTTCTATTTAAACAGCATTTCCTCTGGGAAGTCTTGTGTACCCTGCTCCAGGCTAGGGTGGCGGTTCTCTTCTAAGGTCCCATAGCACTTGTCCTTCCCTGCCATTACCACTTATTGTAACTACTTGTTTCCAGTATCTGAGGTGTCCACTCCTCACTGTCAGCGCTTTTCAGTAGGCTAAATTCAGTCCCAAAATCCAGGCCCAGAAGCTTCTTCCATCCACTATGGTAGGTGTCCAGGAGTCTTGGGTAGTACAGGTGCCCTGAAGGGCACTGCCGTAGTTGTCCTCATGGGACAGCTCGAGGGAAGTCTCAGGGCATAGACTAGACAGCTTTCCCAGAAGTCTTACAAGGACCCTGGTTTAGATGCTGTGAAGTCACTATTCTCTAAAGACTGGGTGGTTGGCTGGCAAGAAATCTGAGCCAACACGGCTCTACGCACTCAAAAGTGCCCCTTGTTGGTCCTTCTCTTGACCTACCCACCCTCTTCCGTCTTCTCCAGACTCTCCCAGCTTCCTGCTCATATCCCTTTAATCTAGCCACACTTAAGTCCCACTGTTTTTTGTTTCCCTCATAGCAGCACTCAACATCAAAAGAAGCCTGTTCATACACTGAGCTAGACCCTCAGTCAAAAACTTTCTTCCTTCCTGGAGGACAGTGGATGGCTTAGTCTTCAAACACACATCTCCAGTCCTGGAAGAGAAGAAATGTTTGCATTCTATTTTGCAGAGCGTTGTCCTTCCCTCAAAACAGACATTAAACTCCTTCTGATGCAGCAAAGAAAAAGACAAAAAGAAGCTGCATTTTCAAGTAACAAATAATTTGAAATAAAACAAATAACAAATGTTTTAAATGAGCAAAAGATTTGAATAGACATTTCGTCAAAGAAGATAAACAAATGGCCAATAAGCAGATAAAAAGATGCTCGACACCATTAGTCATTAGGAACATGCAAATCAAAACCACAATGAGATACCACTTCACACCCACTAGAATGGTTGTAATAAAAAAGGCAGACAATAGCAAGTGTTGGTGACGATGTGGAGAAACCGGAACCCTCATACATTGCTGGTACAATTGTAAAATGTTACATCCGGTTTGGAAAACAGTCTGGCAGTTCCTCAAAATGTTAAACAGAGTCACCACATTGACCCAGCAATTCCGTTTCTAGGTATCTACTCAAGGGAAATGAAGACCTATGTTCACACAAAGACTTGCAGGTGAATGTTCATAGTAGTATGATTCATAATAGCCAAGACCTAGAAGCAACCCAAATGTCCATTAACTGATGAATGAATAAACAAAATATGGTATATACATACAATGCAATACTATTCAGCAAAGAAAAGGATGGAAGTACTGAAATGTGCTACATCGTGGATGAACCTCAAAAACATTATGCTAAGTGAAAAGAGCCAGACACAAAATACCACCTATTGTATAATCGCATTTTTATGAAATGCCCAGAAAAGGCAAATCTATAGAGACAGAAAGTAGATTAGTGGTTGCCTAGGGTTAGGAGCGTGAATGAAGAGTGATTGAAAATGGGCACAAAGGGATCTTTTGGGGGTGATGGAAATGTTCTAAAACTGAATTGTGGCAATGGTGAGACAGCTTTGTAAAATTACTAAAAATCATGGGGTTGAATGCATAAAATGAGTGAATTTTACAGCATAAATACATATATGTATATATATCAATAAAGCTAGTTTTAAAAGAATAAAATATTCACAAGAATAAAAAACTTCTGAATGTTTACGTCTTGTTGTAATTGTTGTATACCTTTTGCATTTCCAACCTCCTCCCACCAGACTATAAGTTCCATGGGGATATTGTGGTTATTGTTAGGTGCCATGGATTTGATTCATAGTGACCCTATGTCGACCCCATGTGAACTGCCCCATACAGTAACTGCCCCATAGTCTGTAATCTTTATGGAAGCGCATCACCAGGTCTTTCTCCCTCAGAGCCACTGGTGGGATCCAACCACCAACCTTTCAGTTAGCAGCTGAGTGCTTAACCATTGTGCCACCAGGGCTCCTTGGGGTAGGAACCATTAATACCTTGCTCGCTGTTGCATCCCCAACATCACTGGTATGCCTTTCACATAGCCAGGGCTCAGATAGATGTTGAATGAATTGCTTGGGCAGTTTTGATAAACTATAGAAGTTTAAAAGTTTTTTTTTTTTTTTAAACCCTACTGAGCAATAAAACACACTCAATGACACAGAAGAATCTCAAAAACATTACGCAGAGTTAAAGATGCCAGAAACAAAAGAGTGCATACTATATGACTGCATTCATAAAGTTCTAGAACAAGTAAAACTAGAAATCAGAACAATGGTTTTCTGGGGCAGGGCGAAGGGGAGGAAGAGAGAGTGGGGGGCACAGGCTGACTGGCAAGGGGTACTTTCAAGGAGGATGGAAATGTTCCATATGCTAGTTGGAGTGGTAGTTACACGGGTGTATACGATTATCAAAATTCATCAAATTATACACTTAAAATCAGTGCATCTTACTATATGTAAATTATATCTAGATTTTAAAATATAGATAACTTCGGTAGAAAATTAAATTTGAAAATATAATTTTAAAAAGCCTCCAAGCTCTCTGGTCCCTGCATGCCACTCCAGACTCACCCTCAGGAGTTACCTACTGCCCTCCCGAGTCTGCCCAGCTCCATTCCCACAAACCCTCCATCTGGCCTTATGAAATTGCTTGCATTGCTCTCAAACATGCCGTGTCTGTTCACACCTCTGTGCCCTTGCTCAAGCTGCCCTCCCTTCCTGAAACCACCTTTCCCCTCCCTGCCACTTGGGCACCTACTCGTTCCTCAAAACATCAGCAAGTCCATTAGTGGCTGCTGGGGCTGGGAACCAGAAGTGACTGCTAAGGGGCGCGAGGAGGTGATGGAAATGGTCTCAAATTGGTGGTGATGGCTGCACGACTGTAAATGTATCAAAATTCATTGAATTGTATACTTAAAATGAGTGAATTTTAAGTTATGGTATGTAAATTATACCCCAGTAAAGTTGTTTTTTAAAAAAAACTTAGCTCAAAAACACTCCTCCGCAAAGATCTTCCTGTCCCCCTCTCAGTTCTCCAAACCAAATATCTATTTTCTACCCCATGTCCCACTGTCCCCTCTGCTACTCCTATTAATGTTGTTGTTATTGTTAGTTGCTGTGGAATCAATTCCAACTCATGGGGACCCCATGTGTGCCTAGTAGAACTGCTCCATAGGGTTTTCAAGGCCGTGACCTTTAGGAAGCAGATCTCCAGGCCTGTCTTTCAAGGTGTCTCTGGGTGTGTTCGAACCAACAACCTTTCGGCTAGTAGTGCTGAACCATTTGCGCCACCTAAGGATTCGTATCAGTGTACCTACCCATCTCATTGTGAGTTTTTTCTCTAAGTATCTTTCTCCACTCAGACAGTGAAGCCTTTGAGGGTGCTGCTTTACAAGCTTTTCTCACTCTTGCCCAACACCGTGCCTGGCACATACAGCAACTGAACAGCAAAAGAGCAACTGAATAAGCGTATTGTACTCATTATCCCTGGTACTGTGGCTAAATTAAGTCTAAGATTTGGGTCATGGATAAAATAGGTTTTCCCTTATTTTGTCAAGTGTGGCTTTGGTTCTTTCAGCCACATAAGTAATGTTTCTAGAAACACGGTAACTATCCACAATGTTCTTAGCCCTTTTAACTCCCTCACTCCCACCTACACCCAAAATGTCCATTTCATTTACATGGACTTATAAGCCTTTCAGGAGTCCCTGGGTGGCTCAAATGGTTAAGCACTTTGCTACTAACCAAAAGGTTGGTGGTTTGAATCCACCCAGAGGTGCCTCGGAAGAAAGGCCTGGTGATCTGCTTCTGAAAAGTCACAGCCATTAAAAACCCCATGGAGCACAGTTCTACTCTGACACATATGGGATCGCCACGAGTCAGAGTCAACCTGACAGCAGCTGGTGTGGGTTACTTTGGTTATAAGCCTTTCAGCATCAGGAGAGTTTGGAGACTGCACACAGTCTCAACATCTCATTTATGTTGGTCCATAATGTACTTAGCGCCAGCCCCCGAGGTCTTCAGAATGTCTGACTGCCATGCCATGTTCTCGTTCTTGGGTTTCTTTTCCCAAAGGGAGCGTAGTCAGCAACAACTAACAACCTCTGGATCTACTGCTGGCCCCAAGCGTGCGCCCCACAGCAGGCACTGTTCCAGGGCCCAGAAGCTATTACAGCGAGGTGAGGAAATCCCTGGAGTTTAGGTCAGCAACCACCCTGGACACGAGCCCAGCCCCATCAGTCACTACCCGGGTGACCTCAGGAGAGCTGGTGAACCATTATAAGCTGCAGCAGCTTCTGAGAAAGTGAGTGTAATCATACCTGCTCTTCGGAGAAAAATGAAACAGGATCCATGCCTCACACCATACACAAAAACAAATTCAAAGTGGATTAAGGACCTAAATGTGCAAACTAAAACCATAAAAGTCTTGGAAGAAAATGCAGGGGCAAAGCTGTCAGGCCTAGCTTTTAACAATGGATTATCTGATATAATAACAAAAGCACAAACAACAAAAGACAAAAGAAATCATACCTGCCCTTTGGAACTCACTGAGGGGCACTGCTAGGCAAGTGAGGCAGCTTCTAAGAAAGTGTGTTTTTTCAGGGTGGTAATGGGGAGACTGTTGACACATTGCAGGGATTACAACTAATGTCACGGAACAATCTGTGTATAAACTATTGAATGGGAAACTAATTTGTTCTGTAAACCTTCACCTAAAGCACAGTAAAAAAAAAAAAAAAAAAGAAAGTGTGTTTTAGTTCAAAATGCTCCACGAGTCCAGAGTTGCTAACCACTGCCTTCCTTGCTGATTTTCTTTTATGCTTTGCCCCAGCGTTTCAGCTAGTCCATTGGGATCTGCAAATTATCCCCAGTTGCTGTAGGACGAGGAAAGCCTTGATCCCCTTCAATCCAACTGGATAAATGCACACTGAGTAAAGTCTATATAAAGGGCATTGCCGGGCTCAGGGCTTGAGCCATTTATTCCCTGAACATTTCCAACGACCTTTTTCCAACAGCTGATCAAAGTCATCTGATTTTTTTTTTTTAACATGCTAGTGCTAAAGTTGGCACCAAATCTAAGGGATAATATTTGCGCTTTTCTTTATACTTTTCCTGTATTTGTTTCTATTTTTCACAAAGATATATTGCTTTTATATTTAAGAGGAAATGTTGTTTCAAAAGAAAAAACTTTAAAGCCAATTCTATTTTAGACCAACAATATAGCTAACATTTCCAAACACTTACTAAGGAGGAAGCACATCATAAGAAATTAGGATATATTTTTCCTCTCAACTACCATGTGAAGTGGAAGAAAGGTCTGGCCATCTGCTTCCATGATCTACTTCCACTTGCCACAGCCATGAAAACCCTATGGAGCACAGTTTGACACACATGGGGTCACCATGAGTTGGAGTCAACTCCATGGCAACTGGTTTGGTTTGGGATTCTACAGATGAGGAAATAGAGGCACAGAGATTAAGCAATTTACTCAGGGCCACACAGCTAGTAAGTGATGGGGCAAGGACCTGAACTTAAGCAGTTTGGTTTCAGAGCTCATGCTTTTAACTAGTGTGCCAGGAAAAAAAAAAAAACAATGTGAGCAACTAATAGCGTCTCTTATCCGTGGTTACGCTTTCCGAGGTTTCAGTTACCCTCACTCAATCTCGCGCCTTCACACTCTGTCCTGCTCAGGGACCACGTTCACATAACTTCTATTATAGTATATTGTTGTAATTGTTCTATTTTATTATTAGTTATTGTTGTTAATCTCTTACTGTGCCTAATTTATAAATTAAACTTTATCATAGGTATGTATGGACAGGACAAAACATAGTATATATGGGATTCAGGACTATACGTGGTTTCAGGCATCCGGGGGAGGGGGGCTTGGAATGTATCTCCCTCGGATAAGACCTGGAGATACAAAAGCAAAAGGGAAGACCATGCTAGGCATTTCTCAAGCTTAAATAACTGAAGAAAAAATTCAAGCCTCAAGTTGCAATAGCGAAGAAGTCTATGGGGAAGATATTAAACAATGCAGGAAGCATCACAAGAACATGGAAGGAATACACAGAGTCTTTATACCAAAAAGAATTGGTCAATGTTCAACTATTTCAGGAGGCAGCATATGATCAGGAACCGATGGTACTGAAGGAAGAGGTCCAAGCTGCACTGAAGGCATTGGTGAAAAACAAGGCTGCAGGAATTGACGGAATACTAATTGAGATGTTTCAACAAACAGCTGCAGCACTGGAGGTGCTCACTTGTCTATGCCAAGAAATTTGGAAGAAGCTACATGACCAACCGACTGGAATAAACCAATATTTATGCCTATTCCCAAGAAAGCTGATCCAACCAAATGCATTAGTTATCGAACAATATCGTTAATATCACATGCAAGTAAAATTTTGCTGAAGATCATTCAAAAGCAGCTGCAGCCGTATATTGACAGGAAACTGCCAGAAATTCAGGCTGGATTCAGAAGAGGATGTGGAACCAGGGAAATCATTGCTGATGACGGATGGATCCTGGCTGAAAGCAGAGAATACCAGAAAGATGTTTACCTGTGTTTTATCAACTGTGCAAAGGCTTTCAACTGTGTGGTTCATAACAAATTATGGAGAACATTGTGAAGAATGGGAATTCCAGAACACTTAATTGTGCTCATGAGGACCTGTACATAGATCAAGAGGCAGTTGTTTGAACAGAACAAGGGGATACTGTGTGGTTTAAAGTCAGGAAAGGTGTGCATCAGGGTTGTATCCTTTCACCATACCTAGTCAATCTGTATGCTGAGCAAATAATCAAAGAAGCTGGACTATATGAAGAAGAACGGGGCATCAGGATTGGAGGAAGGCTCATTAACAACCTGCATTATGCAGACGACACAGCCTTGCTTGCTGAAAGTGAGGAGACCTTGAAGCACTTACTGATGAAGATCAAAGACCACAGCCTTCAGTATGGATTACACCTCAACATAAAGAAAACAAAAATCCTCACAACTGGGCCAATAAGCAACATCATGAAAAATGGAGAAAAGATTAAAGTTGCCAAGGATTTCGTTTTACTTGGATCCACAATCAACACCCATGGAAGCAGCAGGCAAGAAATCAAAAGACATACTGTTGCATTGGGCAAATCTGCTGCAGAAGACCTCTTTGGAGTGTTAAAAAGCAAATATGTCACCTTGAAGACTAAGGTGTGCCTGACCCAAGCCATGGTGTTTTCAATTACCTCATATGCATGTGAAAGCTGGACGATGAATAAGGAAGACCGAAGAAGAATTGACACCTTTGAATTGTGGCGTTGGCGAAGAATATTGAATATACCGTGGACTGCCAAAAGAAAGAACAAATGTGTCTTGGAAGAAGTACGACCAGAATGCTCCTTAGAAGCAAGGATGGCGAGGCTACATCTCACATACTTTGGACATGTTGTCAGGAGAGACCAGTCCCTGGAGAAGGACATCATGCTTGGTAAAGTAGAGGGTCAGCGAAAAAGAGGAAGACGTTCAATGACATGGACTGACACAGTGGCTGCAACAATGGGTTTAAGCATAACAACGATAGTGAGGATGGCGCAGGACCGAGCAGTGTTTCTTTCTGTTCTGTTGTACATAGGGTCGCTATAAGTCAGAATCGACTCAACGGCACCTAACAACAACAACCTGTATTACCCTTTACCATGACTCTAAGGACTTGATAACACAAGCAGGTTCCCTGGAGAGAAAATTATTGGTCTGTTAGACTGTCGGGTAAGAGCTATCTTTTATCCACCTCTGTGTTTCTCTATCAGTCAACCTTTGCTGCATAATGAACCACCCTAAAACTTAGTGACCCAAAAGCTACAACCATCTGTTTTGCTCACAATTTTGTGGGCTGACAATTTGAGCCTTTCCTCTGATGGTCTTCTGCTATGCTTAGCTGGACCATATCAGTTAGCTGCTGGTCAGCTAGATGTCTCTGTTT
The DNA here is from genome assembly GCA_030035585.1 of Dugong dugon. Lineage (NCBI taxonomy): Eukaryota > Metazoa > Chordata > Mammalia > Sirenia > Dugongidae > Dugong > Dugong dugon. The sequence continues at coordinate 161,776,854 of CM057483.1, read as the reverse complement.
CTGGAGGTTGGCTGGCTATCAGCTGGGGCAATAGGTGCCATGGGGCCACACATCTCTCATTATCCAACAGGCTAGCCCAGGTTTCTTCACAAGGCAGCAGTGGCAGAGGTCCCAAGAGCCTCAAGGGTGAATAAGCCTCAATGAGCAAGAGCTTTTCAGGTCTCTGCTGGCATCACATTTGCTACTGACTCATTGGTCAAAGCAAATCACATGGCCAAGACAGAGTCAGTGTGGGAGAGGACTACCCAAAGGCATGGATGTTGTTCTTGGGTGCCCTCAAGAATTTTCAACTCAGAGCGACTCTATGTGACAGAGTAGAACTGCCCCATAGAGTTTTCTAGGCTGTAATTTTTATGGGAGGAGTTTGCCAGGCCTTTCTCTCAAGGAACCACTGGGTGGGTTCAAACTGCCAACCTTTCAGTTAGTAGCCGAGTGCTTAAGCATCGTGCCACCAAGGCTCCTAAAGGCGTGGATACAGAAAGGCAAATAATTTGTGGCCATTTATGCAATCTACCAATATCTTCAAAGCCAAACAGAGCCTAGTAAACAGCAGGCACAAAATAAATACTCACTGAACTGAATGCTGTCTCCCCTACATGAAAAATCAAGACCAACAATCTCTTTCCTCTCCCCACTAAGGACACCACATGAAGCAGTCAGAAGAAGCTGAGTGACTCCTCCTCACAGAAGGCTCCCTCACCCTGAGTGATGCAGCTCATCACGTAAGAGTCACCTCCTACTGCAGGGTCTTCTCAGCTCCCGGGGTGAGAGGTGTGTTCTTTCTGGTGGCAGCTTCCCTACAGCTCAAAGAACCCCAAAACTTGCTCAATGGTTCCATCGAGCTCCCCAGGGTACCTCCCCTTCTCCCACAGCTTCTACAGGTCCCTCAATGTACCCTCACTGGAGTAGCTCAACTTAGCATCCATAACGCCCTCTAGTGGCATTCTAAGGTTGTGCAGCCCTTTGAAGAAAATTGTTTACAGCTTTCCACAACAGCACTGAAAAACCAAACCCATTGCCATTGAGTCGATTCTGGCTCATAGCGACCCTATAGGACAGAGTAGAACTGCCCCATAACATTTCCAGGGAGCAGCTGGTGTATTCTAACTGCCAACTTTTTGTGGTTAGTAGATGTAGCTCTTAACCACTGAGCCACCAAGGCTCCATAACTGCAGTAGGAGAGACAATTGTGTGTAGCTTAGATCTGTGGTTCTCAAAAGGGGGTGGTTTTGTCCCCAAAGGGACATTTGACAGTGTCTGGAGACATTTTTTGGTTGTCACAACAAGAAGAGGGTGTTAAACATCCTACAGTGCACAGGACAGACCCCAACAACAAAGAATTATCTAGTCCAAAATGTCAGTTGTGCTGAGGTTCAGATTCAGAGTGAACCCTTGCTGGTCCTAAGGGTGCTCACACAGATCCACTCCAGCTTGTCACATGGATGGCTCACCTCCTCTGGGGAGAGTCCATTTCATAGCAACAACCCTAACTTCTCTCTGTGCAACTTAGGCCTCAGTAACAGCTCCTAGGGCATCCCACAATTCCCCAGGTTTGATGGACCAACTGAGCTGTGAATGTGAGCTTGGTTACAAGCAAGAAGATCTTATTGTCTCTTTCTGTTATCTATGCTCAATCCTGCTGATTGTGAGAGCAATTTTCGCAGAAAAAGAAGAGTGCCTAAAAGTTTTTGTCTTATAAAAAGTTAACAGCTCCCAGGAAATAAAAATGTCTTCCAATGGAGAGCTACACTGTGGGACTTCTGTGGGAGCCATCCAAATTCCTTAATAAATGCACAATAGCTTACACCCTGCAAGGAATAAATGACAGGCATCCTGTTTTAACAAAATGACACTTGTTCCATAGAGGAAGAGAACTCCTTACTGTCAGACAACCCCGAGAGCAGAGGGAAAGAAACTATGCAGACATTGATTGCTATGGCAGCTCCAAGTACAAAAGGGGCACAAAATGAAAGTCTGACTGTGGTTGCCCATCTTACCGTGGTGTTTCAGCAATGCTAGTTAGAGGAGAGTGGCGGACATGTCCCTAGCATGAAAGAGAAGCTAAAATTTACCGTGGAAATTGACTTCTGGAATTTTCTCAGATGAAGTCAACAGTAAAGGTGCTTTTTATCTACCCTGGACTTTACTGGTTACCTGTTCACTTCCCATGCTCCTTTCTGCTAGTAGCTGGGAAAACCCTCCTCCTCATTCCTGGGAGTTGCAGCCAAGGGTGAGGCAGGGAGGAAGCGAAGGGTCCAGGGCTCCAGCTGCCCTTTGTTTTACTTCAGGTCCCTTTCTTCACTTCTTACCAGGTCCTGAGGCCTCTAGACACCCACCCTCCATTCACATCTCCTCTCTTCTTCCTCCTGATTTCTTCAGCCCTGCCGCTGGACCCCAGAGCCCCTGGGGGCAGATGGGGAATAGCACAAGTCCCTGGCATGGTATGGAGATATGATCCGTGTGAGGAGGGGTGGAGTTCCTGGGTGGTACAAATGGTTAATGTGCTGGGCTGCTAACAGAAAGTTTGGCAGTTCAAGTCCACCCAGAGGCACCTTGGAAGAAAGGCCTGGTGATCTACTTCTGAAAAAATCAGCCATTGAAAACCCTGTGGATCACAGTCCTACTCTGACACACATGGGGTCACCATGAGTCAGAATAGACAATGGTAACTGCTTTGGTTTGGTGGAGTTTTTTGGAGGGTTTGCCTCACTCCCTCCACACCTCCCAGGACTTGCTGTGTGGCTCAAAACAGGACTTGGAACAAAAGGCCCTGGGCTCCAGTCACTCTCCTGAGGCAAGGCTAGTTCTTGAGATTTGGACCCATTCAAAAAAGAGCCCAGCCGCTTACATTATGCATCCAGCTTCCTGTGGGAAGCCCATCCTCTAGCATCCTCCATGCCTGCCTAGACTTATCCAAAGCTCTCTGGGCCTCGCCCAAGGAGGCCATAGAGATAGCATCCGGGACCAGGACTTGGGGAGGAGTTTCTCAAGAAAAGTTCCCCCATTGTGTTCCTGAGTGGGAGTCTGCTGCTACTGGTTCTTCTTCCAGAGGCTTCTCACTTCAGAGGAGAACCTCTAGCAAATGGTGTGGCTGGACTCTCCAGCCAGGCAAGGAACCATCTCTGGCTGCACTTCAATAATTTCTAGGCACCGGATACTGGTGATGGTTGCACAACATGATGAATGTAATCAATGTCACTGAAGTGATCATGTAAAAAATGTGTTATCAAGGAAAGTAGTAGCCCAAGAGACAGAAAGGGCCACATAAACCAGAGACTCCATCAGCCTGAGACCAGAAGAACTAGATGGTGCCCAGCTACCACCAATGACCGCCCTGACAGGGAACACAACAGAGAGTCCCTGGTGGAGCAGGACAAAGGTGGGGTACAGAACTCAAATTCTAGTAAAAAGACCAGACTTAATGGTCTGAGACTGGAGGAACCCCAGAAAGCATGGCCCCCAGACTCTGTCAACCCAGCACTAAAACCATTCCCAAGGCCAACTCTTCAGACAAAGATTAGACCGGACTACGGGGCATAAAATGATACTCGTGAAGAGTATGCTTCTTAACTCAAGTAGATGCATGAGACTAAATGGGCAGCTCCTGTCCAGAGGTGAGATGAGAAGGCAGAGAGGGTCAGGAGCTGGTTGAATGGACACAGGAAATCAAGGGTGGAAAGGAGGAGTGTGCTGTCACAGTATAGGGAGAGCAATTAGGGTCACATAACAATGTATGTATAAATTTTTGTATGAGAGGCTAACTTGAATTGTAAACTTTCACTTAAAGTACAACAATAAAATAAAATAAGAAAATGCTGTGTTATATGTATTTTTACCACAATAAGAAAAGCTCTTGTAAATGTCTCTTCTCAATTCTCTCCTTATCAATTCCACCCCCCTTATCCTTTCAGGCTCCTCCCCTTCCTCAATTCCTCCCCTTTCTTATGTGGAAGATCTTAGCCCTGTCCCAGCTTCTTTCTCCAATGTTCTACACCCCCACCAAATAGTAGTTCTTAGATATGTAAAAATCACTTTACTGAGGCTAAGGCACTAGAGCAGCCTCCAGCTCTCCCCACCCACACACCCCCAGCTCGCCATTAGAAAGAATGGAAGCTTTTCTATAAATGCGTTTATTGTGTTACTTAAGGTTAAAACATGATTCCTGACTTCAAGAAGCTTACAGTCTCATGAAGAGATAAAAGATACACCAGAGAACCCAAAGTTGAGAGCACCACCCATCTGTCAGTCTTGCGTGTTCCTGTGGTGGCTTGCGTGTTGCTGTGATGCTGAAAGCTATGCCACCAGTATTTCAAATCCCAGCAGGGCCACCGTGGTGGACAGGTTTCAGTGGAGCTTCCAGACTAAGACAGACTAGGAAGAAAGGCCTGGCGACCTACTTCCAAAAATTAGCCAATGAATTAGACCAAAGACTATTGTCTGAGACTTCAACTTGCTTAATTTGGACACATGGCTTTCAACATGTCATACCCTTACTCAAAATATTTCACTTGCTCCTGTCTGCTGACAGGATTCTAAAAATCTGAGAAAATTGATCTTTTATGATCACAAAAAATATATTCTGCAGAGATTGCCTCAGTACATTCCATATATAAGCATTTTCTCAGAGCTTGAGTAAATGCAACAAACTGTCATATTTCATTGCTTTTTATCCTATTTCTTGGCTTATGATCTTGTCCATACCAACTCAATACAGCCTCCAAAAATCCAGAGGCATAGGGAACAAAGCTTAAGGCAATATGTTAATGATTTTCAAACCCTAATATAGTCTAACAAGCAAAGAGTTACTCACTGTACCATCCACAGAAATACATAAACGTTGTTAAAATGCAAATAGTTAGCATGCTTGGCTGCTACCCAAAAGGTTGGAGGTTCAAGTCTGGCCAGAGGCACCTCGGGAGAAAGGCCTGGTGATCTGCTTCTGAAAAATCAGCCACTGAAAACCCTGTGGAGCACAATTCTACTCCAACACACATGGGGTCGCCATGAGTCAGAATCAACAGCAACTGGTTTGGTGTTAAACCCCCTTTGGAAGGAATCGTTCTGGAACTTTCCTCATAACTGCAGTTTGAATGCTCCCAAACTTGTTGACCCAATCCAAGCACGTGCTCCTTACCACAGGGTATCCCTGAAATGTTATCCTAACGTTGGGTGAGTACTCAAGGGGGAAGGAACCCAAACTACAATTGATGAAAGCGATGCCATCAACACTAGCTGCACATCAGGCCAATTCGTTCAGGACCTCTGGGGGTGGGGCCTGGTCATCAACGGTCAGGTTCTAACGTGCAGCCAGCATTGGGAACCACCACATTAAAGGGGTTACCTCTTGTTACATCCCTAGAAAGGGGGCATACCTAGGCCGGTGGAAGGACTTTGTGGCCGTAGGAGTACACCAGTTTCTGGAAGGGCTGGCAAGAGCAAGAAAGGGTGCCAGCTTTGGAGAACCTGGGGCCTCAGACAGAGTACCGAAATAGGGACACACCCAAGAGAAGCAAGACATCAGCACCCACACGAAGGAAGTCACCAGCTATCGGATACCCTACCTTCCTTGAGGAACCAGCTACGTTTCCACAGTGAGATCAACACGCAGGCCCTTTCTAGTTAAAACATTCCTACAACACTTGCTAGCTTCTAGAGAAAAATCTATAGGATGTGTAATTCTGCAGAGGAGACCTGTTTTCCTCTGACCTTATTTAAACCATGATTAAATTACTTCTTCTCAATTTATATTGAAAATAGAAAAGACGTTGCTGGATGGCCATGTCTTAACATTGATTTTTATACTAATCCACTCCTGACTTTGGGGCCAAGCTCCCCATGTGCGTTTTCAGTGAAATTCTAGGCAAAGATCAATGAGCAAATACAACCCCAGTCAAACAGAGACTATTTGTCAGGCATGATTTCGCTCAATACTCTAGGTGATGTAGGAGGTAGGAGACCAAAGTTGACTCAGCTCCGTAATGAAAACTATTGTAATCTTCAGATCACATCGTATTTTAAGCCTGCTATGGGTAACTTTCTGTTTTTACAGCATTTAAATAGTTTTTACTGCATCCAGATATTTCCAAAACTCCAATACAGTTGTTGACCAAGTATGACAGAGCCTTTACATTCTTGAGGGATGTGAACCCTCAAATTAACAAACCCCAAGCAGCCTATAATTTCCTCCATGTTGTTGTTAGCTGCCATCGAGTTGGCCCCCAACTCATGGTGACCCACACACAACAGAACAAAACACTGCCTGGTCCTGGGCCATCCCCATGATGGGTTGTGGATGGGACCAGTGTGATCCATAAGGTTTTCATTGGCTGATTTTCAAAAGTAGATTGCCAGGCCTTTCTTCCTAGTCTGTCTTGGTTTGGGAGCTTCCCTGAGACCTGTTCAGCATCAGAGCAACACTCAAGCCTCCACTGGCAGACCAGGTGGTGGCTGCACATGAGGTGTGTTGGCCAGGAATCAAACCTGGATCACCTGCATGGAAGGCAAGAATTCTACCATTAAACCACCAATGCCCCTGTATTTTCTCCATAACATACAATAAAAAATCACTGGGTAATGTAAATGAAATCTCCTGGGCTCCATGACCAAGAGAGAATAGTAAAGACCTGTGGCCCTGCTTGGCCCTAAAAGCTGAGATCCCAAACCCTAGGTTTCATTTCTGATACTCTCCCCCAGCCACCCAAGCCACACCCTGCCTCTTCCCACATACATCGTGCTAGCCCGGCCTGTCCCCTCAGTATGGAACCTAGTCTGCCTTCCATGCTCCCCCTGGGTCTCCAGTCCTCAAATTTAAGCCCATTCTCCCAAAATGAGGGAATGCTCCTCTCTCCTTTGTTTTTTTTTTTTTGTTGTTGTTAGGTACCATTGAGTTGGTTCCAACTCATAGCGACCCTATGTACAACACAATGAAACACTGCCAGGTCCCTCACCATCCTCACAATCGTTGCTAGGTTGAGCCCATTGATGCAGTCACTGTGTCAGTCCATCTCTTGAAGGGTCTTCCTCTTTTTCACTGGCACTCTACCAAGCGTTATGTCTTTCTCCAGGAAGTGGCCCCTCCTAATAACATGTCCAAAGTATGTGAGATGAAGTCTTGCTTCTAAAGAGCATTCTGGCTGTACTTCTTCCAAGACAGATTTTTTCATTCTTCTGGAAGTCCATGGTATATTCAGTATTCTTCACCAACACCATAATCTAAAGGTATCAATTCTTCTTTGGTTTTCCTTATTCCTTGCCCAGCTTTTGCATGTATATGACGTAATCAAAAATACCATGGTTTGGGTCAGGCACACCTTAGTCCTCAAAGTGACATGTTTGCTTTTTAGTACTTTAAAGAGGTCTTTTGCAGCAGATTTGCCCAATGCAATACGTCATTTGTTTTCCTGACTGCTGCTTCCATGGGTGTTGATTGTGGATCCAGGTAAAATGAAATCCTTGTCAATGTCAATATTTTCTCCGTTTATCATGATGTTGCTTATTGGTCCAGTTGTGAGGATTTTTGTTTTCTTTATGTTGAGGTGTAATCTATACTGAAAGTTGTAGTCTTTGATCTTCATCAGTAAGTGCTTCAAGTCCTCTTCACTTTCAGCAAGCAAGGTGGTGTTATCTGCATACAGCAAGGTGTTAACAAGTCTTCTTCCAATTCTGATACCACGTTCTTCTTCATATAGTCCAGCTTCTCCAATCCAAAAACCAATCGCCATCAGTCCACTCTGACTCATGGCGACCCTGCGTCTGTCTGAGTAGAACTGTGCTCCAAAGAGAATTCAGTGGCTGATTGTTTGGAAGTAGATCACCAGGCCTTTCTTCCAAGGCACTTCTGGGTGGACTTGAGCTGCCAACCTTTCAGTTAGCTGAGCACATTAACCATTCATACCACCCAGGGACACCCTTAGGAGATAAGCACTGGGCACTTGAAATAGGGGTGCCCCACACTCTCTGGGGCCACCTTATCTCTTCGACCCTCTACCTGCACTCATTCTCTTGCCCACCAGCCTCAGAGCGAACAATAGATACACATATAGATACATGGGAGTCCTTGGGTAGTGCAAACAGTTAAGCACTTGGCTACTAGCTGGGAGGTTTGGCAGTTCAAACTCACCCAGAGGCGCCTTGGAAGACAGGCCAGGCAATCTGCTTCCAAAAGGTCACAGCCTTGAAAACCCTATGAAGCTGTTCTATTCTGCACACATGGAATCTCCATGAGTCAGAATGGACTCGACAGCAACTAACAACAACAAACATAGATACATACATGTATGCATGTATGTGTACATACATATACACGTGAGCATGTGTATGCATGTGTATCTATTGATCAGTGAAAGAAAACAGAGGACTCTTCTCCCCAACAGCTTTTCCTCTGCCTCATCCCATTCCTAATACATGCTCCCAACAAAGAGTTAAAAGGAACAGACATATGCACACAAACACAACAGGACACCTTGTTCCAGTACCATGTGTCGACCAGCCAGCCTAAGACTTCAAAGACACATAATTCAAATTCTGAAGGCCTAAAATCCACCCCACCTGCCTTTCCCTAGATAGTTGCCATATTGCATAGTAATCCCAATTTCCGACGTCCTCCAGCATGATCTGCTGGTAGCATTCAAGGTGCATGTGGATTATGCACGACCTGAGCATTTATAATTCTGTACAGTCCATACATATGCACCCACATCCTAGATGAATTAACATTAGTGCTATTTTTCTAAATCACCTTCCCAGTTAAATATGGGCTTTCTAAGAGCCTCATTTTCCATGGGATGTTGATAAACCCTAGAAATTCCTGAAGCCAGAGAAATGGCATCAGAGCATGGGCCACCTTCAATCCAGACTCTCTTGAGACCTAATAGATTGCAGTTTCAGAGGCCGTGACCATGAGCAGGGCTGCTAGCAGCCCTTGGATATTAAGAGTATAATCGTACCTCCCATGTGAAAAGCACACCCATTTCAGTCAGTCAGCCTGTGAAGAAAAAGGAATCGTTATCTGGAACAGTAAAATCGGAGAAAGCATTCCAATGCATTTACTGTATGAAATACTTGTACCATTAGAAAGCCCTTTGCTTGAGGGGAAGAACATTGCTGAGAATTTACAAGGTCTAAATGATCTTCACAGGTACTCCTAACTCTTTAACTAGTTTGATTTGAATCACAAGTAATGAATGGACAGCAGGCCCCAACATAATGAAGAAATAATTTATTAATGGATATTTTGATGAGAAGATATAGGAATCCATGCTGATTACCTTAAAGCCACAAATATTCAACGTACCCAACAGCAGCAGGCCCCTGGTCTTGGAGTGGCCAGGGAAACTCCTGTCAGCTCCACCTCAACTGAACTGCCGTCTCTCCACTCAGTGGTGGCTGGTCCTTCTTCCCGGCCCCTCACGTTGTGATGGTCTGATTGCTGCTTTCTGGAAATTCACTTCAAATGATCGCAAAGGGCTGTTGGTGTGCTTTTAGTGTTAAGTGTGTTTTTTTGGGATCTGACTCTTTTCAAAACTAGTCTATCTATGGTGGGTATGTGCTATCTTTCTTTTAACTAGAATAGTCAATTACCCAGAAGATCCCATTTTCACATGTAGCATAAGAAAGCTTTGTTCACCAAGTCACAGAAAAATCATTCTGATTTCACCCCTGAGCAGGGAAGACCATGCTCTGTTCTTTCTTCCTCCCAGAGTGACCCTCATCCCAGGTATCAATGATAGAGGTGGCATTTGACCCTGGCCCATCACCTCTAAGCGAGGGAGATCACGCTTTATTCTTTCTTCCTCCTAAGAATGTCCCGTAAGGAACCCTGGTGGAGCAGTGGTCGGCGGTTCAAACCCACCAGCAGCTCCACGGGAGAAAGATGTGGCAGTCTGCTCCCGTAAAGATTTACAGCCTGGGAAACCCCATGGACCAGTTCTACTCTGTCTGATAGGGTAGCTATGGGTTGGAATCAACTCGACGGCGCACGACAACAGCAACAACAGTGTCTCCTAGGTATCTAGGTGTCTCCTGGCGTCTCCTAGTGATCCCAGGTATCAGTGGTAGAGGTGGGATTTGACCCCAGCCTGACTGCCCCTAAACCCCACCATATCTACACTTCACGATAGTGTTTCAAATTATGTTTTAAATGGCCCAAGGCTGCTTGCTAATTAAAATAAATCTGGGATAAATCTTTTAATAAGGCAATTAATCACCTGATACTCTCTGCTGGTCAAATCCAAGTTTTTATGTGCCTAAAATTAAAAGAAGCCTAATACATTGTAAGACAATGAGCTTTAGCAGTGGGCAAACCTAGGATCACATGTAAGATCCAGGATTTCCTGACTATGTGACCTTAAGTAGAATACTCAGTCTCTCTAAGTTTCTGCTTTCTTAGCTGTAAATATAAACTATTACCTACTTTGAAGGTACCCTCTCCCAATAATTGCATAAAATACCACATGTAAAATCATTTCCCTTTTTTTTTTTTTTTTTGCACCTGACCAAAAATGCAGGAGCAACACATGGAATTCTCAATTCTTAGAGAAATTGATCAGATTTCCTTTTCTATTCCCTGAGATCAGAAATACTAGCTGATCCGGTAACTCCATGAGTCTTAATGAGGGAAGACAAGGGAGGCAGGGTGGGCATGCGCTGAGTGCCACTCACAGCTTTGCTAAGGGTGATTGGGTGGGTTCTCCATCACAAACCTAAAATGACTCCAGGCTTCATCCTAACCACTTAGCCACAGCTCCTCTCCCGAGTCAAGGGACCCCTTTACACAGGCATGCTAGCCGCACACAGTCCTTCTCAAAGAGAAAAGAACCGTTTCAGTTAATTGCACAAGCAGCTAAATGTCACCACTAATCACTGAGATGAGAGTGGCTCATCAAGACAAGTCAGGCAAGAGGAGTTTATTTAAAAGCTCAGTGGGGTTCTGAAAAGCAGACCCTGAAAATAGCAATTTCCTGGCTGATTTTATTTTAATGCAAAGAGCCACTGTTTCCTCTCATTTGCTATGATAATTTTATACAAATTGCGTTACATTAGTCCCTCGGGAAATACAAGTGTAACCTTCATTTCTACTTCCTAGGACTGAAAATGACTCTGGAGGGGTTGGATTGGAATGTTTAAAATCTTTTTTAAACACTCATAGATTCCAGAGGCAATAGATGAAAATGCAGAGACACATCGCCTTGGTTGACACTTCCAGAGTTTCTAACATCGACCCTTAACTTTCTATGCTAAAGAGATCTGTTAGCCCAAAACAGTTTACCAACTTCCCCTTGGAAAGGTAAATCATTAACATATTTCTATGAAAGTGAATTAATTTGTTAAACCACAGAAAACAAAAGCCTGGGTTTTTATTAGCCACCACGTCTGTTCCAGTTCAGTCTTCTTGGAAACTGAATATATAAAATGTCACTACACAGACAGGACATTGCGGTCATTTCAACCCAGGAGAACTCTAAAATACTTGCTGGTCCCAGGGTTGCTGTCTATGATGTTAGAATTGGACACTGTCCGAGGACAATGCCTTCATCCCAATGATGCATAAATCCATTTGAGGGCTCCTTTTTGGAAACCAGTTTGCAGCTTGGTCAGGACTATCTCCACCATTGACAAAAGCTTCAAGAGGAGATATCTATAAAGAATGACATTGATTTTCTTTGGGTGGCTCCAGAATCATCTCTGAAGGTAACGCAGAGACGGAGTTCAAAGCATCCTTGCAAAGATCATAAAGCCCTCAAAGCTCCTACAGCTATTTTGCAAAGTACCATTTGCAGAGCCTGGAGCAAGAACACAAATGGAAGCCCGTATACCATATGTCTAAGATATAGAACTTACAAAGTAAACTACACCAGCAGCCTGGCCTGGTCCGGCCGGGTGGCCACCCTTACCACGGATAGGCTGAAGGAGCCCAGGCTTTCCCCAGGCCAGCCCTACTGTCTGTGAGTCTATGGAACACAGTCTTTCATTGTTTGTGATGTGTGGAGCCCTCTTAAAGTGTGGGGCCCAGGGCAGGGAACCCTCTTGTCCTGGTCCAAGGGTAACTTCGATGCCTACTAATTTGTTTGGGAGAAAAACTCTCAGTCCTTTATAAGCCGCAGAGGTGCAACCCCGTCACTTTGGGCTGAAAGGCAGCTTCCACTCATCTCATCACTAGGGGGCGCAGCAGTTCCTGAAAGCAGAGTCGGATCCCACTAACTGAACTGCCAGAGCTGGCCTAGTTCTTCAGAGTCCTGACAATCAAGACACCTGTCCCACTGGAATCTTGGGCAGGGTAACCCAGGCTGAAATACTCCAGTGGAGGCAGGAAAGGTCAGCAGGGCAAAAGAAGCTGTAAGGGGTCCTGAGGTGTGGATTTAAGAAAGAGTTGTTGGGGTCCAAGGACCAGGTTGAGCCCTACCTCCTGCCCTCACTTAGCCATGGGACCTTGGGCAAGGTATTTAAACTCACTGAGCCTCAGTTTCCCCACCTAGGACAGAGGAGAAAGGCTGGTGGATTCAAACTGCTGACCTTTTGGATAGAGCTGAACACGCCATCTGTAAAATGTTGTTGTTGTTAGGACTCGAACCTCCAACCTTTCAGTTAGCAACTGAGCACATTAACCGTTTGCACCACCCAAGGAAAACTGAAAGTCCTCAATGATAATTCCTACCAACCTCAGACTTTACAACCTCACAATCTGGCCCAGTTTCAGAACAAAAAGAAAAAGAATCCCAGCTTACAGATATTAGAAGAGAAATGAAAAAATATGATGTAACAGATAACTCCTAAAAAGTAGACCTTGCAATGTGAGCATTATAGGATTTTGAGAAGGTTAATATCTCAAGGAGCGCTGGTAGCACAACGGTTGGTGATTTAAACCCACCCAGCAGCTCCACAGGAGAAAAGACCTGGAGATCTGTTCCCGTAAAGATTACAGCCTAGAAAACCCTGTGGGCCAGTTTTACTTTGTCACATGGGGTCGCTATGAGTTGGAATGGACTCGACAGCACCCAACAACAACAATAATATATCACAAAGAAACTGAGGCATCCTCTTGAACTTTATCTGAAAGTCTTTCCAGTTACACTAAACTTACAAACCAGAAGAGCTTAGAACATCAAAGTTCTCCAGCTACATTAGTGAAAATCTATCTGTCTTCAAGCGAGACAGGCCATGTCGTCCTCTCTCATTTTAAATTACTCCAGGACCATCAGAAGGAAGATAATCTGCATCTGATCACTTAAGAAAGAAAAGAAATGAAGGAAGACGTTATTGTCAGAGCAGCGTTCCAGGAGTCCTTTACAGATTAGCTCCTCTTTGAGAGAGAAAGTGGGAAGAAGTTACTGTCATTTGACAGATATTAGCTTCAATCAGCCTCAAATGAAACTCCTGCTCCTCCTGAAAGATATGTATCCCTGTCATGCCCTCAGCCACATGATGGGAGTTGCTGGTAGACTGAGTGCGCCCATTCTCCACCCGTCCCTGTATCCATGACCTTTGCCATGTGACTTTGCAATTCATCTCACTAAAGAAACAGAGTCTCTTTCCTCACCCCTTCAATCTGGGCTCACCCATGTGCTTTGGCCAACAGACATAGCAAAAATGACAGTAGCCAGTTCTGCACCATTTGCGCTCTCGTATACCTTGGAAATTGCCATGAGAAAATACCCAGGACAGCCTGCTGGAAGATAAAAAACACATGGAGCAGAGCCAAGTCACCACAGTCAACCTGGCTGAGGCAGCCTAGATCAATTGACAGCCAGCTGTTCCCGACAGAAGCACAAGCCCAGCCAAACTCAGCAAAGCTCCCAGAAGACCCTCAGACATATGAGTGAGTCAAGCCATGTGAACCTACGGCCAGCCAAGCCCCAACACATGAGCCAGCCCAGCCAAGATCAGCTGAGCCACCTACTAACCACCCTAGGTGTGTGCGTAGTACCTTATAATTGTCTAAGATGAAGGTTTTGTGAATATTTATCCTACAGAATTATTGGGGCAATAGATAACTGATACTGAGTCCCAGCTTTCTGGCTCCACTCTTGTCTAAAGAACATTCCAGAAAGCCAAAGACAGCTTCATGATACTGGACAACTCAACACTTTCGGGGGCCAGCCAAACAATTCATTGCTTGTAGCATCTTCCCTTTGTCCCTGAAAGATGCAAACGTGGGGAGCTCTGTAGGTAAGCTTTCTTGGCATTTTTTGTCAGTAGACCAGCCCTGACCACACTGAATCATGAAGATATACAGAGAATGGAAGAAAGTATAAACCTATTGAAGATATTTGGTGGTTGCAAAGCATAATTTCACTTATGTAAAATAATTATAATAAAATATATACATATGCACATAAAAGGACCACAAAGGTTATATATCGAGGCTCCAAAATGCTTTTTCCCTAGGAGGTTAGGTGGAATAATAGGTTATTGTTCTTCTTTTCTTTGTAATATCTGATTTTCCCGAAATGAGCGTGAATACGTTAGTAATTTTAAAAAGAGAGAAACGTAAGCCGTGAAAGGAACAATAAAATTTGCAAAGAAAAAATACTTAAATTTCTTTTCAGGGGTTGAACAAGTTATTATCACTTCTAGTTTAAGTCAATTATGCAGAATCACTGGCTGAAAATTAATTAGCTGAAATTTAAAAAGCCGAAATTAGGGGAAAATTCTGAAAAACAGACAAAATTTCTGGCAGTCATATAAATAGTTGCCAGATGCACCCAAATTCACAATGCTTAAAAAAACAGGGACTGGGTGCAAGCATTTTCCAATAAATTTTTGCCTGTAATAGGTGCAAGCAAACTTTTTCGGTAAAGGGCCACATAGTAAATATTTAAGGCCATGTGGGCCAGATGGTCTCTGTCACGACTACTCCACTCTGCCGTTCTGGCACAAAAGTGGCCATAGACAATATATGAATGAATATGCATGGCTGTTTTCCAAAAACACTTTATTTACAAGAGCAGGTGGCTGCTGAATTCGTCCCAAGGATCGTAGCTTGCCTATCTCTGGCCTAGACAAATTGCTACCATGGCAATCATAGCTAATGACCACACTGACAATAACTTACTTATTTCATATGATGTACTCTTCTCTCCTGAGCTCTGGTGGTACAGTGGTTAAGAGCTCAGCTGCTAACCAAAATGTTGGCAGTTGAAATCCACCAGCTGTTCCTTGGAAACCCTATGGGGCACGATGGCAACAGGTTTGGTTTTTTCAGTTTAATTTTCTCTCCACCCAGCAGGCCCTCCCCACCTTTGCCTGCTGTCAAAATCCTTTTCCTCCTTTGTGTCTCAGACCTTTCAAGAAGCTTCTACTGACTGTCCCAGGAAGAATAAGCTCATCTCTCACTTTACTCTGAGATCACTTACACAAGTATGGTGCTCTAATTGCCTATCTACTCATCCTTCTCCATTAGGCTAAAAGCACCCAAGAACAAGATGACGTCTTAATCACCTTGGTATTCCCAGAGCCTTGTAGAGAAGTTGGACCATAGTAGATGCTCAATAAATGAATGTGCAGTGAATGATTCAGCAAAACACAATCACGGGTCATGGCAAGAACATCGCAAGTGCTTACTCAGCCTCTTCAATGGCCCTTCTTTCAGGAGACATTACAAGCTGAGTAGGCAATGGTTTCTTAAATATGACACCAAAAGCACAAGCAACGAAAGAAAAAATAAATTGGACTTCATCAAAATGAAAATCTTTCATGTTGCAAATAATACCATCAAGAAAGGGAAAAGACAGCCCAGAGAAGATTTTTGGAAAGCATATTTCTAATAAGTCGCTAGTATTCCCACTGTGTAAAGAACTCTTACAACTCAATAATAAAAAGACAAATAAACCAATTAAAAATGGACAAAGGACTTGAATAGACATTTCTCCAAAGATGTACAAATATATATTTCTTACTGCAAGAGTCGAATAATTATAGAGATGATTGTTAATGCTATTAATTTTATATTTCAAAAAGCAATCATTCAAATCTTTCAAGTAAATAAATAGGGAAAGAGATTGACAATAAAACTATTAAGAGAGAGCGCATTAAGTAGATATTTTTAGGAAAAACCTTATAATCTTTTGTCACCATCAAACGTTATACAATTTTAATAGTGATTAAAATACACGTAATTCTAATCTTTGCAAATTGGTCAGTGTACTCCCAGTCATAACATTAAACAAAACAAGCTTTAAGAATTCTATTTGAAATGGTGTATCTTTGGCTATGTATATTTTCACCAAAAAAACAAAAAAAGGTGGAGAAGGGAGACGGTTGACATGTTGTGGGGCTGTTAACCAATGTCATAAAACAGTATGTGTACTACTGTTTCATGAGAAACTATTTGTTCTGTAAGCCTTCAACTGAAGTACAATAAAAAAAAAAAAAAAAAGAATTATATTTAATTTTTTGTTATTTAATTCATTTAGGTGGTTCTGATCAAAGTGGGCTAGGTTACTGGGAAAAATTCTTTTGCTCATACCAACAAAAAATGCTGAACTTTTTTTTAAAACAAAGATTTAAAAACACCACAGATATGAAAACATGGTGGGGAACTTCCGGGACAATCTCTATAGGAAACTCTGCTGCTGTAGAAGTAAGTAACCAGACAAGCAAAGCCTCAAAGCTGCTTTAGACCTTAGAAACTTCTTTTTCCTTATATATGGAAATAACTTTAACACTTTCAGTGGTTATTGGGGTGGGAGGAAAGGGTAAAGGGGGCACTCAGTCTTTGCCTAGGGGGCACTGAGTTTCTCTTAATGGTGGTAAAATAATCTGGAAGTGGCTCGTGGTGATAGTTGCACAACACGATGAACGTAATCAATGTCACTGAACTGTACATGTAAAAATTGCTGAATTGGCAAATTTTTGTTTTGTATGTATATATATATTTTTTACCACAATAGAATAATTTTTTTAGAGTGTTAGAAATAACAATGTCCAAAAGTTCAACTTTTCTTACCCACTTCACTGGTTATGAGTTGGAAGGCATGGTTCCATTTCAATAGCAAACATTAGAAGAGGCTGCATAGGCCCGGCTCACTATTATTTCCTCCCCATTGCTAACCACCACATTGTCTCATGATCTTGTCTTTCCCTCCGGTTCCAGTCTCTACAAAAGGTTTAAAATTAACCTATGTTCCTCCTTGGAGGATGGAAAACAAGAGATAATGATCTAAGGATGAAAAACTGAACAAAGCACCCATCTTGTGACAAAAAAAACCAGGATGTCACCAGGTAACCCCCAAGAATACCAGTAGAAGATTAACTCATCTGAGACATGACCACCTCAAGGGGGAACTAACACAAACTTCTAAGACCCATAATCCTGTCCCCATAAAAGCCTTCAGTCTATCTCCAGTGGGGAAGACAGGTTTTTTGGAGGAATCTATTCCCCTCTGTCTCCTACATATCGATACATAATAAAACTCTTACTGCTCACCTCACCCCGTCTCAGAATTGGCTATTGCGGCAGGTGGCTCCAATCCGTGTTATTGCAGTAACAACATCTGCTAATATTTTTTGTTAATCTCCATAGCAAAGAGATCTGATCCAGAACTGCAAAAAAAGAGCATTCCAATGTTTTCTACAAGTCTGTCTCCAAAGTCCTTTTATTTAAACAGAATAATTTATTTCCTTAAAAAAAATAGCGATTTGATTCATCAAAAATAGGAAAAAAGAAAAATTATACTAGATCCAGTCAACCAACAGCCAGGCTTTGTTTCCAACTAATTACAAAGTAGAAAAGAAACTGGTTCCCATTCCACTATAAATGTGTTCCTTCAACAATAGGGTAATAAGCTAAGGAATCATAACAAAATGCAACTACTTGAGTCTACTAATAGTCAATCCTTCCAAGTGTGTTTGATTATAATATAGAGGACTCCGTAAGTACTTGCATTACTTCCAACATTTTTACATAATATTGGGAACGTCATAACTCCTATAGCATTGATTTCTGGCTTAGGTATGCATTTTGCGCATATATTTCTCCGTATCAACTAGAAAAGAAAAAGTGATTGTGTTATAATCTCTTAGGAGAGTAACTAAAGATTATGGAAAGATGCACTTAGGAAAAATTGTCAAAACTTGGAAAGGGGCAAAGAGATGACTGGGTCTTTTCAGTGGGATGCTGGGTGTTGTCCAGCAGACCTTTCCAGAATTTTCTGATTCTATAGGGGTGTGCGCCTTTCATTGATTGTCTTTCCATTTATTAGACTATTTTACAACTCTGAAAGGGTAGAAGTTAAGTTGTAGAAAACTGTTAGTAATGCAAATAATTATTATCCATTGAAATGCAAATGAATGTTGTCTGGTAGAAATGTCATGAATTTCTGCCCTGTGGAAAGGAGGACCTCAAACATTACATTTTATTGCCATATAGGACAGCACCGTCCAATGAAAATATACAAAATGCGAGCCACATATGTGATTTTATATTTTCTAGTAGCCACATTAAAAAGGGTAAAAAGAAAGAAGTGAAATTCATTTTAATAATATATTTTATTTAACTCAATACATCAAAAATATATAGGATCAGAATCAACTCGACAGCAGTGAGTTTGTTTTTTGGTTTTTATATCAAAAATATTATCATTTCAACAAATAATCAACATACAAAATTATTAATGACATAGTTTATAGTCTTTTTGTGTGTGCTAACCATTTGAAATCCAGTCTGTATTTTACACTTACCCACCCATTGCTGTCTAGCCAATTCCAACTCACAGCAACCCTATAGGACAGAGTAGAACTGCCCCATAGGGTTTCCAAGGAGTGGCTGGTGGACTTGAACTGCTGACCTTTTGGTTAGCAGCCGTAGCTGTCAACCACTACACCACCAGGGTTTCCTTTTATACTTACAGCATATCTCAATTCACAGTAGCTACGTTTCAAGTGTTCAGTAGCCACATATGGCTGATGCCTACAAAATTAGGCAGGGCAGCTACAGTTTTTCTTTGCATAGTGGGGCAGTGGTTAAGAGCTTGGCTGCTAACCAAAAGTTAAGCAGTTCAAATCCACCAGCTGCTCCTTGGAAACCCTATGGGGCAGACTCCACTGCAGTGAGTTTGATTTGGTTTTTGTTTTGCATGGACCTCAGTAGTTCAGTTATTACACCTCCCCATTCAACTATTTATTAAAATATTTTTGGAGTTAACTCTATACATTTTTTCAGCACCTACTACATGTTCTAAGGAGCCATGGTGGTGCAATGGTTAAAGCGCTCGGCTGCTAACCACAAGGTCAGCTCTTCAAACCCACCAGCCTCTCCTTGGGAGAAAGATGTGGCAGTCTGCTTCTGTAATGATTACAGCCTTGGAAACCCTCTAGGGCAGTTCTACTGTGTCCTATAGGGTCGCTATATGAGTCAGAATGGACTCATGGCAGTGGGTTTTTGGACTACGTGTTCTGACTGTACACTACTTTAACAGGACAGATACAAAAACAATGTAACAGATGTCCCCTGCCCTCAAAAATAAGGTGAGATACAACACAGAGTCATAAAAAAAAAAAAAAATAGAAAACAAGGCATCATATAAAGGAAACCTTGAATGTGGTGGATAATAAAGAAGCAAAAAATCAACATGGATAGAGATAGTTAAGAAGGAGAAGATTTGGGAGGAAAGAGAGGAGCAGAGGGTAGTCAAGGCTTGATAAACAAAGCAAGGAAAGAAAGGGATGTGTTCATGTTTAGGAAGGAGTTCCTGAGTGGTGCAAATAGTTAATGCAACTCAGCTGCTAACCAAAAGGTTGGAGGTTCGAGTCCACCCAGAGGCACCTCAGAAGAAAGACCTGGCAATCTGCTTCCCAAAAATCAGCCATTGAAAACCCCATGGAGCATAGTTCTACTCTGACACAGTGGGGTCACCATGAGTCGGAATCAACTCAATGGCCACTGGGTTAAAGTGTTTAAGAAAAACCAAAAGTTACTGTCCTGATTTCATCAACAAGTGCTATTCATTTGGTCCGGATCCCGGGTTTCATAATATATGGTGGCTCTTAGGTGAGTAAATTAAAATAACTGGAGAATGAAGATGGAATGGTATGGTCTCAACTGTCTTCTAAAAATACATTTTAAAAGACAGGAAGAAAACACTCAGAAAAGGTTCCCAGGTAACTGGATTGATTATGATGGGGTAACGGGTGGTCTTGCTTCTCTGAACTTTTCTATGCTTGTCATCTCTTTTCAATGATCATGCAATATATGAACAATTAGAAATATATATACAATTAGAAATATATATATGCTTCTTAAATGTGTAAAGAAGTTGCACTTATCTGATGCTTCCAGAAATTCTGGTCGAAGTTGAACAAACAGATATGTCTGACCACCCCTAGTGTGAGCCCTTGATATTTTAAAAATGGGAGCGAGAGTCCAGGCCTTTTCATATGGTATATTCCAGAACCATGGGCTCTTGGACTGATAATCTGTGGAATGAGCCTTAATTCAGTTTCCATAAATTTTGCCTTGCAACTGCGAGAAGCGTCAAGTATTACAAGTTAATAAGTGGCCACCCGGGATTGATTTGACTTTTGGAAAAGCAGTTTGCTCAAGGGTGACTGCTTCGTTGTAAAGTAAGGTTCATGGCTAATGATTTTGGCAA
The DNA here is from genome assembly GCA_030035585.1 of Dugong dugon. Lineage (NCBI taxonomy): Eukaryota > Metazoa > Chordata > Mammalia > Sirenia > Dugongidae > Dugong > Dugong dugon. Next base: position 161,756,269 of record CM057483.1, on the reverse strand, counting down.
GCAAAACTGCTCAACTGCCTCTGCTGGCCACGCAGCTGATGGGAATTTTAAACACGGCTTTCATCTTTGACCTTTGTCTTTATGTTGACATCATGGAACAATCCGGTGTCATATTTTCCACTTACTTTGACCAAGCAGCCCTTTAAAAATCACTGGCTCCTTTACTTTCACTTTTCCCACCCTACCTCTAGCACAATCACTAGGCGTATCTTATCCTTATTTGTTCTTTCTTTCTTAATTACTATTAACCATTGCCCTGTGTCTACTTCCTTCTCTCATCCTCACTTTTTTTTCCACCTGCTCAGCAGTTTCCCCTCCTTTCCACACATTCTCCTGCTTTAGCTCTGTAGTTTCCAGCTGACTTCTTTTTTTTTTAACCTATGTTTTATTTTTTAAAATTTTTTAAAATTTTATTGTTGTAGGTTAAGTGAACGTTTACAATTCAAGTTAGTTTCTCATACAAAAATTTATACATACATTGTCATGTGACCCTAACTGCTCTCCCTATACTGTGACAGCACACTCCCCCTTTCCACCCATGATTTCCCATGTCCATTCAACCAGCTCCTGACCCTCTCTGCCTTCTCATCTCATCTCCGGACAGGAGCTGCCCATTTAGTCTCATGTATCTACTTGAGCTAAGAAGCACACTCTTCACAAGTATAATTTTATGTCCCATAGTCCAGTCTAATCTTTGTCTGAAGAGTTGGCCTCGGAAATTATTTTAGTTCTGGGTTGACAGAGAATCCAGAGGCCATGCTTTCTGGGGTTCCTCCAGTCTCAGTCAGACCACTAAGTCTGGTCTTTTTACTAGACTTTGAGTCCTGCACCCCACTTTTCCCCTGCTCCATCAGGGACTCTCTGTTGGGTTCCCTGTCAGGGCGATCATTGGTGGTAGCCAGGCACCATCTAGTTCTTCTGGTCTCAGGCTGATGAAGTCTCTGGTTTATGTGGCCCTTTCTGTCTCTTGGACTACTACTTTCCTTGTGTCTTTGGTGTTCTTCATTCTCCTTTATTCAGGTGGGTTGGGACCAATTGATGCATCTTAGATGACCACTCACTAACTTTTAAGACACCAGACGCCACTCACCAAAGTAGGATGCAGAACCTTTTCTTAATAAACTTTGTTATGCCAATTGACCTAGATGTCCCCTGAAAGCATGGTCCCCAGACCCCTGCCCCTGCTACTCTGTCCCTTGAAGTGTTTGATTGTATTCAGGAAACTTCTTAGCTTTGCTTTAGTCCAGTTGTTTCCAGCTGACTTCTTGAAATAAGCCTGGCACATTGTCAAAATGCTAAAACATTTAGTAGCTTTTTAACAAGATAGCTGCCTAAGTGTGATAACTCCTTATCAGTCAATAAAGTTAGTGATTTGTATTGATCAACCACTGTATTTATGGATTTTTGAAGCTATGGAGACAAAAAAAAAAAAAAAAAAGCAGGTGTGGACATGAAGAAGTCCTGAAAGCTTATTTGTACTATTAGAGTCAAGCAGGGAGAAAAAGAAGAAAAAAAAAAGTGTAAACTATAGAAAAGAACATACAAATGTATATGAGTGAGGATGTTCACCACAGTGTTCTTTATGCTAATGAAAATGCTAGAAACAACCTAAATATTCATCAGAGAACAGCTGGGAAAAACCAAAACCAAAAACCAAACTCTTTGCCTTCAAGTTGATTCCGACTCACAGCGACCCTATAGGACAGAGTAGAACTGTCCCATAGGGTTTCCAAGGAGCAGCTGGTAGGTTCGAACTGCCAACCTTTTGGTTGACAGCCAAACTCTTAACCACTATGCCAGCAGGGCCCCATTAGAATACTGATTTTGACATCATTTGAGTAAAGAGTTACTAAGAAAAATCTTTCAACATTACTTGCTCTTATAAATACGATCCCACTCACTTTCCTGTCCCTGGATCTTTGATGATTGCCTTTTATCTGGAGGAGATACCTTTTATCTCCTCTCCCTCTCCCTGCCCACAACAAATCTCCACATGTCCAAATCCCAAATGCTATGCATTTGTCAACATTTACTCAACAAATGTTTATTGTGCACTTACTATTGGCAGGCACTCTGCTGGTGGGCTCTTGCTGTCACGGGGCACCTGGGCAAATAATATACAAACCAGTGTATGCTTACAAATGAAACGAGTGCTGGGAAGTGAGAAAACGGTTGAATTAGATGATGATCCAGGGAAGGCGTCCCTGTGGAAGTGACACGAGTTACGATCTAATGAACGAGTAGGATTTATGAAGCATTTCGAGGGGTGGGAGCAACATGTGCAATGGCCCTGTGGCAGAAAATGCCTGGTATTTTCAGAGAACTGGAAAAAGGCCAGTGTGGCTGCAGCACGGAGTCTCTGGGTGGTGCTAACCGAAAGGTTGGAAGCTCGATTCCATCTAGGGCACCTTGGAAGAGAGGCTGGAGATCTACCTCAAAAAAACCAGCCATTGAAAGCCCTATGGAGCACAGCTCTATTCTGACACACGTGGTGTCACCACGAGTTGGAGTTGACTCGATGGCAACTGTTTTACTGGTGGTGACTGCAGTACCAAGAAGGATGAGGAAAGTACTTGGAGATAAGGTAGAGAGGTAGGTAAGACATTGACTATGTAAGACTGTGCTTTTTAATGTAGAGTAATGGAAAGTCACTGAAAGATTTTAAGGTCAAGAGATGGAGGGGTGATGTGATCCAATTTGCATTTTGAAAAGATGATACTGGCTGCAATGTGGAGACTGGATTTAAAAGGGATCAGAGTAGACATAGGGAGACCATTCAGGAGTCTACTGTAATGGTCTGGGTGATAGTCCCAGCTTGACCTAGGAAGCTGGCAGTGGACATGGAGAAAAGTAGATAGATAAGGGAGGTATTTAGAGGGTGCAATCAGCAGGGTTTGGTGATGGATCAGAATACAGAATGAAGGAGAGAGAAGTGGCCAGGATGACTCCTAGATTCTGGCTTGTGGAAGTGGATGGACAGTGATGTCATTTATTAGAAGAAAACAAGGTTTAGGAGAGATGATTGTGAGTTTGGTTAAGTTGACCGTATCATCATGGGCTTATAGATCATAACTGAAGCCATGGGCATGGCGGAGACCACCTAGGAGGAAAGGATATGGTGAGAAGAGAGGGGGGTCTGGACTTAGCCTTGAGGACGTCAATGTTTGATGAAAGATGCACCAGCAGAGGCAGAGAACTGATGGCCAGAGAGGTGGGAGGAGAACCACAAGAGTGTGGTGTCTCAAAACCAAGACAGGAGAGTATGCCAAAGTCTTCCTTAATCCTCCCAAACAATAGTGATATCATCCCAAAAACTTTAGCCAAGCTTTTTCATAGCACCTTTTCCTTTTCACTGTATATTCCTTTCCATATGTATCTTATGGCTATTTGTGCACTATTATAGTGTAAGATCTTTAAAAGCAGAGAATGCGCCTCATTCATCTTTGTGTCTGCAACAAATAGCACAGTGTATTGATTACATGGTATGCTCAAAAATTATCGTTAAATGACTGAATGAATCATGGGATGGTAAGCTGTTCAAAATTTAGTTGCAAAGTCAAAGAACTTTCGTAGCATCCAGCGCTACTAATGATTCCCTTAGAAGTGAAGCCTTAGAGATGCACTATATTGAGGGGATCTAAGAAGAGAAGATGTCTGAGGACATGCAGTAAGTTCCACAGCACTCATCAACGCCACAGGAGTAGAATGGAAGCTAAATCTCGAATCTGCCTATGATTACGATATAGCCCATAACATTGTTTTAAGTGGACTTTTCCCAAAGTTGTTGAGACCAGCCAGCATTTTCAAATTTACAATAATAAATCACTTGTTGGTCGTGGTAATCATGTGGTCAATTTGCACTGCATTTCCTTCATTGAGAAACTTCAAAAAGTTGTGATGGGATGGTAGAGGGGATTTCAGAAGCCTCTTGGGGGAAAAATTTGCTCATACCCCTGGGAATCTGTGTCCAAAGCACGGATGCCATTAGATTAACTCAACTAGAGGAAGTTGTCAACAGCTTTCCATATAATAATCTGTTTCCCAGCATTCACAGTGTTTTCTCCCCGCTGATGGGCCCACTTAACTCCCATTCCAGAAACCAGGTCCGAGACTCCATGAAATAGGAAGGACCTGCGGGGGCCTTGAAGAATGGGGAAACCTTAGATTGGCAGTTGTATGAAGGAAAAGAAGAGTCAAGGCCTCCAGTGCTAAGTAAAGGAGCTGAGAAGGAGGATGATGTGCCCTGAGGTCAGGCAAACTCTGGCATGGCCACAGTCATGGGTTCAGGTTGGAGGCAAATGGGAGGTATGGTCTGGGGAGCCACACTAAGAAGGTTCTTGGAAAGCAATAGGTGTTGTCGAGGTTGTGGAGAAACTGGAACCCTCATCCATTGCTGGTGGGAATGTAAAATGGTGCAGCCGTTGTGGAAAACAGTTTAGAGATTCCTCAAAAAGTTGAACATAGAATTACCATATGACCCAGCGATCCCAATCCTAGGTATAGACCCAGAAGAAGCAAAGGTAGGAACGCAAACAGAAACCTGCACACCAATGTTCGTTGCAGCACTTTTCACAATAGCCAAAAGGTGGGAAGAACCCAAATGTCCATGAGCAGGTGAACAGATAAACAAAATTTGGTATAGGAGAAACTCAGAGAGTAATGGCCCCCAGACACCCTTTTAACTCAGTACTGAAGTCACTCCTGAGGTTCACCCTTCAGCCAAAGATTAGACAGGCCCACAAAACAAAACAAAATGAGACTAAATGGGCGCACCAGCCCAGGGGCAAGGACGAGAAGGCAGGGGGGGACAGGAAATCTGGTAATGGGGAATCCAAGGTCGAGGAGGGGAGAGTGTTGACATGTCATGGGGTTGGCAACCAATGTCACAAAACAATATGTGTATTAATTGTTTAATGAGAAACTAATTTGCTCTGTAAACCTTCATCTAAAGTACAATTTTAAAAAAAAGAACATAAACAACAACAACAACAAAAATTTGATATACACATACAATGGAATATTATTCAGCCCCAAAGAGAAACGAAGTCCTGATGCATATGCTGCAACACGGATGCCCCTTGAAAACACCATGCTGAGAGAAGTAAATTAATCACAAAAGGACAAATACTGTATGATCTCACTTATATGAAATAAACAAATATATAGAAACCAAAGATTATTAGTGGTTACCAGGGATGGGAGGGAAGGAGTTTTTGTTTAGGGGACAGTGAGTTTATGTTAATGGTGGTGGAATAATTTGGAAAAAGTAGCAGAAAGTGGTTGTACAACCTGAAGAATGTAATCAATGTTACTGTATTGTACATGTAGAAATTGTTGAGATGATGTATGTTTTGTTATGTATATTTTCACAATTTAAAAAAAGAGAAGGTTCGCGAAGGTTTAGTGCAAGAGCTTAAATGGTATTCTATAGTTGGTTCAGAGCCCATGGTGCAATCCTTCACAATTGGACCAAGGAAGAGGGGGAAAACAGGATATCAGAATCACACATGGAACTCTTCCAAACTACACCTGGCCTCCCCTGCTGCCTCCAAGAACCATAGCTGTAAGAAAACATCACTCAGAGAAAACCCTCAAAGGCAGAGGAAAGCTCTTGACTGGACTTGAACAACAGCAAAGTAATAACTGTGGCAACAATAGAAACCATGAGCTCTCACCCCTGAGCTTTGTATTCACCTTTCGGTTCTCTCATTTTGATAGCCTCTGTGCTGTGCCCCCAGGGTACCCAGCTCCCTCTTACTGTAGCTGAACAAGTCTGAGAAAACATTTTTCTTTGTGTTTCCACAGCAAAGTGGAGACAGACTATCATTTTCCAAAAGCACGTTATCAACTGCTAAGGGAAATAAAACAAGAAGATAAGAATAGCACAAAAAGGGTCCATTTTCCCAAGTAAAGATTTGAGGTCCAAATTCCTTAAGATAGGTCACGCCATTGAAGCCGTGAGCCTGTGAGCCAGTCCTTGAAAGGTGCTACAGGTAAGGCAGCACAGTCCAAACAGGAATTCCATTCCCTACATAAGGGAATCCAATGGCATGGAGCATGCAACTCTTATGGAAATCCTTTTTCTTCTCCAATTTTTAGACATCCAAAAATTCCCGGGAGCTTTTTCCTATCCTGGAAGTCCATGGGTGGTGCAAACGATTAAGCACTTGGTTATTAACAAAAAGATTGGTGGTTCGAACCCACTCAGAGGCACCTCAGAAGAAACGCCTGGCAATCTGCTTCCAAAAGGTTACAGCCTTGCAAACCCTATGGAGTACAGTTCTATTCTACAACACATGGGGTCGCCATGAGTCGGAATCAATTGGAGGGTAACTGGTTTGGTTTTGGTTTTGGTTTTTTCGCTCTCCTAAGAAGTTACTCTCTGTCTCATTCATGCTGTCCAGCTTGCTCTCTCTTTCTGTTCTCTCCTCAAAAAAAATGAATAAGGGGTGGAAGACAGTATTAAACCTGGGCCTCTCTGGAACACTCTGTCATAGGCAGGAAAAGGCCAAAGGCCATGAACTCCTAAATGTCAATAACTTCATCTGGGAGCCATTCTTCCCAATCTCTTGTCTGACCCTAAACTATACGACCATCAGGCTCTGCCTGTTCTTCAGCACTCAGGAAAAATGCCAATTTTCATAAACCCAATCTTATTCTTTTTCAGACCTCTCTCATCTGCTTGGGGTTCCTGGCAGAGGAGCATACCTACTTCACATCTGAAGTAGGGCAGTGGTAACTGGCACTCTTGAACACCCAGTGAATAACATAACCAGGCCCAGATCACATCCCCAGAACCACCTGCTCTACCACCCTTGAAATAACTCTCTCAAGAGGCTTCCCTCCTCTACCCCAGCCCTCCTCCCCAACCCCACAACACACCAATACATGTAACTGGAAAAGATGTCCTCATAGAATTTTACAAGATAAAAATTCCTTAACTTTATTATAAGACCAAAACAGATTCCAAAAGAAAGCTGACAGACATTAAGAGGCAGGAGAAGGAGAGAGAAACTTAGGTGATAACTAATGGCAAAGCTCTGTTTTGAGAAGGCCCTAAAAATGCTTATGAACTTCCCTTCCAGTAGATTTTTCAGCAAAATATATTAGAAAGTTACGGGAACTACAATGCCATCAGGAATCCTTTGTATTCACCTGGAAGTGAAGAGCAAGAGTAGTGTCCTCCTCAGAGTGTCCTGCAGAAGACTGTAGTAGTTGCAGCCAAGTTGAAAATGGAAGTCAACTCTTGTGGTGGATCATTTCCAAAGATGGCTGCCAACAATTCCTTCCATTCCTGTAAACACATGCCACTCCTCCCATCAGGAGGTAGAGCCTAGTTCCCCTCCACTGGCCTTGTGACTTGCTTTGACCAATAGAATGAAGCAGAAGTGACCTTCTGATACTTCTAAGAGCTGTAAGGCCTTAAGAAGATTGATAGTTTATGCTTCTGTGTTTTGGGAATACACTAAATGAGCAAAGAGAAGCCCAGCCACTCCTTGGCCATTTCAGCTGGAGCCAGACATGTATATGATGCCATCTTGGACATTTCAGCCCCCTGCTGAGCTCCCAGCTGAATACAACCAAAACCACATTTAGGAGAAGAACTACCCAGCTGAGCCCAGCCAACCCACAGAATCATGAGATATAATAAATTGTTATTGTTTTAAGCCACTAAGTTTTGAGGGAGTTTGTTATGCAGCAATTGATAACTGAGACAATCCTCTTTATCAATTCAACCAGTTTCAGTCAAGGATATCAACAAATCTGGATTCCAGATAACATCTTAGTTATCCTAGTTTTTATGTTTGAATTGTCCTTTTGTTACTTGAGTGTTCGATACTGATCTCAGTCATGCATTCCAGACAGTTCTGATTTCAAATATTATGCCCCATAGTTCCCATAAGAATAGTCAAAGTAATTAAAGCTTACTTTGGGTTCAGAAACTCCAATCACTTTCTCTATATTCTGTCCTTAACTTCCTCTTCAATTCTGAAGATACTTTGGATTTTATTATTGGCCTGAATTTTAAATTTTACTTTCAAAATATCCTATGTAGCATTTGCTATGATAATTTTCTTTTGAATGTGTTTTGCAAGTTTATTCATACTTTTCAAATGTAAATTCAATGATGTGAGAGTAATGTGTGTTCAGACAATAGTATTCATCGGATGTCACCTCTGAAATAGAGGAATTCACCAGGGTTTCAGCTCTAACCCTCCTCTCTTGCTACTCTACAGAATCTCTGTGTGATTTTATCAATGTTAGTGACTTCCTCTAGCATCTGTAAAGTGGTGACTCCCAAATCTACACCTCCCATTTGGACTTCTTTCCTGAGATCCAGTACAGTTCCTACCGCCCACTAGATATCTCCACTTAGATGCTCCACAGGTTTCACAAATTCAACATCTCCAAAGTGGAATTCATTGTCCCAAAAGTTGTTCATCCTGTAATTGTTCACTCAATGAATGATAGCATCATCCACAGAAATCTGGCATGCGGTTTCCAGACCAGGAGACCTGGGTCCCATTCATCTCTAAATGGGACCCAAATGTCCCCAAAGCCTAACACACGGACTAGTACATAGTGGTGTTCACTATTTTGTCTATTAATAATTCAGTGAAAAATAAGATCTGGTTACCCCAATAGGAAATACCAGTCCCCTGTCTGACCCAGCTAAATGTGCCAATACTTTCAATATCATCAGTCTTGTCTAAGCAAGAAGGCTTGTATAGTTGAAGAAATCTTGGCCTCGACATGCCCATGATGTACAACTTTTCTTACTGGATTGATGGAGTTCATTTAAACAGGTTGGGTGATAGACCCATTGTCTCAGTTCCTAAGCCTCTGGTAGACCTGAGCTCTGCTCTGAGCCAAGCATGCCACACCCTTTGGCTTCAGGAATGAGGCCACATCCTGGTCCTTCATGCTGCCATGCCCCAACGTATCCTTATACTTCACAGCAGCACCATGCCAGAAGATTCTACCTTCTGAGAAACAAGCATTTCATGTTTTTCTTACTGATTCCAAAATTTTAGCTGGGCCAGCCAGATTCAATGCCAACACAGGTTTCTTTGAGGCACCGCCTTGCAGACCACCCCCCCCAAAAAAAAAAAAAACTCATTGCCATCTAGTCCATTCCAACTCATAATAACCCTATAGGACAGAGTAGAACTGCTCCCTAGAGTTTCCAAGGAACAGCTGGTGGATTTGAACTGCTGACCTTTTGGTTAGCAGTCATAGCTCTTAACCACTGCACCACCAGACTCCTTGCAGACTCCAGTTCCCTTTATTGTTGGGTCATGTATGGAAGCAAGTCCCACCTGGTTCACTGTGCCCCCTTCCTCTCTGGGCAGCTCTGGAGGTCCAAGCTGCTTCAAAGCCAAACCAGTCTGAGTCACAGGGTATCCTCAGTTTGTCTTTAGCTTAAATGTGTTTCATTCTCTTGGAAGGATCATGATTGACAGGTCTGTGAAGAATATTTTTAAGATTTATGTTTGCAATAATTGCTTTTGCATCCCAGATTAATTTATAGCATCTTGAATAATACATTATTTGATCAGGCAACTTCTGTAGGTAATCAAGCACAATCCCATACATACATGAAATACCCTCTGAGTTTATAACTCTTGTTGTCGTTGTTGGTTACCATCAAGTTGATTCCGACTCATGGCGACCCATGTGTGCAGAGCAGAACTGCTCCATAGGGTTTTCAAGGCTGTGACCTTTCAGAAGCAGATCACCAGGCCTGTCTTCCGATGCCTCCCTGGGTGGATTGAACAACGACCTTTCAGTTAGTAGTCCAATGCTTAAGCATTTGCACCACTCTAGAGTCTTTAAAAAAAATTCTATTTTTTTTTTCTCATTCAAATGCATTTACTTTTCTGGAGTTTGGGATGATTATAATGGTTCATTCCAAATAATCTTTATTAAAACAGCACTTCCCAATTTCATAGCATCTGAATAAAAAAGCAATTTAATTTCCCTGAAAACATATTTTAGCATTAAAATTCATTATATCCATTTACATAATGACAGGGAAAGTTCAGTGAAAACTACCAATCCATTTAACATCTTGTGCTTGATGAAGCACATTAGAACATGCATATGCAGTCAAAAGATAGGTTCTTTCATTATTAGCCTATGTTACACTATGTCACTAACAATTTTTTATCACCTTCTCCCCATCCTTTGTCTTTCTATACATGGTCTATATATCTACACTATTATAAATTGGATTAACAATGGTAGAAGGGGGATTTAGCACAATAGTGAAATGTGGGTTATAAATAAATCAGTGCCAGTGTGCTATCAGTAAAAGTCTTAACAAATCTACTTTATTTAATAAAGTAAAATAAACATATTGACAGTTTATCGAGAGTGGATAAAGTTCAAGTCCCCAAAAACAACAATTTGGTTTAACAAATCCTTTCATTAAAGTCTAAAAGTAATCTTTGGATCTATAGATTCAAGACAATCCTTATCAAAACTCAGCTGCCTTTTTGCAGAAATTGATAAGCTGATCCTAAAATTCATATGGAAATGCAAGGGACCCATTATACCCAAAACATTCTTCAGAAAGAAGAACAAAGTTGGTGGACTCTTACTTCCCAAATTCCAAACTTATTACAAAGTTACAGTAATCAAAGCAGTGTGATACTAGCATAAGGATAGATATATAGATCCAAGGAACAGAACTAACAGCCCAGAAATAAGCCCTTACACTATAATCAATTGATTTTAACAAGGATGCCAAGACAATTCAATGGGGGGGAAAATAGTCTTTACAACAAATGGTGCTGGGACAACTGGATCTCCACATACAAAAGAATGAAGTTGAACCCCTACGTCACACCATACCTCAAAAATTAACTCTAAATGGATCATGGACCTAAATGTAAGAGCTAAAACTATAAAATATTTAGAAGAAAACATAGGAGTACATTTTCATGACCTTGGGTTAGGCAATGATTTCTTACATATGACACCAAAAGCACAAGTGACAAATGCAAAAATACATAAATTGGACTTCATCAAAATTAAATACCATTGTGCTTCAAAGGACACCACCAGGAAAGTCAAAAGACAACCAACAGGAAAATCATATACCTGATAAGGGAGTTATATCCAAAATAGATTTTAAAAAATTCTCACAAATCCATAACAAAAAGATAAATAACCCAATTAAAAAATGGGCAAAGGATTTGAATAGAACTTTCTCCAAAGAAGATATACAAATGGCCAAGAAGCACATGAAAAGATGCTCAACATCACTAGTGTTCAGGGAAATGTAAGTCAAAACCACAATGATATATCACTTCATACCCACTAGAATGGCTAGAATCAAAAAGACAGATAATAACAAGTGTTGACGAGGATGTGGAGAAATTGGAAACCTCATACATCGCTGGTGGGAATGTAAAATCGTGCAACTGCTTTCGGAAATAGTCTGGCAGTTCTTCAGAAAGTTAAAACATAGTGGTAGCATATGACCTAGCAATTCCACTTCTAGGTATCTACCCAAGAGAAATGGAAATATACTTTCATGGAAAAACATGTACACAAACGTTCATAGCAGCACTATTCATGACAGCCAAAAAGTAGAAACATAAATGTCCATCAACAGATGAATGAATAAGTAAAATATGTATATCCATGCAATGGAATATTATCTGGCAAAAAAAAGGAATGAAGTGTCAAGGACAAACCTTAAAAAATTATGCTAAGTGAAAGAATCCAGTCATGAAAGACCAGATATGATATGATTCCATTTATACGAAATGTCCACAATAGGCAAATCCATAGAATCACGAAGTAAATTAGTAGTTGCTAAGTCTGGGGGCCTTGGAGGCGCAGTGGTTAGGAGCTACTGCGAGCTAAGGCTGCTAACCAAAAGGTCGGCAGCTCGAATCCACCAGCCACTCTTTGGAAACCCTACGGGGCAGTTCTACTCTGTCCTATAGGATTGCTATGAGTTGTTATGAGTCGCTATGAGTCAGAATCCACTCAACAGCAATGGTTTTTTTTTTTTTTTTTTTTTAAGTCTGGAGGGGTTGGGAGTGACTGCTAATGGGTGCAGGGTTTCATTTGGGGGGATTAAAATGTTCTCAAATTAGATTGTGGTGATAGTTGCACATTCCTGCAAATATGACCAAAAAAAAAATTGAGTTATACACTTTAAAAGGATGAATTGTATGGTATGTGAATTATATCTCAGTACAACTGTTAAATAAAATAAAAATAATCTTTATCCCACCTCATGTCAAAATTCATTATGAGATCTGAATTGAGGTAGTCTGAATTAAGAAAGTTTTATGAACTTCCTTTTTTCCCTCAATAGTCTTGATCTGCAGCTGAACATTTTGTCACTTAACCAAAAAACCCAAATCAGTTGCTGTCGAGTCGATTTCAACTCATAGCGACCCTATAGGACAGAGTAGAACTGCCCCACAGGGTTTCCAAGGAGTGGCTGGTAGATTCGAGTTGTCCCACTCTTTGGTCAGCAGCCTAACGCTTAACCACTGTACCACCAGGGCCCCTTTGTCACTGAAGAACCTGCTAAATTGATTCTGTTCCTCTCCCCAGGGCAAATTTCATCAAATTTCCCTTCGATTGTTCTTTTCCCAATAGAGATCAGTACTCTGGTACTTAAAAGATGCAGACACAAACGACTCCCATTTATCTCCTGGGTAGCAGACAATGTTGCCACAAGCAACACTCTTACCATTTTTCTTCTGATTCAAAAGTTTGGGCCGGCTTGCAATCTACATTATGCTTTCCAATAGATACTCAGAGAACATTTCCTGACTTTTGTCAGAAAAACATTTAAGAGACTTTGAAATGAACAATAACAACAAAAAATTACAACATGTAGCTCATGGCTGGGTGTTCTGTCTGGTGCATCCTTCCTGGTTATCTGAATCTATAGACCCCTGGGCCTTTCAATGGCTTCAAGCTATTTTGTTGTTGTTGTTGCTGCTGCTGTTGTTGTTGTGTCCCATCTATTCGATTCTGACTCACAGTGACTCCATGTAACACAGTAGAACTGCCCCATAGGGTTTTCTAGGCTGTAATCTTGACGGGAGCAGATCACCGGTTCTATCTCCCATGGGGGCACTGGATGGGTTCAAACCACCAATCTCTTGGTTAGCAGCTGAGTGCTTAACTGTTGTGCCACCAGGGCTCCTTTATAGCTCAGCAAATTGTAGAAAACTGATAACGATGTAAATGACTAATGTCCACAGAAATACAAATGACTTGTGTCAGGTGGAATGCAATCGATTATTGTCTATGGATATTTACCAGTTTTGCATCTATTTCTAATTCAGTGATGCCTTCCTGATGGCCGTTACACGTGTGCTCTTTGAATTCTCCTTGGAACCATTTGTAGCATCTTACTGGTTCCCTCAGTAATTAATGAGATAAATAAGATACTTGACGTGTATTCATTTTATATTTGTATGAGAATCATGATTTTAACTTTTTTTTTTTTTTTTAAGTATCCTTGAACAATCCTTTTCTTACTTCACACACGGTATAATGAGATTTGGTTTCTCCCAAATTAGTCCCAAAGAAAATGACAGATAAATAAATAAATAAATAAACTAATTAACAATCCCTAGTTCGGTACCAAAGCAGTTTTATTGTGTTGTAGTTGGACATATGCTATTGGCACAGTCCCTGATGTTTGGTTGGTGGTCAAAAAATGTTTGTTAAATAGTCCTTTTTCGCTTTTGCTACATAGCTGGAAGTCTTATCTCTTATCAGAGGAGCCCCTCAAGTACCTTGAGTTGGCTTCTTCCTAAACCGGCTTTCTCTCTTTTTGATGTAGGCACTGCCCCTTTATCAAGGCCTTCCCACACTCCAAATCTGGCCTCTCTTCATGTGATTTAAGGAATCACAGCCTACCCTCCCATTGCCAACTTGTTCCAAATTAGCCTCCTCACTACCAGCAGTCCTGCTGCCATCCCTGTCATTCCCACCAAGATAATCACCCCTTCGGGTTAAAACATCATTTTGAGAGAGTCTCAGTAAAAATGAACCAAAACCAGGAAGAAAAGATTTCAAGACCAACAGCTCTGTAACTGAAGAGCATACCTATCAGCCCATCTCCCAGTGCTCAACCACTACCAGCAGGGATGGGGAGGTAGCATTCCTCCATCTAGGAGTCTCTGGGTAGTTAACACACTCGGCTGCTAACCAAACAGTTGGAGGTTCGAGTGCACCCAGAGGTGCTTTGGAAGAAAGCCCTGGTGATCTACTTCCAAAAAATCAGCCACTGAAAACCCTATGGAGCACAGTTCTACTCTGACACACATGAGGTCCCCCTGAGTTGGAATTGACATCACGGCAACTGGTATTTTCTGTGAGTAGAAGTAGAATTTCACAAAAGGCAAGCTGGAAATTGTCACGGCAGATATTAGAAGAAGGTGGTTTTTGCATTCACGAAGGTATCCAATGTGAAACGGGTAAATCCCATGGACTATGGAAATAAGGCATAATTAGTAAACAGCTTAAAAATCCTTTCCTCATAAATTGTAATACCCTTTAGTGTTCTTTGACCCTTCAGTAAAGCCCGATTCACCTACAAAACTTGGTGAGGGGATGCTACGAAGGGAACTGAGTCCAGACCATGTCCCTTCCCTCCCCCATGAGGACACTCTGGTTGGAAGTAGCAGTGAGGGCTCACCAAGGGAGATTGAAGTTTAATATATGTTAATGGCCCAGGTCATGGACACCAGAGTGGTTCATGACGGTACAGGAAGTCACACAACTAACCCTTGGAAGATAATAATTAGAGACCAAGGCAACTTCCATACTTTCTCAAACGTACGAGAGAAAATGTCTAATAGGAATATAATATAAATGGTATATGTAATTTTAAATTTCTGGTTGTCGTTGTTAGCTGCTAAGCCCACCACCAACTCATGGCAACCCTATGCACAATGGAATGGAACACTGCTCATTCCTGTGCCATTCCCTTGATTAGTCGGGGATAGGACCGTTGTGATCAATAAAGTTTTCATTGGCCGATTTCAGAAGTAGATTGCCAGGCCTTTCTTCCTAGTTCATCTTAGGCTGGAAGCTCTGTTGAAACCTGTTCAACTCAAGCCCCAACTGACAGGTGGGTGGCGGCAGCACTTGAGGTGCCTTGGCCAGGAATCAAACCCAGGTCTCCTACATGGAAGATGAGAATTCTGCCACTGAACCACCACTGCTCTCCTTTAAATTTCTGGTAGCTACATTAAAAAAAGGGAAAAGCAAACGATGAACTTAATTTTAATAATATATTTTATTTAACCCAATATAGCCAGAATATTATCATTTCAACATGTAATCCATATAAAAAATTATTGGGATATTTTCCTCTTTTTTTTTTTTTTTTTGGCTAACACCTTGAAACCCAATGTGTATTTGGCACTTACAGCACATTTCAATACAGACTAGCCACATTTCAAATGCGCACTAGCCACATGTAGCTCATGGCTACCATTATGGATGGCACAGGACTAGGGGGCGGCAATTCTGAGAGAGAATATAGAATAGACCCTTGGATAACAACTCCTCATTCACTCTGTTTCATGTAGCAGCTGATCTAGTGCTCACTATAGAAATCAGAGTACAAAGCCAGCAGGAGTGAGCCATGAGAGAGGAATAAGAAATGAGAAAATTGTGTGTGCAGCCAGCCCCACTGTCTGGGCCACATCTGTTGTGTCAAAACCCAACTGTGATTCTTACTTTTTACTGTGTCAGGAACAAGTCGTACTTCCTGATCTTTTTATTTTTTCCCCTGTTATTTCTCCTATAAATTGTTCTTTCAAAACAAAGAAATTTTTTCTGCCTCATTCTGCTTGCTGCACTGTGAGTAATAAAGTCCTTTGTTTCCGGTCCTAGGGTCTTATGTCTTCTGCCAGTACCCATGAACCCGTGGTAGGCTAACTTGTTAGTTTGCAAGTAGGGTAAAATCTCAGACCCTTCCCAATTCTTGACATTACCACCCCATCCTTCAATGCCTATCCAAGGTCTAATTCCTCTAAGGTACCTTGATTAATCTCTCAGAACTTTTAATACTTCCTTTTTCTACTCAGCCTTTAGCACTTACCATGTAGAATATTTCATTATATTATTTTATGTGCCTGCATTTTAATATCTCCAATATCCCCCATCGATCTATGCAAACTATTCATTAGTGTTTGATTTTTGTCCCATAAATGTGAAATACCAGAGAATCTTCGCAGCACGTGAAGATGGAGTCCTACCTGCCCCCTTCTCACCTTCAGATTTGATGATGGTGTATGTTCCTGTCTCCTCCTCTCTCTCATGCACTATTCTCTTTCCTTCTCTCCCCACTCTTTAGATTCTCTTCCTCCTTCAGTTTACTTACTACACTTTTCACCTTCATAACACTTAAACAGATCAACTCAGTGACATCAAACCCACAGAACCTGGAGTTACGAGATGTAAAAGCTAAAGAAGATCACTTTTTTATGGGATCAGCACTGAATTCACAAAACATATTTGCCTTCAAATTGCCTCAGAAAATAAATTCTTCCTTTCCTTCACCACCGCAAATCCCTTTGGAAGGAAGCTACCCAAACTTGACTAAAGATAACCGATTTCTGGTTCTTTTCCCCATAGGAAAAATGAATAAACGTGGCACAAGTCCATTGACAGGTGAAGGATATTAGCCATTCTAGTGCAAGCAATTATGCTAGAAAATCCCAATTATTTTCACCTGGTCACTACATCCTGGAAGGTGAGAATTCTACCACTGAACCACCACTGCCTTACTATGTTGAAACTACTACGCAGTTTTCAGGTTGTCTTTGGAAGGCAATTAATCCCCTAGGTGATGAGTGGTGTTCAACTTTCAGGAACCTAAAAAAGAAACATCTGTAGCCTGCCATCTTTCCCCTACCCCATTCATAGGACCAGAGCTTCTAGGGAGTACTGTGGTACTCCCACAGCTAAAGTGGAGGAAAAAGCTCTTCATATTCAACATACTACTAGGGAATCTAAATTCATAAGTCTCAAGAAGAGGTGGAGACTGTATTATTTTACAGGGAAGATTAGCAACTCTTAGGGAGGTGCTGTGAGGGGACCCTGGATGAAGAAGTTCTTAAAGACAGAAGACTACAGGAGAGGTGAAAGAGAACAAGGAGACATTCATGTGAGACACACTCCAATGTGTGGATTTTGCCTCTATGTACAATTCAAAGGACCAAGGGAGCCAAGCCAGAGTCACAGTATTTGATCTCAATTCCTCCCCTTCTCATGCCATCCTCCAACTCTGTCCATGGGATCTGTTATGGATTGAATTGTGTCCTCCAAACATGTGTGTCAACTTGGCTAGGCCATGATTCCTAGCATTGTGTGGTTGTCCACTATTTTGTGATCTGATGTGATTTTCCTATGTATTGTAAATCCTACCTCTATGATGTTAACGAGGCAGGATTAGAGGCAGTTACATTAATGAGGCAAGACTCAATCTACAAGATTAGGTTGTATCTTGAGTCAATCTCTTTTGAGATATAAAAGAGAGAAACCAGCAGAGAGACAGAAGGACCTCATACCACCAAGAAAGAAGTGCCAGGAGCAGCACATGTCCTTTGGACCTGGGGTCCCTACACTGAGAAGTTCCTAGACCCAAGGGGAGATTGATGACAAGGACCTTCCCCAAGAGCCAAAAGAGAGAGAGAGAGAGCCTTCCCCTGGAGCTGGTGCCCTGAATTTGGAATTTGGACTTCTAGCTTCCTAGACTGTGAGAGAATAAATTTCTGTTTGTTACTGTCATCCATTGTGGTATTTCTGTTATAGCAGCACTAGATAACTAAGACAGGATCATACCCTGAACTATTGAGTAAAGAACTGTTCACATCTCCACTGAGGTCCTGTGGGTATTTGGCTTTGGGAAGACAGAAAGGGCACGATTCAGAATGCACAGGTGATCACCCCACTTCATGGTCATCTGAGGCTCATTGGCCCACCATCATGGTAAGGCATCTCAAGCAGTCAGCTTGGATGAACATCACACTGTCTTCCCTCCCTTTCTCTTCTCAAGAGAATAGCTAGCTACACACCCTTTGGGAAAGAAAGTAGTAACTCCGTAAATATCAGCATGCCCAACCAAGCCCCACCCAGGTAAGAGTGTGGCTGGATCCACATAACTCACACATTCCCAATGGCAGGTACAGCTGTATGGTGGAGTTGTAGCTTACTCAGTGTTATGGAATGAATTGTGTCCCCAAAAAATATGTGTATCAATTTGGCTAGGCCATGATTGTCAGTATTGTGTGATTGCCCAGCATTTTGTCATCTGATTTGATTACCCTATATGTTGTAAATCCTAACCTCTATGATGTTAATGAGGCAGGATTAGAGGCAGTTATGTTAAAGAGGCAGGACTCAATCTACAGGATTAGGCTGTGTCTTGAGTCAATCTCTTTTGAGATATAAAGGAGAGAAGCAAGCAGAGAGGAGAGGGACCTCCTACTACCAAAAATGAAGAATCAGGAGGGAAGCGTGTCCTTTGGACCCGGGGTCCCTGCGCCGACAAACTTCTAGACCAGGGGAAGATTGATGACAAGGACCTTCCCCCATAGCCGACAGAGAGAGAAAGCCTTCCCCTGGAGCCGGCACCCTGAATTTGGACTTCTAGCCTCCTAAACTATGAAAGAATAAATTTCTCTTTGTTAAAGCTGTCCACTTGTGGTAGTTTTGTTATAGCAGCACTAGACAACTAAGACACTCAGCTTGATGTCATTTGTGGTGGACATTTGTTGTTTTTTGAATCTCCAGTTTCCAAAAACCATCCTAGCTTCCCACCATGAAGTCTAGGGCAGTGCTGCTCTGTTTAGTGGCATGCTAGTTAATTAAGTGGACATTTTTTCCATAGCAAAACTTTCCTGATAAAGAAAGCACTATACTGATTTACATTCTAGCCAAGTTCTCTACTCATCACAGAATAAAAGCAATCAGTCCATAGCCTGGCCCCAGTCTGCAGACTACACTTTGAGAAGCACAGGTCTGGGAGCCATGTAGTCCCTCTTCTAGCATCCTGATAGCTCGGTACGTGCATGTGACCTAACTCCACAACCAGATGCACCCAGATGAGTCTTTGGACCTTGAATGAGAGAAACAAAGATGCAGGGACAGTTGAGAAGCTATTCATGGGAGTGTGAGAATTTTCAGAAGACCAGCAGTAGCATTAACATTGGGAGCCCACAGGTACCAGCAGCATTAACTTTTCAGAGTTGGGATGCAGTGGTACACTAAACAGACTATAGCAGGTCCTGCCATGATCTCCACTTGTAGCCTCTCCTAGTTACCATTGTTTTCTGAGCCTGCTTCTCCAGCATGCCCATCATTTCTGTGAGCTACCCAAGAACTTTCAGTAAATTCCTTTTCAGTTTAAATAAGTCAACGGAGAATTCTGTTGTCTACACCCAAGAAACTTGATGGATAAACCTTTTCATATTCTAGTCAGATGACTGATAATGCCTGTTTGGATTCAAAGCTCACCAAGTGATTTTCTGATTGTAATTTGGCTTTTCCTGTGTTAACCAAATAATCTGGACTTCTTGGTAACTATGTTTCTCCTTGAAAATTGATTCATTGGCATTTAGGTCCTAAACTTCAGGTGAAAAGTTGGGTTAATGTGAGTCTGCTCCAGAGAGAAAGGTCTTCTTTCTATCTGTTGACAAAACTGGGTTTCATACACTGCAGGGCTGACACCCAGAACAATAGTTGTAGAAGATTTACCACAGTAAGGGTACCCTAAGGAGATGCTGCCTAGATAGCCACCTGGCCCTGCCCAGGTGACCCCTTCTGCATAATTAGAACTTCTACACTACTCTACTGCCATCTGAGATCAGTTAGCCCAATGGCTTTATTATAGAGTTGTTGGAGACTGAATCAGGCTTGTTTACATTTTAAGTCTTCACAAAATTGTTTTGGTTCTCCCGGACTCCGGATTTCTAGGTTCATGGAATTGGAATGACCCATCCAGGCCATCCACCCTTGAATCTTGAAATATACTGGTTCCCTGGAGTCACTTTCAGGTCATAGCTTAGTAAACAGCTCAGCTTAGCATAGAGCGTTTTGTCTTAGGCATTGGGTTCTTTTGGAAAATTGTCTATGTGCAGCCAGTTTTGAGAAGTAGGAACTCCAGGGTCTGACTAGAGGCTGTTTTAGGAGGTATGGCATGTCCTTGGTAACTGTTTCTGTAACCTGCCCTGAGCTTTGATGTTATCTCCTGAGAAATTAACATAACAATGGCCTATACAGCCCACCTTCCCTGTCCCCTCTTCAGAGAATCTTCTGGACATGTTCAGGTGATGCTGCCTGCTTCAAATCGTATCTACTCCCAATAAATATATCCTTTTCCACTAATTTCTGGTGTTTCTTTAAGCAGTTTAGGATTTTGACAGTCTGAAACACGGAACGGACTGAACAGGTTCAAATGAAACTCTTAGAAGTTCGTAACTTGCCAACAAGGCTACCTATGAATCTTGAAATAAACTTGTGTACATGCATCACATTTGCATAGTTCCCCATTTATCACCCGTAAACATCCCATACAAAAATCATATGTAATGAAATCATTATCAAAAAGCAATCTGTGTCTCCTTATTGACTATACCTCATTAATTTCTAACTTAATTCTCCCTAAATTGTGTCATTGAATATTTGCTTGTTGGCTTCATGTCTTTATAGATGAGTAATGATAATGATTATGTCACCTTACATTTAAGGAGTTTTTTTAATAGTTTTCTGAGAGGTTTCTATCCCAATGTCCCATTGAACCCTTGCAAGGATCCCCTGGTAGACTTTCAGTCTCTTTTACAAATGGAGAAACAGAATAGCTAGTACCAGATCACACACCTACTATGCAGCTGAATGTGGACTTGAATCTGGATCTTTCAAATCCCAACCACCCAACACAATGAAAGTTCTGGCCATTATCTGACAAATTCATGACAATTGTACATTGCATGAGGAGCCCTGGTGGTGCAGTGGTTAAAGCACTCGCCTGCTATCCAAAAAGTTGGTGGCTGGAATCCACCAGCCACTCCATGGGGGAAAGATATGGCAGCCTGCTTTTGTAAAGCTTACAGCCTTGGAAACCCTATAGGGCAGTTCTATTCTGTCCTTTAGGGTCGCTATGAGTTGGAATCGACTCGACGGCAGTGGGTTTTTTGGGTACGTTGCATAAGCAGTAATCTATATAAAATGCCTGGATAAAAGTGCCTCTAGAATATTCCAATATCCCTTCACTGTCAACATAGGTAGTGGACAAATAAATCAGTGTTGGCATCTGTTATGGATTGAGTCATGTGCCCAAAAAGATATGTTGAAGTCTTAACCCCCAGTACCTGTGAATGTGACCTTGTTTAGAAATAGGGTCTTTTAAGATGTTCTCAGTTAACATGAAGTCATACTAGAGTAGGGTGGGTCCTAATCCTGTCTGAGTGCTGTCCTTATAAAAGAGACACGCACAGGGGGAAGATAGCCATGTGACTATGCATCTAGAAGCCAAGGAATCCCAAGAAACACCTGGGGCTACCAGAAGCTAGAAGAGACCAGGAAGGATTTCTCTAGAGCCAACAGAGAGAGCGCGGCCCAGCCAGTACCCTGATTTGGACTTCTAACCTCCAAAACTCTGAGAGAATACATTTCTGTTCTTTAAAGCTGTCTACTTTGTGGTGCTTTGTAACAACGGTCCTAGGAAACTAAAACAGCATCTTACTTTAGAAAGCAAACAAACGAGCTTCTACCAGACAAGTCATAAACCTTAAAATAAGTAAACTTTGGATGTCCAACAGTGCCGGTAGAAAGTCTGCTCTTCGTTGGATGTATTATATTCTCCTGATTTTACGGCATCCCTCCTGCATTATCAGGGAGGCAGTGGTGTGTAGTTTCATGGGACGGTACTTTACAGTGATGCACAGTGCTCTCACACACATTTTGTCAAATCCTCACAACCGCCCTATGTGGTGGCAGACTGTGCAAGTATTTTTATCTCCGTTTTACAGATGACGAAACTAAGGCCCTTAGAGATCAAAGGCCTTTCTCAAAATGATTCATCTCTGAACTTCCAGGGCCTAGACTGGTACAAATCGCAGTACTCCCCCCTCTTCACCCCACCAGCATAAAAAGTAATGATCTTCATATAAACCCTACTGGGCACATTCTCTCTTCCTTAAGAAAATAAGAAGTGTGCCTTTACTGCCTGTGTACATGGCATCCTACATTTATTTGAGCCTCTTTTTCTTCAGAACAGTTGTGTCTCCTCCAGGGGATTAGAGCAAACCTGTTCTGATAGAGCCTTCTCTTCCTGCTCATTTTATGGGGTAGTTACAAGAATTAAGTGAGAAAACATAGGTAAAAGGACTTTGTAATCTGCTCAGCATGCGATTGTACAGGAAAATGTCATTATAATAATTACCAGTTATTCTGAAGCCAACAAAAGTCGCTCTCCTTCTTTCTCCCTTTTTCCTTTCCCTTCCTCCCCTTTCTCTCTCTCTCTCACTCTCCTTCCCTTCATCCTAAATAATTCAGAGCAAAAAGTTGTAATTCACTGAATCACACCCACCGTAGACACCACAGGACACAATGCCAGGAATACAAAAGACCCTCGTCTCGTGCTGTACAGAAATGACTCTGAGACTGGCAGCAGTTCAGGGCAGAGCTGTGGCTGTGGCTTCATAAAGCTGAGCGCCTATTTCCTAAAATATTAGAAAAAGTAATAACATACATAGTTTTCTTGTGTGGGACAACCCCAGCCTTTTTCTGCATGTCTCAGTTGTTGGAGGCCCCTGAAAGATGAGGTCCTCAGGGAGTAAGGTTTTGGCTCTGCCAAGGGGAAAACAAAGACGGCAGTAGAAAGAGAACTAGCCCTTCTAGAGTGCAGATTAAGACACGTGCTTTTTCATATGTTAATTCATTCCTCAATACACACAGCAGCCCCAAAAAGAATTATTATTCCTACCCTAGAAATTAGAAAAAATGAAGCTCAGAAAAAGAAATAACTTGCCATAAGTCTCTGATGCCATACCAAAAAAACCAAACTCGTTGCCGTCGAGTCGATTCCAACTCATAGTGACCCTATAGGACAGAGTAGAACTGCCCCCTAGGGTTTCCAAGGAGCAGCTGGTGGATTCGAACTGCAGACCTTTTGGTTAGCAGCAGAGTTCTTAACCACTGTGCCAAAAGGGCTCCAAACCAAATCTGCTGCCATCGAGTTGATTCCCTATAGGACAGAGTAGAACTGCCCCCATAGGGTTTCCAAGGAGCAGCTGGTAAATTCGAACTGCTGACCTTTTGGTTAGCAGCCAAGCTCTTAACCACTGCACACCAGTGTTCTGATGCCAAAGCAGATGGCAAAATGGCGATGAATAGAGAGAAGTGGAAAGGCAAAGAAGAAGAGTGACACAAAATGGAATCAGGAGCAGAGGGGGCATAAGAAGTTTTCAGGTATCAGTCAATAGGGAAGCCCATTAGATGACCACATCAATGACAAACAGTAGAACTAACAAGCTAAAGACCCTCCACAGGCTAGCGGTAGCAGATGCTGTCTGTACCCAACCCATTTCCATACATGCCAACCTGACTTCCAACTGCCAGAGCAGCTCTGCCTGCCAGAGATGCAGGGGGATTAACATCCTTCTGGAATAACCCTCAACCAATGACTGACAAGAGTGGATGGATCAATACCCCAGCTCCCTTGCCTCTCGGGTGGGAATGACTCTGAGGTGTATGCTCTGCATTGTTTCCCAGAGTATCCCCTGTGAGATTGAGCTCCAGCTGCCCACAATAGTAACTGGTTTAATAACCCTCCCTTTATTGGCTGCCTTCTTTCTCTTCCATGTCTCACTTCCTCACTCCCCTACCAGCGTTTCTTGGGACTAACTCACAAACTACTTGCTTCGATTCTTTTTCAATTTCTACTTCAAGGACGCAAACTAAGAAAAAAGCCTGTCCTATGAATTTAGAACTGTGGCAGACTTTTATTGGAGTCATCTAACAAGAATTCATTCAAGAAGATAAGTTGCTACCTAACCCATTTCCTGGGCTGCAGTAGCTAGTGGGTAGTCTGCAAAATGTGAGCCACATCTCACTCTCTTCTATCCCTCCCAGTAAACTTAGACCCTCAAGGCCCTTCTGAGTTATTTTCAGGAATCCCTGAGTGTGTCTCACATGAGCCACAAACACATCCCTGCCACTTGAGCTGGCTCTACCCTGCCCACTGCTCCCAGTGAGGGTCACCATCTCTTCCCTGGGGTTCTCACCACAGAGGTCACACTGAGTTCCATCAAGAGGGGGGAGAATGGCCCCTTCCCCACCTTGGTCACACTTTGTCACATGGGCACCCACACGGTGTTGTTTATGCCCCCTGTGGAAAGGCCTCTCTGGCTTCTGCTGCCTGAAGCCCTTCCAACCACAGACCTCAAACATGAGCCCAGGGGGCCATTTTGGAGAGTACCTCTAAGATAGACACCATTGTGTCCTCCCCAATGTCTTTTCCCATAATCTCCCTGAAGCTCCCTTGTTCTTATTCCTCACCAAACCCTCCTGCCTACAGACCCTTATACTAAATATACCAGTTGCCATTGAGCCAACTCCAACTCATGGACTCCATGTCTTCAGAGTAGAACTGTGTTCCATAGGTTTTTGAGTGGCTGATTTTTCAGAAGCAGATCACCAGGCTTGTCTTCCAAAGCACTTCTGGGTCAATTCGAACCTCCAAATTTTTGGTTAACAGCAGAGCGTTTAACCATTTGCACCACCTAGGGACTCCATTGGTGCCCCATTAATCATCCCTTCCCAGGTGGATGTGAATCACAGGGGTGATCTCAGCTTAGGTTCAAGTGAGAATGCTCACTTCCTTATTATCCAGCACAGACACATCTTCCAAATTCCCCCTCTTTACTCAGACAACCTCAAAAATCAGAGCTCAAGTTACTTTAGACACTGGAGTGACTTGAATACAGTGATGAGTTGATCTGATAATTCCCACCATAAAACCAAGTCTGTAATATGTGGTGATAGACTCAGCGACTTTCTTCTGTTCTGTCTGAAACCCTATAACCTTTTTGAAAGAACATAATGTACCTTTACTTTGTCCTGGAAATTTTGCAAAGGCTTTTGATCCAAAGTCATAAAGTTCTGATCTGATTACACTTTAGTAGCTAATGGGGGAACTCAGAGGTCCAGGATTTTTGAAGTGTTTCAGGCAGAGTGTGATTGGAATGTTAGGAAAAGATTAAGATGTACTCAACTGAACATAGAAGCACATGGAACCAGAAAAATCCAGCTCAAATGACACATCCTTTTTAAATCTCATTCTAGTCCCTGTGCGTGTGCATGCATATGTATGTACGTGGGCATACACATACACATGCACAATCACTCATTTAAATAGTCACATAAAAAAACCAAACCAAACCCGTTGCCATCGAGTCAATTCGGACTCATAGCAACTCTATAGCAACCCTATAGGACAGAGTAGAACTGCCCCACAGGATTTCCAAGGAGTGGGCTGGTGAATTCAAACTGCTGACCTTTTGGTTAGCAACCTGAGTACTTAACCACTGTGCCATCAGGGCTTCAAATAGGCATATAGTACTTAACTTACAATGGGGCATTGTAGTTCAGCCATTAAGCGTGCTGACCCTGGAGCTGGACAATCTGGGATCAAATCCCACATTTGCCACTTACTGCTTTTGTAACTTGTACAAATGACTTAACCGCCATGTGCCTCAGTTTCCCCATATGAAAATAGGGACAATAACAAGACCCATTAGAATTTTTAAAAGGTTTTAATGAATTAACTATTTTTAAAGTGCTTAACAGGGTGACTAACAAAGAGTAAACATTTTATCTAATGGTATGTGTTATGGATTGAATTGTGTCCCCAAAAAATATGTGTTGTAAATCCTAACCTCTATGCCTGTGGTTTGGAGCCCTGGTGGTGCAGTGGTTAAGAGCTTGACCGCTAACCAAAAGGGCGGCGTTCGAATCCACCAGCCGCCCCTTGGAAACTGTAGGGGGCAGTTCTACTCTGTCCTATAGAGTCTCTTTGAGTCAGAATCAACTCGACAGCAATGGGTATTAATAATAATCATATTTATGAGATATGTAAGTGTTGTGTCAGGACATTTCTGGTTGCAAGTGATAGTAAAACCAACTCAAATTCACTTAAGCTCAAAAGGAAATTTATTGGCTCAATTAATTGAAAAGTACAGGGAAGGAATTCTAGTTTCAGGCACAGCTATATCAAACAACATCAGCAAGACTCATTGCAGTCCACCTCTTGACTTCCCAGCATCTATACATCTTTTTATTTTCATAAGTGTATCCCCCACATGGAACAGAATTCCAGATTCTCATGGAATCCAGACTTTCTGGAGCCATGGAGGCTGCATGAACCCCTGGAACTATTGCCCTGAGATAATCTTTAAACCTTAAAACTTAAACCAAAACTACCCCCTGAAGTCTTTTTAAAACCAGACAATAGTTTAGCTTAACTAGTAAAGAATGTCAGCCTTGAGCATTGTACTTTTTTAAGATCTATCTATATGGGATCAAAGTGACAACGGTAACTCAGAAGATTAAATAGGTAACGTAAGGGCAATGAGTTTATGTTAATGGGGGAGGAACAACTCGGAAAAGGAGGGTGAAGATGGTTGCACAACTTGAAGAATGTAATCAATGTCACTGAATTGTACATGTAGAAATTGTTGAATTGGTTAAAAAAAAATGTATCCGCCAACATTATGCAACTGTTCCATGTACCACCAAAAAGGCACTTAACCCCTTTTCAAAAAGAGAGACACCCAATGTTAGTCTTATTAAATTACTGTACTCAAGAAACCTGAGTGATATCTCTCAGACAAGTCTAAACGTAGCTCTATGTTGTGTGGAAATCTATGGATAAACTCTTTAACTACTGCCAACAGACCGTGTCTACAAAGGAGGGCAAACAGGATCACGGTTAGAAAAACAACTCTCATTTGAAAAAAGAGAAAGGAGGGAAATAATCACAACGATCATGAGTGTACATCCTCCTTGAGAGGAATAGCAGTGACTCCCTGCCCTAGAAAGCCAGCTGCCCCTGGTGTTGCTGCCTGGGAGAAATTCCCTTATTCATTGTCCTCCATATCTGTATCTGAGATGGGCATTGGTTTGGGAGTCTCCTACTGAGAGGGCTATACCATTTAACAACTTAATTCCCATTGTTGCAAGGGCCTGAAAATAACCATTTAACCATTTAGGTTAAACAAGAGATCACAGACCTTTGCTCACTGGACTTAGTAAGGGTTCTTTGGGCAATGGAGCCCTGGTGGTGCAGTGGTTAAGAGCTCAGCTGGTAACCAAAAGGTCAGCAGTTCAAATCCACCAGCAGCAATGCAACTTTCTTAAAAGCTTGTTAACTTTTTGCTCGTATTCATTCCATCAGTTCTACAGCTAAGAACCAAAGTCAGAGGTCTTGTCAATCATAGCCCATGAATTTAGACACAAACCTAAGAATTACTGTTTTTCAGTAACAAATCTCAGTGCTCTGCTCAGCCTCCAGCCTTCAGCTTAATGGCCTCCATCTTGACATCTGGTTCAGGGAAATACAAAACAACGGCAGGCCTGGGGAGGGCTACTCTGTACCCTCAGGCTGCATGTTCTGAACCTTTGTCAGGCAGGAAGCGAACTGCAGAAGATGCCCAGGAGGGGCAAGAATATGAAGGTGTCACAGAGCCCAGTCTCATCACTTACTTTGTCTGCTGCTTCTTTGTTTTCCCTTTAGCCTCTGACACAGAATTCGTTTCCCTTTTCCAATCCTACATGGGTCATGATTTCCTGACTCTCATCCATCTTGGGTTGCTGCCCTCAGGCAGAAGGACCTCTAAGACTAAAGCTTTCAAGTAGCCCCAAGTTGAAATGTTTTTCTCTTTCTTGTAAGAGCTATTGAAGACCCAGATATAAGGTCTGAGTAGCAAGATGCCGTGGGTGACAGTTTAGCCAACTTCTTTGCTACCACAAAACAGAAACTGGCAACTTCCCAGCCCCATGCCCACCTTGATCATCCAGTTCCACACCTTGGCTCTGGTACGTGTGTTGCCACCTATTGATTCTAGGCAAGGTACTCTGAAAGGCTAATCAGCAACTTTTGGCATGCTAATTCTCTTCTGCATCATCACGAGTAGCTCCTTTTTTAATTCAGCTTTCCCTTCCCCATTTTCCCATCTCAGAGAAACTTTGGGGAGTCCCAAGACTCCCCAGTTTGGGGGCAGGTCCTTGAAGTTCAACTTACTTTTTCCTTGCAAGATTTCATCTGATTTTCTCACGTTCCCATCCTTCCTGCCACCCCACCACACGACTTCTGCATTTAGAGGCTTCCACGAGGCCCTTCTACCAGCCATCTGTTGGTTTGTCCTACTGTGGTGGCTTGTGTGTTGCTGTGATGCTGGAAGCTATATGCTACCGGTATTTCAAATACTAGCAGGGTCATCTATGGTGGACAGGTTTCAGCGGAGCTTCCAGACTAAGACAGACTAGGAAGAAAGGCCTGATGATTTACTTCTGAAAATTAGCCAATGAAACCTTATGGATCACAACAGAATATTGTCCGATATAATGCTGGAAGATGAGCTCTAAGTTGGAAGGCCTTCAAAATACACGTGGCCACAATAGACTCCAGCATAACCAAACATTGTGAAGCTGGCGCAAGACTGGGCAAAGGTCAGTTCTGTTGTACATGGGGTTGCCATGAGTTGGAGCCAACTAGACAGCAACTAACAACAACATGAGGCCCCTAGGCAGCTGTCTTAGTTATCTAGTTCTGCTATAACAGAAATACCACAAGTGGATTGCTTTAACAAAGAGAAATTTATTCTCTCACACTCTAGTAGGTTACAAGTCCAAATTCAGGACAACAGCTCCAGGGGAAGGCTTTCTCTGTTGGCTCTGGAGGAAAGTCCTTGTCATCAATCTTCCCCTAGACTAGGAGCTTCTCTGCACAGGAACCTCAAAGGACGTGCTCTGCTCTCGGCACTGCTTTCTTGGTGGTATGAGATCCCTCACTCTTTGCTCACTTCCCTTTCCTTTTCTCTCTTGAGAAATAAAAGGTGGTGCAGGCCAGACCCCAGGGAAACTCCCTTTACATTGGATCAGAGATGTGACCTGAGCAAGGGTGTTACATCCCACCCTAATCCTCTTTAACCACAGGCAGAGATTATGATTTATAACACATACGAAAATCACAAAATGGAGGACAACCACACAATACTGGGAATCATGGCCTAACCAAGTGGACACATATTTTGGGGGGACACAATTCAATCCATGACAGCAGCTATCACTGTATCCTCTCCCCTACTTTACTACCCGCTTCCCGAAGGAAATGCGAAACTACATTTCAATCCCAGTACCTCATAGCCTATTCCTTGCCTTAATTGGCTTCTTACCCTCACACTTTAGATATTGAATGTGGTAGTTCAAAAGTCAAAAATCCATTCAAGTACTTTAAAATCAGTAAGATAAAAAGAGATCCTTTCCGCTTTTCAAAAATTATTAATATGCATGTAGCTGCTGTCTCCCTAGATCTAATCAGCTTCTCAGCATCCCCTAAACAGTAGCATCTCTTCTCAAATATGGGTAAACAGGTGGATAAGTAGAGAGAGGAATTAAATATATGCTAAAATAGCAGTGATTATATGTAGGTTGTGAAATGAAAGGTAATTCTGATTTTCTTCTTTCTGCTTTTATTTTCTAAATTGTCTACAAAGATTTCATGTAATGTTGTTTTTGTAATAAGTGAAAAAAAGGAAAAATTTATTCTTAAAAATTCAGTCGGCATAGGAAGTCTTTTTGGGATGATGAAAATGTTTTTAAACTGGATTGTGAGGATGGTTGCACAACTTTGTAAATTTACTAAAAATCATTAAATTGTACACTAAAAATGGATGAATTTCATGATGTGTAAATAATACCTCAATAAAGCTGTTAAAGACAGAATTTCCATTTGACTAAATTTAAAGGACAGTAATCCCATTAGAATGCAGAGAGAGAGAGAGAACAACCTCACAGAGAGTTGGGAGAAAATAAGGAGAGATCAGATTAAAAAGTGATGCAGAAAATGGAAGGAAGGAAGAAGAGAGGAAGTGTCTTAGTTACCTAGCGCTGCAGTAAAGAAACACCACAAGTGGGTGGCTTTAAAGAACAGAAATTTTTCTCACAGTTCTGGAGGCTAAAAGTCCAAATTAGAGTCTCATCCATGTCAGTTCCTTCTGTGGGCCTCTTTCCTAGTTTCTGGTGTCTGCCAGCAAATCTTGACACTCCTTTGCTTATAGACAGGTCCTTACATAGTGTCTGTCTTCCCCCTGTGTGTGTCTCTGTGTCCATTCGTCTCTCTCTTTTTTTTTTTTTAAATAAGAAGTGATTAGATTTAGAACCCACTCTACTTGAGTAGGAGCCCTGGTGGCACAGTGGTTAAGAGCTACAGCTGCTAACCAAAAGGTCAGTAGTTTGAATCTACCAGCCACTCCTTGGAAATTCTATGGGGCGGTTCTACTCTGTCCTACAGGGTTGCTATGAGTTGGAATCAACTCGATGGCAACAGATTTGTTTTTTTTCCCGGTTGTGCTTGAGTATGACTGAATTAACATAATAAAGAAAATCCTATGTCCAAACAATATCATATTTACAGGTATGTTGTTGTTAGGTGCTGTCAAGTAGATACTGAATCATAGCAACCCCAGTAGAACTGTCTCATAGGGGTTTCTTGGTTTTAATCTTCATGGAAGCAGATCTCCAGGTCTTTTCTCCCATGGAGCCACCGGGTGGGTTTAAACCACCAACTTTTCAGTTAGCAGCCAAGTGCTTAACTGTTTGCACCACCAGAGTTCCTTATTTACAGGTATCAAAAAAAAAAAAAAAAAAAAAAAACCATTGCCTCAACTCGATTCTGACTCATAGGCACCCTATAGGATAGATTCAAACTGCCGATCTTTTGGTTAACAGCTTAGCTCTTAACCACTGTGCCACCAGGTCTCCATTTACAGGTATAGGATACATATTTTGTGGGGACACAATTAAATTCATACCAGGGAGAGAATGAAGTGGGGAGGGAGGGAGAAAGAAAAGAGCTCAGAAATTAAACAGAAGATGTCCCACTGCAGCATAGCTAAAGACAGTGTCTTAGTTATCTAGTGCCGCTCTAACAGAAACACCACAAGTAGATGGCTTTAACAAACAGAAATTTATTCTCTCACAGTCTAGGAGGCTAGAAGTAAGAATTCAGGGCACCGGTTCCAGGGGAAGCCTTTCTGTCTCTGTCAGCTCTGGGGGAAGGTCCTTGTCATCAATCTTCCCTGGTCAAGGAGCTTCTCAGCACAGGGACCCCAGGTCCAAAGGACCTGCTATTCTCCAACTCTTGTTTCTTGGTGGTATGAGGTCCCTCTGTCTCTCCACTCGCTTCTCTCTTTTATATCTCAAAAGAGATTGACTTTAAACACAATCCAATCTTGTAGATTGAGTCCTGCCTCAGTAACATAACTGCCGCTAATCCCACCTCATTAACATCATAGAGGTAGGATTTACAACACATAGGAAAATCACATCAGATGACAAAATGGTGGACAATTGCACAATACTGGGAATCATGGACTAGCCAAGTTGACACATAATTTTGAGGGACACAGTTCAATCCATAACAGACAGCTTAGTTGTACAGCTCCATCATTCCCACTTAGTGGGATATACGTGATACATTAACATATTTGTGAATGAACTTTTCTTGGTCTTCCAAGAAAACAACACAAGACTGTGTCTTTGAAGTAACTGATATAATTTGGAAACATTACTCCCAATTCTGTCAGGATGCCACACACGTAGCAGTTTTGGTATTGTGTCTTTCAGGATGCCACACACGTAGCAGTTTGGGTATTGTGTCTTTGAGAGACAGATTTTATGCAACAAATAAAATGCTATCATGATGTTAATGTACCAGATGGACACATGCAACTCATAGTGTGTATGTTTCACTTAAAATGGAGATGTGGTATCTTCATATTATTTAATTCAACATTGTCGAACCCCTGTTGGACACAAGGAAATCTGCTTCCTGTTTTGAAGGATACAGAGATGAATAAGGGATGGTCCCTGTTTTCTAAGACTTTACAGTCAAATAGAGTGGATATATTCTGTTTCAGGGAAGCTGCCACACTTGATGAAGGATGTAATGTATGAAAGTAAGGCTCGGACATTTGCAGAGAATTTAGAAAGAGATAAGGGAGCACTTCCCAGCCTGGGGAACGAGCATTCATAAAGATATAGAAAATGGTAGATTTAGGGTGTAATTAGGAAATGGTGAATCATTTGGTTTGACTGCATGCAGGATGCATAAGCAAGTGGCGGAAAACATAGCGTTAGGGCCAGATGGTGGAGGGCCTAGGAAACTTGAGCCCTCTTGTGTATGCAAGGTGGAGTCAGTGAAAATATTCAGAACAGTTATGTCCCAAGATCTCAGTTACAATGAAGTATAAGATGGTGTGGTCATTTTAAAGATGTGTCCACAAATACTTTAATATATATTTTGCATTTGGGAGAAAGAGAAATAATTTGTGACTGTGGTGAAATGAACTCCTTTATGTGGCCCTTTGCCTTGGTTCTTTGGAGAAACAGCTTAAGAGACCTTTTCCCCTAAACCCTGAGGATTTATTTTTGCCCTAGTTTTCTACCCTAGAGGGTTTGTTGCTTTCCTCCAGGTTGATTGACATTTCCTGGGTAAGCTGTAAACAACTTGAGGTTTGATACTTTTTGTCTGGCCTGAGCTGCAGCCCGCCTGTGATTGGTCTATGTTACTCACCTATAACTTACTAAGCAAATGAATTGTCTGTGGCCTACCAAGAGAGGATTGCGCAGTTTGTGGTCTTGGTGGGAAGGCCATGCCTTAAAATTCACTAGGAGTTTGTTTATATATGTAGCCAACCCCACAGAGGTTGGCAGACAGAAAGAACCAGCAAAGAAAGAGAGGAGATGATGAACCTCCTAAAAGAACTGTGACACAGGTCAAGAGCTGTAACACTGAAGACAACGAGAGGCTCAGAAGGGCCCCTGTGGCAGAGCCAGAAGTGACAGGCCCAGAAGGAGCCCTAAGTCAGAGTTGGTGGTGACGGCAGAAATCTCCTGCTAGGAATGCAGCTATGAGAGATGAACAAAATTGCTACACTGGCTATGAGCTGAGTCAGTTAGCAGTGGAGAGGCTGATGGCAGGCAGGCTGAAGGCGGAGAGGCCTGTCCTCAAGGGACCGAGAGGAAGCCTTGTTCTGAGGGGGCTGAGAAGAAGCCTGTCCTGAGGGGGCCAAAAGGAGGCCTGTCCTGAAGGGCTGCGAGGAGACCTGTACAGCTGAGAAGGGGCATACAGGGCAGAGAGAGAAAGGCCTGCTTACTTGCAGGGCCAAGAGGAGCTGAGAGAACTGTTCTGCGCTGAAGAAGAAAAGGATGTTCTCCCCTCTTCGGGGGAGCCTTCCAGAATTTGTCTGCGTGCTTCCTGATCCTGAGTTGTAGCCTATTGATCTTGATCCAAGTTGTACCCCATTACTTCCTTAATAAACAGTTAAATGTAGTATGGTCTGTGAGTTCTGTGCAGCCGTTGCAACGAATTATCAAAGCCAGCAGAGAAGTAAAGAGTGCCGCGGGAGGGACAGCTGCTATCAGAATTGGTAAAAAGGTTGGAGAGTGGAGATATGTCTGACCTCCACCACATGGGAGTCACCTTTGGGCCGAACCTGGTCATTATCCCCCCTGAAGTTAGACAGGTTCTGATATTACTCCCACCATTTAACAGTGACCAAAGACAGATCGCGGTAGTTTTAAAGGTATGTCCACAAATTCCTTGATATGTCTCTCCTCAAGAGGTGGAATTTAGTTCTCCTCCTGGTGATTTTCGGCTGGACCGACTGACTGTCTTCTAACGAATAGAAGGTTCAAACCCACCTAGCAGCACCACAAAAGAAAGGCCAGGCAATCTGCTCCTGTAAAGATTACAGCCAAGAAAATCCTATGGAGTAGTTCTACTCTGTAACACATGGAGTCATCATGAGTCAATCTGCCAAAAACCACGTGAGTGAGCTTGGAAGCAGATCTTTCCCCAGTCTAGCCCTCAGATGACTGCAGCCCTGGCTGATACCTTGATTGCGGCCTCATGAGAGATCCTGATCCAGAACCACCCAACTAAGCTTCTCCCAGGTTACTGACCTACAGAAAGTATGAGGTAATAAATGTTTGGTTTTTTAAACTGCTAAATTTTGGAGTAATTTGTTATACAGCAATAGATAACTAATAGTTGGATTAGATGGAAGAGAGACTGGCGAAGGCAGAGGAGAGTTGACATTAGGCAAGGCAAAAGGCAATGAAAACATAAATCACAACAGTAACAATGAGTAAAGGTGAAGGGATCTATGCCCAGGACCTAATGGACATTTAATTGACAAGATATATGGACTGATTAAATTGTGGATAGTGCTAAGAGAGAGAGATGTTACACAGATAGTCTCTGACTAAGGACATTACAACGAACCACGCTTACTACCATCTGTTTTGTTTTTTGGGTTTTTTGTACATTTTGTTGTGGTTGTTAGATGCTGTAGAGTCGATTCCAACTCATAGCGACCCTATGTACAACAGAAAGAAACACAGCCCAATGCCGCGCCATCCTCATGGTCATTGTTATGCTTGAGCCCATTGTTGTAGCCACTGTGTCAATCCATCTCTTCCTCTTTTTCATTGGCCCTCTACTTTGCCAAGCATGTTGTCCTTCTCCAGTGACTGATCCCTGCTGATAACATGTCCAAAGTATGTGAGATGAAGTCTTGCCATCCTCGCTTCTAATGAGCATCCTAGCTGTACTTCTTCCAAGACAAATTTGTTCATTCTTCTGGCAGTCCATGTTATGTTCAACATTCTTCACCAACACCATAATTCAAAGGCATCAATTCTTCTTTGGTCTTCCTTGTTTATTGTCCAGCTTTCCCATGCATATGAGGCAATTGAAAACACCATGGCTTGGGTCAGGCGCACCTTAGTCCTCAAAGTGACATCTTTGCTTTTGAACACTTTAAAGAGGTCTTTTGCAGCAGATTTGCCCAATGCAACGCATCATTTGATTTCTTGACTGCTGCTTCCATGGGCACTGATTGTGGATCCAAGTAAAATGAAATCCTTGACAACGTCAATCTTTTCTCCTTTTATCATGATGTTGCTTACTGGTCCAGTTGTGAGGATTTCTGTTTTCTTTATGTTGAGGTGTAATCCGTACTGAAGGCTGTGCTCTTTGATCTTCATCAGTAAGTGCTTCAAGTCCTCTTCACTTTCAGCAAGCAAGGTTGTGTCATCTGCATATCTTAGGTTGTTAATGAGATGCCCCGTTCTTCTTCATATAGTCCAGCTTCTTGGATTATTTGCTCAGCATACAGATTGAATAAGTATGGTGAAAGGTTACAACCCTGGCACACACCTTTCCTGACTTTAAACCACACAGTATGCCCTTGTTCTGTTCAAAAGACTGCCTCTTGGTCTGTGTACAGGTTCCTCATGAGCACAATTAAGTGCTCTGGAATTCCCATTTTTCTCAATGTTATCCATAATTTGTTATGATCCACACAGTCGAGTGCCTTTGCATAGTCAGTAAAACACCAGTAAACATCTTTCTGGTATTCTCAGTTTTCAGCCAGGATCCATCTGACATCAGCAATGATATCCCTTGTTCCATGTCCTCTTCTGAATCCAGCTTGAATTTTTGGCAGTTCCTTGTTGATATACTGCTGCAGCCGCTTTTGAATGATCTTCAGCAAAATTTTACTTGCATGTGATATTAATGATATTGTTAGATAATGTCCCCATTTGGTTGGATCATCTTTCTTTGGAATAGACATAAATATGGTTCTCTTCCAGTTGATTGGTCATGTAGCTGTCTTCTAAATTTATTGGCAGAGACGAGTGGGCACTTCCAGCGCTGCATCCATTTGTTGAAACATCTCAGTTGGTATTCTGTCAATTCCTGGAGGCTTGTTTTTCACCAATGCCTTCAGTGCAGCTTGGACTTCTTTCTTCAGTACCATCAGTTCTTGATCATATGCTACTTCCTGAAATGACTGAATGTCGACCAGTTCGTTTGGGTACAGTGACTCTGTATTCCTTCCATCTTCTTTTGATGCTTCCTACGTTGTTCAGTATTTTACCGACAGAATCCCTCACTATTGCAATTCAAGGCTTTAATCTTTTCTTCAGTTGGGGACTACCTATAATGCCCTTTCCATGTCCCTTTGGGATGACCAAGAAGATGGTAATGTCATTAATAAAAAATGCAATATAGAAAAGGGAACCTGTGGAGGGGGTAATGATGAGATGATTGTGTGTGTTGTTATGTCTGTGTGTGTTTTGGTTTTAAGCATGTTGACTCTTACATACTAGCTGATATACACACAGAGATGTCCAAAAAGCTATTGCAAAATCATATCTGGCACACTTAGGCCACAGTTGATTAAGAATAGAGATCACAATTAACAGAGATGGAGTGAAATGGTCAATGGAAAGTTTATCAAAAAAAAAAAAAAAAGAACAGAACCTTGGATGAAGTTATAGATGCAGGAAGATGCTTAGAAGCAACAGTTCTCAGTGGCGATAGAGAAAGTATGGTCAGAAATGTAACAGGAGAAACAGGAGAGAATTAGCCTAGTCTAAAGACAACACAGTTACAGAAGGTGGAAACCAGATATGGCTTGGACCCTGAGACACATATCTGAAAATTTATGGTGTTTGGACTGTATAGCAGGTGCAAGGGAGTTGAGACTACTAAAGAGAAGCTATAATAAAATTTCAATAAAAGATTGAAAACAATCCTAGGAGAGATGTTGGACTGATGGTCACACACTTCATAGGTATAAGTATTCCTCTGGGTGAAGGTGGAGAGGATTTCATTGATCAAAGAATGCTCTTGGCAGATCCAGAACTCCTTGACTTTATACTTCACACTGCTCCTAGGGGGACTCAAAAAGAGCAGTGGTGGGTGTCAGGGGAGGACTTCCAAGAGGGTCAGAGCTGAGCCACTGGTAGGCTGTAGGCTTTGGCCATAAACCCAGTGGGTTAAGAAAACAAGAAGAGAGGGAGCATCATGTGGGAACCCTTGTCTCCTCTTCCTCCAAGTTCCCTTTCAGGTGGTTTGATCTGATCCCTACTGTGGATGAGAATTGTTGGAGGGAGTCCTTCCAGTTTCCTCATCTGATTAGTCAGAGTGTGACTATATTGGACCACAATTAGAGCTGGGTTTCTCTCCCTCTGTCTCCTCTGCTGTGGGTGCCTTCTCCTGTTCCCAGCTCCCATGTAGTAAGCCCATCTACATCAGCTTCCCTGAAGGTTTTAAGTTTAAACTGCGACCTATGCTTTGTTGTCCATGGACTAATCATACTTGTGTCTATCCTGTACCAGTCAGAAAGATAGGAGTAAATCATAGGTTTTCTAAATATTCTCTATCCAAGTGCTTCTCAAACTTGAAGGTGCAATCGCTTGAAAAGGTTGCTAAACATAGATTCCTGGGCTGCACCCCCAGAGATTATGATTCAGGAGGTCTTGAATGGAGCCTGAGATTCTACATTTCTGACAAGCTCTCAGATGATGCAGATGCTGCTAATCTAGGGACCACACTTTGCATAGCAAGGTTCTAAAGTACCTTCCAGATTTTCAATTCTGTGATTGCCTTAAAATAAGGGAAGGTAACGAATAAATCAGTCTTAGAAGAAATACAGCCAGAATGCTCCTTAGAAGCAAGGATGGCAAGACTTCGGCTCACATACTTTGGACACATCATCAAGAAACAACAATCCCTAGGAAAGGACATCATGTCTGGTAAATAGAAGGAAACCCTCAAAGAGATGGGTTGACACAATAGCCAAAACAATGGACTCAAACATACCAATGATCATGAAGATGGCACAGAACCATGCAATGTTTCATTCTATTATACATAAGGTTGCCATGAATCAGAGCCAACTCAATGGCAACTAACAACAACAAGAAGTTCTTAATATATTAAAGGTTCTTGTGGTCCAGTGGAAGGAGGCTGGTTTGGAAGACAAAAGACTGAGATGGATAGAACGAGAGTATAAAAAGTATCAAAAAACATCTGTGAAAATGATGGCATGGTGGGGGCCTCTGGCCTCCTCTAACTTCAGAAGGGAGAAGAGAATCAAGAGCAACAGCCCAAGGCTGATTCTTGTGAAGCGGAGGTCAAACATACCTCCTCTCTCCAAGCTTTTTACCAATTCTGACACCAGCCATTCCTCCCACAGCACTCTCTACTTCTCTGCTGGGTTCAATAATTTGTTGCAATAGCCACACAGAACTCATAGACAATACTCAAGATTATGGAGTTTATCAGGGAAGTAACAGGTTACAATTCAGGATCAGGAACAACTCAGGATACAGTTCTTCGGTCAGGAGAGCTTCTTGGCTGTGCCCAAAAGCAAGCCTCTCCCCGGCCCTCGGCCTTTCAGCCCTCAGCTCCTCAGCCCTTCGGCCCCTAGGGCTGGCCCTGCCTCTGCCCTGCTCAGGCAAGTGTTAACAAAGCTCTTTAGCTCCACTGATAAGTGTCCAGAGGCACCCTACTCTGCCAGTAAGGCTCGGCCCAAAGGCACTCAGTTCTTTCCCTCCGTAAGTCAACACACCCACCGTAACCGCCTTGCTCCATGGGCCAGGAAGCCCACCACACTATCTCCTGCCAGTCTCCTTGTTCTGCTGCCTCTGCTGCCATTTCTCTGTCACCACTTCTCACTGACTTCGGTGTTACAGCTCTCTTTCTCTGTCTCCTGGTCTAGGAAGTTCTCAGCCCACGGATCCTGGGACCAAAGTACGTGCTCCACTGGGTCCAAAGTACACGCTCCACTCCTAGATTTTCTTTCTTGGTGGTAGTAAGGTGCTCCCTTTCCACCTCTAGGATGACTCATTTTAAGCCTACCAGGATGGCAAAACTGACCTGTCTCCTTGTTAGGGTTCCATACACCTGATTTGCATGGTCTCACCCCCACAAGGGTGCCATGCACCTTACTTACATTATTAGCAAACTGTCCAATCCCTTTGGTGGCCCACAAGCCCTTTATTAGCATGGTCCCACCCAATCATTTGGTGGGGGTTACAAGACCATGGTGAGAAAGGCCATATAAAAGTATCCATCCACCACAAGATC
The DNA here is from genome assembly GCA_030035585.1 of Dugong dugon. NCBI lineage: Eukaryota > Metazoa > Chordata > Mammalia > Sirenia > Dugongidae > Dugong > Dugong dugon. The sequence goes on along the minus strand of CM057483.1, from coordinate 161,717,040 downwards.
CTTTCTCATTGGGATAATTAGGACTATAAAAATCATATATATGTGTATGTATTATATATATATATATATATATATATATATATATATATATAAAGTTTTGGGTTTTTTTAAAAAATTTGTTTGTATGCGATACAGGGAATAGTGAAAATGAGAAAAGGAATGCTTTAGGACATTTAGTCCCACTACTCACAAGGCAATGGTATAAATAAATGATTTAACAATAACATTATTAAGAAGCCACGACCCTGAGAGTAGATAAATACAAATGACTTAGGGCACCTTATATCGTGAACACCTTCCTATGGAAGTTTATTTGATTTGCATGAAAATATGCATGTGTATATGAAATAGGATACATCTAGACAGTCAATCATTTCTAGAAAGTAAAATAACAACCAGTGATGCTTTACGCCAATATTTGAAACCTCATCCAAGATTCAGTTTTAATATAGAAGACTCCAGAGAAAGAATGAAAGGCCTCGGGGAAAATCATGCTGCCTAAACTAGAACGATAACGAGCTAAAGTTTTGCATTTTGTCCTTGCGTTAGTTAATGCATTTGGGCAGCATGTTGCCAAGAATAAATTCATTTCAGTGCTTCTAATAGCCAAATGTCTTTCTTTCTCAGCCTCAGTCCATTGTAAAATCACAGGTCCCTCAAGGGCCCTTTTTTACTTCAGATAATCTTACAAGTTTGCCTTCTCTGCTCAAGAGTCTTTATTGCTCTGCTTGTTCTGCACATCCATCTTGGAAATCAGGGACATCAGACCATTTCTGATCCAACAGCTGAGTCCCTCAGCACACTGTGCCAGATTCAGGCAGCTAGATAATTGTGGCTATATGGATACCCCAGACAAAAAAAACCTCCATTTATTCGGCATTTTTAATAGGGAACAGGTGTGTATCTCAGTTAACAAACTTAAGTGTTCAAGAAAGGTCACACTTCTTTATTGTCTTTGCTGTTGTGTGCCGTCGATTTGATTTCAGCTCATAGCGACCCCATGTATCAGAGTAGAACTGCCCCATAGGGTTTTCTAGGATGTAATCTTTACTGGAGCAGGTTGCCAGGTCTTTCTCCCACAGAGCTGCTGGATGGGTTCGAACCACCAATCTTCCGGTTAGCAGCTGAGCGCTTAACTGTTGCACCACCAGGGCTCCTTTAAGTCAACTCAAATTGGATTCTGAGCCCTGGTTCTTCCTAGCTGGAGGGAAATTCAGTCTTAATTATTTTTGCCCACCTCCCTTCCTTTCCCCCTGGGTTGTAAAATGCCCCAACACCAAACCAATCATCAATCACTGGTGCCAGCATTAGTCCAAGATCCCAATTCTGGCTCTCCACCTCACAGAGGCCTAAGGACACCTCTCCTATTGCCACGTAGATGTTGAACCACAGCCCTGGTATCTGGGGTTTTTATCCAGTCCTTTGGGCCACCAGAACATCATGTTGGGTGCTATGGGTTCCCTCTTTATTTCTGGCACCTGAGGATTTCCTGTTCTTATTTCCAGTTCAGCTCTGAAATGACACGTTTTTAACCAATACTTTCACGTGTCTGTAATGAGGTAGATTGGAGGCTGGGGCCACAGTGGCTCAGTCGGCCTTGTTTCTGGCATCTTAGCATTCTACTCACAGTAGACATCTGCAGTTAGATGGTATTCTTCAGGAGCCCTCAGCTGCCAGAGTAGAAAGATGGAGAGAGTGAGGGTTGAATTTATCCTAGTCTGGACTTTATTAGCCAGGCGAGGTATAAAGACAAGGGGGAGAGGGCATTGAGGGTACCGGCAGGAGGATGGTTGAAGTGATGTACTATGAACTCTACACTGGAGTGCTTGTTCCTGAGCCTGGCACATAAGAAATGCTCAAAAACAGTTCCTTGCTCCTTCTGGAGATGAGTTATGTGCTGATGCCGAAATACAATCATTTCTTCCTTCTTAAAAAAAAGAATGAGCAGCTCCAAAGACTTCATCCTTTCATTTAAATAAAGGGCTATTTGTTTAGTAGTGACTTGAATAGAGGAGCCCTGGTGGTACAGTGGTTAAAGCGCTTGGCTGCCAACCAAAAGTTCAGTGGTTCAAAACCACCAGCCACTCTGCAGGAGAAAAATGTGGTAGTCTGCTTCCATAAAGATTTACAGCCTTGGAAACCCTATGGGGCAGCTCTACTCGGTCCTATATGGTCGCTATAAGTCAGAATCAACTCAATGGCAACTGGTTTGAGTTTTTTTTTTACTTGAATAGGATTACTAAACTCCTGTGTTCACGCCTAAAAGTCACCTTTCCCCTGAGTTTTCTGGGGACTTGAAATCTTTCCTGTACCAGCCTTGTCCCCATCCCCAGGAACAAACAAATCTCCCCTGCACAGTTACATATGCTGATGACATTCTCTTAATTTTGAGAGAAGATGCTTTGTTTTCGTGCATTATCAGAGTGTGTTGAGGTTGGTAAGATTTTCCAATGCTGTTGTTCTTGCTTTTGAGTTATAAATTACTTTTTTTTTCTTTCTTTCTTTTTTTATTGTACTTTAGATGAACGTTTACAGAACAAGTAGTTTCTCATTAAACAGTTAGTACACATATTGTTTTATGACATTGGTTAACAGCCCCATGACATGTCAACACTCTCCCTTCTCGACCCTGGGTTCCCTATTACCAGCTTTCCTGTCCCCTCCTGCCCTCTAGTCCTTGTACGTGGGCTGGTGTACCCCATTAGTCTCGTTTTGTTTTATGGGGCTGTTTAATCTTTGGCTGAAGGGTGAACCTCGGGAGTGACTTCATTACTGAGCTAAAAGGGTGCCCAGGGGCCCATACTCTCTGGGTTTCTCCAGTCTCTGTCAGGCCAGTAAGCCTGATCTTTTTTTTGTGAGTTAGAATTTTGTTCTACATTTTTCTCTAGTTCTTTCCGGGACCCTCTGTTGTGATCCTGGTCAGAGCAGTCAGTGGTGGGAGCCGGGCACCATCTAGTTGTACTGGACTCAGTCTGGTGGAGGCCGTGGTAGTTGTCATCCATTAGTTAGAAATTACTATTTAGCTTCATCAACATCAGTTTAATTTGGGAAGGATCGTTTGGCTAACTCTATAGTGAGTGGTGAAATATTTTGTGGTAACAGTATTTGGGGCCCACACTGTTCCAATAACTCGATATTCAAATGCATATCCATTGAGTTTTATGATTCCCTAGCACCATCCTACTGTCTCTGCAGATACTGAAAGGAAATTGTGATTTGAAAAGGCTGGCATGTTTAACACATGCTAATGTCCACCATCAACACTGAAGAGCACATATGTTATGATTGCCTACATCAAATGTTTTATAGCTCATTAACTTGGGAATCCTGTGCTAAATAAATCAGGACAGGACAGGCGTGTTAAGTGAGACAGGTATGAGGTATACAAGGTGAGTTTGATTCTTACTGAAACATAAAGACCACAAACATTCACAGTTAATGAGCTGAGCTGAGCCTGTTGTGGTTGTTAGTTGCCATGTCGAGTTGGCTCTGACTCATGGTGACTTTATGTACAATAAAATGCAATGTTGCTATATCCTGCACCATCCTCATGATGGTTGGTATGTTTGAGCCCATTAGTGTGGCTGTGAGCTGAACCTAGAAGTTAAGAATTGTGGTTCTCAGTCTAATGCTCTTTTGTATGCCCCATCTTGGGGCATGCGTCTTGGAGCTAAGTTGAACTGTCCTGTCAACGTAAATAATTGCTCTGCTGGCAGAAACCTGAGGGGCATACAATTCCATGTTAAAGAATAAGACTTGAAGAGCTCAAGTCCAAATCCACTCCACCATATAAGTTAGCTGATTTCACAGCATACAATAAGAAGCACCACTTTTCACTGCCTGTCTGAATTAGGAACCCTCTTGCAGCAATACATTTTGTTTGGAGCAAAATATCTTTTACTGAGACCTCACAGAATCATGGATCTCATTTTCCATAGTGTTATCTCTGAAAATATAATCAGCTGAAAGAAATTCATCCCTTTACATAAATTAATTTTGCAGACAATTTTTCACGGACACCTCCCTTGCAGGCTAACACTAAATGAGACACTCTCATGCTTGCGACTACAATTTATCTTGGTTAGTGGGCATGTTTGCTCTCTGAGAGAAAATTTTAATCTTCCAGAGGAGCAGAGGAACTTGGGAGTGAGAAGAAATGTCAAACTGACCATGAAGAAAAGAAATAAAAAGAACCAGGGAAACGAATTCAAAGAGAGAGCGACTCGAAGAAGCACTGAGGGAAGTTACCATCTATTGGGAAACTTTTTGGGCTATAGCTCTGTGATTAACCCTATGTATTGTTTCCTGGAAGTCCCTGGGTGGCACAAACAGTTAACCTCTCAACTACTAGCCGAAGGGTTGGTGGTTGGAACCTACCAGAGGTGCCTCAGAAGACAGGCCTGGCAATCTGCTTCCAAAAAGTCACAGCCTTGAAAACCCTATAGAGCAGTTCTACTCTGCACACATGGGGTCCCCATGAGGCAGAATCGACTAGACGGCAATTAACAACAATAACAATTGTCTCCTGACCTTATAATCCCCATGCTTTTCTCTTTACCAATTTCTTTGCTCGTCATTATAATTGATATCTCCCTACAGAAATCGAGAGGCCTACCAAACAACCAGTTTTACTAGAATGATCTTGAAACCAGGTTTGCTAAACCTAGAAATGTTTCCATACTCCACTGCCATTGAGTCAATTCTGACTCAATGACCCATAGGGTTTCCAAGGTTGTAAATCTTTACGGAAGCAGACTGCCACATCTTTCTCCTGTGGAGCCGTTGGTGGTTTCCAACCTCTGGCCTTTCGGTTGGCAGTTGAATGTTTTAACCTCTGTGCCACCAGCTGCTGCCACAAGCCCCTTGAATCCTCCCTACCACATGGACCTGACCATCCCAGCCCTGGAGAGAGAGCCCCAAGCAGGTGCTGCCTGGGCACCTGGTGCCCACTAACCTTCTAGCTAACCCACCACAGCTCCCACGCACCAGCCCCCATGTTTATGTGCCTCCCAACCAGAGAAGGTTCAGTCCCCAGCTGGGAAGATGCCCATCAGCAATGCTGCTGCCCCAGTGAACAGATGCCCAGTGCCCATCTGGTCCCTGAAGCTGTGGCCCATCGCAGCAGGTTGGTCTTCCCTTGGAGTTGCTCTTGCATGGCCAACTGTTGAAACCAAATCCTCAGCAGAGTACCATGAAACAAACCTGTTGCCATCGAGTCGATTCCAATTCATAGCGACCCTATAGGACAGAGTTTAGAACTTCCCCATAGGATTTCCAAGGCTGTAATCTTTACGGAAGCAGACTGCCACAGCGTTCTCCTGCGGAGCGGGCTGGTGGATTCGAACGACTGACCTTTTGGTTAGCAGTGCAGCACTTAACCACGGCGCCATCAGGGCTCCTGCAGAGTACCATAGCAGTTATTAAATATTTTGAATACCATCTGTTATGGATTGCATTGTGTCCCCTAAAAATATGTGTTGTAAATCCTAACCCCTGTACCAGTGAATGTAATCGCATTTGGGAATAGAGCTTTCTTTGTTATGTTAATGAGGCTATTATTGGTGTAAGGTGTGTGTGGTTTTTTTTTTCCCATACAAAAATTTATACATACATTGTTATGTGACCTTAATTGCTCTGCCCATACTGTGACAGCACACTCCTCCTTTCCATTCCTGATTCCCCATGTCCATTCAACCAGCTCCTAACCCTCTCTGCCTTCCCATCTCACCTCCGGACAGAAGCTGCCCATTTAGTCTCTTGTATCTACTTGAGCTAAGAGGCACACTCCTTGTGAGTATCACTTTGTGTCCCACAGTCCAGTCCAATCCCTGCCTGAAGAGTTGCCCTCGGAAATTGTTGATAGAGAATCTGGGGGCCATGCTCAGTCAGACCATTAAGTCTGGTCTTCTTACTAGAATTTGAGTTCTGCACCCCACCTTTCTCCTGCTCCATCAGGGACTCTCTGTTGTGTTCCCTGTCAGGTGGTCATTGGTGGCAGCTGGGCACCATCTATTTCTTCTGGCCTCAGGCTGATGAAATCTCTGGTCTATGTGGCCTTTCTGTCTCTTGGGCTACTACTTTCCTTGTGTCTTTGGCATTCTTCAGTCTCCTTTACTCCAGGTGGCTGGGACCAATTGATGCATCTTAGATGGCCGCTTGCAAGCTTTTAAGACCCCACACGCCACTCACTAAAGTAGGATGCAGAACATTTTCTTAATAAACTTTGTTACGCCAATTGACCTAGATGTCCCCTGAAAGCATGGTCCTCAGAGCCCTACCCCTGCTACTCTACCCCTCAAAATGTCTGACTGTATTCAGGAACCTTCTTAGCTTTGGTTTAGTCCAGTTGTGCTGGCTTCTCCTGTAGCATCAGTGTAAGGTGTGTTTTAAGCCAATCATTTTTGAGCAGATTAGGCATAGAAGCAAAGAAGCATAGATGGTGGAAGATAGATGCCACGTGAAGATAGCCAAAGAACTGAGGAACAGAAAGTGAAGAGAAAAGGACCTCCTCCCAGAGCCGACGGAAAAAGCCTCCCCCTAGAGCCAGTGCCCTGACTTCGAACTTCTAGCCTCCTAAACTGTGAGAAAATAAATTTCTGTTTGTGAAAGTCACCCACTTGTGGTATTTGTGTTACAGCTGCACTAGATAACTAAGACACCACCTCTGTTTGAAACCATGCTCCCTATTTCATTTTCTCCACCATGTTTCCATTTCATTGAACACAACACTGTTCTGTCTGTTTTCCTCAAGCAAGCGTGCATCCTCATTCCTCATGCCAATATGAAAGGTTCTCATGCGCTTTCTGAAATGGCTAATGATTTCACAGAAGAATCTGAAATTGCTTCTTATCTCCCTGCAGTCCAATGCTCACATTTCAAATGAGATGAGTTGAGCATACCCCCCCAAAAAAATGAAAGGAGAAAAAAGATGCATGAGCAATTTGGCTCTCTGAATTCTCTCATTTCCCTCCCATTCCCCAACGGTTACAATGCTGTGGAAAAAAAAAAAAAAAACTCCCTTTCACTAAATATATTAATAGAAGGAAGTCAAATTATATAAACAATAAGTCATCAGATGATTAAACAAGACTAAGATAATTTATTAAAGACAGTGTGCCACACAAATTTAAGCAATAACCATACTTAGTCAATCTGTATGCTGAGCAAATAATCCGAGAAGTATATAAAGAAGAATGAGGCATCAGGATTGGAGGAAGACTCATTAACAACCTGTGATATGCAGATGACACAACCTTGCTTGCTGAAAATGAAGCATTTACGGGTGAAGATCAAAGACTACAGCCTTCGGTACGAATTGCACCTCAACATAAAGAAAACAAAAATCCTCACAACTGGACTAATAAGCAACATCATGATAAACAGAGAAAAGATTGAAGTTGTCAAGGATTTCATTTTACTTGGATCCACAATCAACACCCACAGAAGCAGCAGTCAAGAAATCAAATGATTTATCACATTGGGCAAATCTGCTGCAAAAGACCTCTTTAAAATGTTCAAAAGCAAAGATGTCACTTTGAGGACTAAGGTGGGCCTGACTCAAGCCATGGTATTTTTAATCGCTTCATATGCATGGAAAGCTGGAAAATGAATAAGGAAGACGGAAGAAGAATTGACAACTTTGAATTGTGGTGTTGGCCAAGAATATTGAAGGTACCATGGACTGCCAGAAGACTTTGTCTCACGTACTTTGGACATGTTGTCAGAAGGGATCAGTCCCTGGAGAAGGGCATCATGCTCGGTAAAGTAGAGGGTCAGCAAAAAAGAGGAAGACCCTAAACGAGATGGATTGACACAGTGGCTGCAACAATGGGCTCAAACCTAGCAACAATTGTGAGGATGGCGCAGGACTGGGCGGTGTTGCGTTCTGTTGTACGTAGGATTGCTATGAGTTGGAACTGACTCCATGGCACCCAACAACAACTACTCTGTACATGTTAGGTATTTCATGTAAGTGGGAAGAGGGATTTTTTTTGTCATTAATATTTTTGCTTATGTCATTATTACTTATCTGTATTTCTGAGGGCAGAGTCTGTTTAGTTTTCTTGCTGCCTATACCACATGCATGCATATAATACGTTGACGTGCTGAAGGAAAATGTAGAAGAAAAGATATGACTCGTGAATTTCAGACACAGGCGGAAAATGAGTATTTAACTATTATACAGAAAATAAAATAGAATTAGGCAGTTGCTGGAAGAAAACAGAACCTCAAGTCAGCTAACATCTTCTGTCCATTTGTGTACAATTTTTCAAGTAACCAGCTATTGCACAATTCAAGTTCCTTTCATGGAGTCATAAATCAAACCAGTGGAAACTCCAAAGATCATTTAAACCAACTGTCTGTTCAAGGAATGAGCAACACTTAACTGACTCACAAGAAAATTGTAAAGCCATTTTGTAGGAACTTGTGCCACCTCCTCTGTTCACCTTTATGATGTTCACCCCATCTCAGAGATGCCAACGGTGGCCCCTTGGCCTCGAGGAGGCCAGAAAGAAAGGGGCTCAGACCCCAGCCAGAACCATGGCCTCAGCACATCCAAAATTCTCCCTGTGATTTCTACTCATTCTCAGAGTTGAACTCTTGTAATCAGGCTGTAATGTTCACCTTACCATCTCTGATCTGTCTGCAAACCAAAAAAAAAAAAAACCAAACCTGTTGCCGTGGAGTGGATTCAGATTCATGATGACCCCATGTGTTACAGAGTAGAACTGCTCCATACAGTTTTCTCGGCTGTAATTTTTGGGCGGAAGCAGATCACCAGGCCCTTCTTTCACAGCACTACTGAGTGGGTTCCAACTGCCAACCTTTCAGTTAGTAGTCGAACATAAACCATTTGCAGCACCCAAGGGCACTGAGCTGTCCCAAGTACCCCCAAATGCAAAGAATAGTTCATTCACAAGTTCCCACAAGGAACCCACTCACCCCAAGCATGTTGTGAGTACAGGTAGCCCCCAACTTACCACAGGGCTCCATTCCTACAACTCCATTGCAAGTCGGTTGAATACCTCGTTTTTTTGGGGTTTTTTTTGTTTGTTTGTTTGTTTTGTTAGTTTTCATTATTATTGCCTTTTACTATCAGTATCTTTACAAATCATAACACTGAACATCTGCAAGTGAACGTCTGAGAATGATAACATCAGCAAATTACGTGCTGCAACATTGTATGTAGTACATATTAGTAACTATAAGGTGTACAAAAAAAAAAAAAAAGATGGTCCTAAGTGTGGTTCGCCATCACTCAGGTACGTTGTAGATCGGGGACTACTTGTATTAACATAACGTTTTCAAGGTTTAAGAGCTTGTAGGGAGAGGTCACACATGAGAGGGTGTTGGGGAAAAGTTACTAAAAATGAAATCTACTCCCAACCCAGAAAACCTCCCCATAAAAATAGAAGAGAAAGAAAAGTTTTATGATTGAATAAGCTTTAAACCAGAATGTGATGCATCACAGGCAATCTGGTGAAGACATTGCAAAGACGGAAATCTTATCGTTTATATAGCTGAATGGATACAACTCAATACATTCATGTTTAAGAGAAAATTGCTAGTTTTCCAGTATCGTTATGGCAGGATACCTGAAGTTATGCTAACCTTCTTCCAGGAAAAAGGAAGGTAGGGAAGACTCACTATCCTTACAAGGGCGAGCCCTCTCCCATCTCCCCAGTATCTTCTTCTCCCCTTTGTGTCCCTCTCTGATTGTTTCCTCTTCACCCTAAATGGCTTCCCGTTCCCCAGCTCCAAATTTTTATTTATTTGTGTAGAATAACCTCTCTCTCTAAATCACACTAATCAACAGTTTCTCAGGGCTCAGTGACTACTACAAGCGAGCAAGACTTCAAAACAACTATAGTGCTCTGTTAAGAGGAATTTTGATGCATAAAAATTATTTCAATTGCGTTCCATCTATCTAAGCAGCATCATTTCTGAACTAAGAGCAAATGTCCCCTGGTACTGTTCTCACAGGAGTCCTTGGGTGGCACAAACAGTTAAGCACTTGACTACTAACCCAAAGGTTGGCAGTTCAAACCCAACCAGACACTCCTCAGAAGAAAGGCCTGGTGGCCTGCTTCTGAAAGGTCACAGCCATGAAAACCCTGAGGAGTGCAGCTCTAGACTCCACAGCAACTGGTTTGCTTTGGTTTGTGGTTTACTCTTCTCACAATCCTTGACTAAAGGTCTTGTGAGGGAGTACATTATGTAAAACACCACCTGATTTCTGGGTGCCAATGTCCAGTTTCCACCACTGATACTTTTTATGCCTTCAGTTTTCCATTACTTTTTTTGCATATGCCTCAAGTGGGTTCCCCCCGAAGCGACTTTAACACAGGGATTTGAACGCAAGAAGCTAATCTGGGAGGTGATCCCAGGAAGCTCTGGTAGGGGGATGAGACCATGAAGTGGAAAAGGGAAGGGAGCCAATAGAGAGTACGTTCATGAACACGTTATCACTATGAACAAATGGGACTAAGCCTGCTGGGGAGATGGTGTTGAACAGACTTCAGAGTTGTCCCACTCAAAGGGCAAGGAAACTGAGGTATTTACCCACCAAGCCCTGGTGGCCAAGTGGTTAAGGGCTCGGCTGCTAACCGGAAGGTCGGCAGTTCGAATTCACCAGCTGCTCCTTGGAAACCCTATAGGACATTCACTATGAGTCAGAATCGACTCGAAGACAATAGGTTATGGGTTCAGCCTGAAGAGAGCCCTGGTGGCACAGTGGTTGAGCTGCTAACCAAAAGGTCAGCAGTACGAACCTACCAGTGAGTGTCTCCTTGGGAAAAAGACGTGGCAGTCTGCTTCCACAGAGATTTACAGCCTTGGAAACCTTATGGGGCAGTTCTACTCTGCCCTATAGGGTCACTAAGAGTCGGAATCGACTCAACAGCAACGGGTTCAGCCTAAAGTCTGTTCTTCTGCACTAGGTCCTAGTGAGGCTATTTCTGTATAACATCCAACTGGCATAAGACAATGAACTTGCAGTCCAATCACCCAGTGTGGTTGGCTTGGCTTCTTCTGTTCTCTGATAACAGTTTCAGAAAGATCCTGATAACCTAGCGAACTTAAGCAGAGAAGGCAAAGAGCGCAAGTGATGTTTGATTGTTAGTAATTCCTGATGTGGTGGATGACACTTAGTTCCAATGTTTCTCCCCATCATTTTGACAGTTTGCTTATCCCAATGAACCTTACCAGTTGTCATAGAGTCACCTCTGACTCATGGCAACCCCATGTGTGTCAGAGTAGAACTGTGCTCCACAGAGTTTTCAATGGGTGATTTTTTGGAAGTAGATCACCAAGCCTTTCTTCCAAGGAGCTTCTGGGTGGACTTGAACCCCCCAACTTTTCTGTTAGCAGCCGAGCACATTAAACCATTTGCATCACCCAGGGACTCCTTATCACTCTCAGTCACAAACAAATTGTCATTGATCAGCAAAAGTAAAGGAGAACTACATTAGCAGAAAAAGAAATGTCTGTAAAAGTGATATTGGATTCAGGTACTGTGCCTTCAGGCAACGTGAGAGTTGCCAGTAATGCAGTATGATTTTTTTTTTAATCAATAAAGTCTTGGTTTCAAAACACAATTTACTCTTATTTAAGTTTGTATGTGTGGGACAGAGAACTAGATTTGACCTTTTGTAGCTGGTTCTTGCAAATAACCTGAGCAATCAAGATGCAATCTTGAGCAATCAAGACCAATCTGTCTTGGAAGAAGAACAGCCAGAATGCTCATTAGAAGCGAAGATGACAAGACTTCGTCTCACACACTTTAGACATGTTATCAGGAGGGACCAGTCCCTGGAGAAGGACATCATGCTTGTTAAGGTAAAGGGTCAGCGAAAGAGAGGAAGACACTCAACGAGACGGATTGACACAGTGGCTGCAACAATGAGCTCAAACATAGCAATGATTGTAAGAACTGGGCCGTGTTTCATTCTGTTGTACATAGGACGACAGAACCCACTCAACACACCTAACAACAACAACAATCAAGATGTCTTTGTTTTCCAAAATAACCAGGCAAGTAGGGGTACACAGGCTCCACACTTGGTGAACTAACTTCAGGAAAGGAGGGACATGATGCAGTCATGCGTATTCATTGATTGGATCTATCATAACTATGCATTAAGGCCCCAACCATGTATATTCATTGAGGTTTCAATGACTAGGTGACTCTGAACTTTGGAGCGCTCTCTTTGGGGCTACCTGAATTGGTGAGAACATTCATGAATGGGAAAGTGTGGCACATCCCTAGGGACAGTGGAGACTCTCTACCAGGAACTCTCCCACACCTTGTCTGATGCATCTCTTTACTTGTATCTTTTCTGATTATAATAAATGGATAACTCTAAGTATAGGGTCGCTATGAGTCAGGATTGACTCATCGGCAAAGGGTTTTTTTAAGTATAGGTAAAAGTCTCCGTGAATTTTGTGAGCCCTTCTAGAGAATTAACGAACCCACAGGAGCAATGAGTCAGCAGGGGCCGGTGAGACAGAGTCGATTTGTGTAGATCCAGTTCTGGGTGACTGGGTGGTAGGGAAAGGCTGCACAGGCAGTTGATGAAGAAGGACAGAGTCCTTCTAGTTTGTGACCTAGTCCCAGGGGACTAGAGAGAGAGAGGAGAGGGGAGGCCAGCTGATCTAAAGTGCAGGGAGTTGTGCAGACTCCTGAGTCTCCAATGACCTGGCCCCTGGTTGGTCAGTGATGTTTTGACCTGGCTCAGGGTGGCCAGGGATGAGGCCTGATCTAACTCAGGGTGGTTAGGGTCAGAGTGAGAGAAATTACCACCGAAGTGGTAGGTGACGTGGTATGGAAATGTGGGAAGGTGAAGCCTGGATCCATTTCCAGCTGGAAATTGGATTTATGTTGATTCTTACCGCTCGTTGTTGTTGTTAGGTGCTGTACAACAGAACAAAACACTGCCCAGTCCTGTGCCAGCCTCACAATCATTGCTATGTTTGAACCCATTGTTGCAGCCACTGTGTCAGTCCATCTCCTTGTGGATCTTCCTCTTTTTTGCTGACCCTCTACTTTACCGAGCATAGTGTCCTTCTCCAGGGACTAGTCCCTCCTGATGACATGTCCGAAATATGTGAGATGAAGTCTCGCCATCCTTGCTTCCAAGGAGCACTCTGGTTGTACTTCTTCCAAGATAGAGTTGTTCATTCTTTTGGCAGTCTATGATATATTCAGTATTCCTGGCCAACACCATAATTCAAATGTGTCAATTCTTCTTTGGTCTTCCTTATTCATTATCCACCTTTCGTATGCATATGAGGCGATTGAAAATACAATGGCTTGAGTCAGGTGCACCTCAGTCCTCAGAGTGACATCTTTGCTTTTTAACACTTTAGAGAGGTCTTTTGCAGCAGATTTGCCCGATGCAATACATTGTTTGATCTCAGTTAGTGATAAAAGTGGAATTGGCCCACCTTGTCCTTTTAGTAGTAGTGCAGTTAGGGACTTCAACATCACAACTTGAATGTTAGATGATGAAATTATTACTTCCTCCAAGTAAAGTGAACTAATTGCACAAATGTCTTTTTCAGCTGGAGCCAGGAGCAGTGATATTTGTCTTTCTTGCTCTGCCGTCTCCCGCTCTTTTGGCAATCTCCCTCAACATTCCCCACCATTGTCCTTAGACTGCAGTTGAAAGCAATGATTTATACTGCAGTCGGGGATGCTTAGGCGATATGGGTGGGCCACCTTCGTGGCTCCACCCAGGTCTTCCAGCCAGGCTCTTAATTTATATTTCCCTTTCATCTCACCTCTCAAAATCTCATATATGTAATGAACTAATTCACATTAAGTTATAAATCGCTAAAAAGAACTTAATGCTTTACAATTCTCCCCCAATACTTTGCATTTCAAAAAGCAGTATGTGGTTAGTGGTGGAAGCTCAGGAGATGGGTTGGAAAGCTTGAGAAATTCTTTTTTTGGAGGAAGTCCTTCCACCTTGTGATAGCAGTCTTAGAGGTTTCCAATAAAAATATCCTGAGACGCACCTCTACTCCAATGTCCATTGCAGCACCTTTCACAATTAGTCAAAAGGTGGAAACAACCAAAATGCCCATCAACAGAAGAATGGATAAACAAAACGTGGTCCACACACACAATGGAATACTCCTCAGTCGTAAAGAGAAATGAAGTCCTGATGCATGCCTCAACATGGATGAACCTTGAAAACATCATGCTGTGTGAAATTAGTGGCAAAAGGACAAATACTCTATGATCTCACTTACATGAAATAAGCTAATGTATAGAAACCAAAAATTATTAGAGGTTACCAGGGGTGGGAGCAAGGGAGAAAAGGGGTGTTTTCGCTTCGAAGGCATTGAGTTTATGTTAATAACTGTAGAATAATTTTGAAAAGGATAGCAAAAATGATTGCACAACTTGAAAAATGTAATCAATGCCACTGAAGCATATATGTAGAAATTATTGAATTGGTATGTTTTATTGTGTATATTCTCACCACAATAAAAACTATATATATATCCTAAAACAACTGAATAAATTGTCTATGTGAATAAAAGATAGGTGAGAATGAAAATATACTTCTCTGCAGGATGGTCCCTCTTAAGTTTGATTTCTACAATGTTCTATGTGTTTATCCCATTGTGGTCCCAGAAAGAAACACATAGAGAAGAAATCCTGAAAAGTAATTGAGCAGTAATTACGTGTATTTGTGTATATAAGAAGTCTCCAACAGAAAATAAAAGTTTACAGAACAGAATTCAGCCTCAGAAAAGGAATTCCTCAGAGGTTATCCAATCCATCATATTATGCCATCTAAGGTATAGACTTCTGGTTGTCCCCTAATATCCATTCCCCCCTTCTTACAACTCCAGATTTTTAGTTGGGCACATGGCCACCAGATAAAGATTACATCTCCCAGCCTCCTATTCAGCTAGATTGGCCATGTGACTAAGTACTGGCCAATGAGCTGTAAATGTAAGCATCATGTCATTTTATCTGAGGACCTTTCTTAAGAGATAACAAGAGCTGGTCCTTTGTCCCTTCTCCTTCCACCCCTACTCTTCCTTCATCCTGCTGCTTTGACGTGTTGATGTGATCGCTCTAGCCATTGACAGCTAGTTTGATCACATACGCAAATACCCTAGTGGTATCCAGATGGTTTTTTTTACCATTCTTCTCTCTTGTCATTTCATTATGACTTTTGATGCCTGGATAATTGGAGTAGGAGAAGACATGACAAGAATATAGCTAACATAATAACTTAATAAAAATTAAGAAATAATAATAAAGAGTAGTCAGAAGCATGAATTTAATCTTGGCTTCACACATTATTAAGCAGAACTCTTTTGGAAGCTGGGAAAAATGAGAGGTCTTCAAGGCACTAGAAATCACTGTAACCTCCTGGGCCATATGAATGAACAAGCAAGTAAGCAACAAATGAATCCCAGGTTTACTGACCTTTATATTGATATTCCAATGGAAATTATAACTTTAAGGCTGAAAGAAGATGCAAACCTTTTTTTTTTTTTTTTTTTTTTTGTGGTTGTTTGTTTCTATGAAGCAACTTATATGGTCAGGTATGTTTTACAAAGGAAAATTCATTGCTGTCTAGTCAATTCCGACTCATAGCGACCCTGTAGGACAAAGTAGAACTGCCGCTCGTTTCCAAGGAGCAACTGGTGGATTTGAACTTCTGACCTTTTGGTTAGCAGCCGTAGCTCTTAACCACTGTGCCACCAGGGCTCCTTACAAAGGAAAGAGACCCAAAAATGACTATTCTTGCAGTTGTTTTTTTGTGGAAACCACCTTATAACAGTAGCAGACATGTGTAGCTCTACAATCTGAAGGTTAATCATGCTACGTCAGGTCTTTCTAGACATAATTCTATTTTGGAAGGTCAAGATCTGACTTCAAATCATGACAAATGTGAGGCAATAACATTTTTCTTCATTTGATGGTAATCTTGTTTTGGTATAGAAAAGCCAACTTAGCAAAAGTCTGCCCACAAACTTAGCTAGCAGGACACTGGTTATTCCCTAATCAGATGAGTTATAATAGAGGTCTACCACTTTGGGTTGACACATCATTTTACAACCCCTGCCACATCTTTCTGTGATTTTGTTTCACACATTGCTAACAAACCTGATCCTCCTAGACAGTTGGTAATTTCCCCCAGTGTTCTCAACCTTGGCTGTACATTAGAATCTCTGGGAGCTTTAAAGAAGATGCAATCCCAGATCAATTGAGTCAAGACCTCTTGAGGGTTGGGCCAAGGCACTAGCATTTTCCAAAATCATCCCAGGTGATTCTAACGTGCAGCAGGGTTGAGATCCACTGTCCCAAAGGAGCCCCACTCCACCTGTGTCACTTGCTTGAATTAAAAAAATATACTGAAAGCGTGTCATGCCTTCCTTTCCCCCAACATTTAGATTTTCCCCCTCACATTCTCAAGTCTGCTTCATTTTAGATAAAGTTATCAAGAAAAATATTTCTCATAGAATCTAGATTTTCTGGACCCATGGAGGTTGGATGTACCCCCCAAATCATTGCCTTGAGATAATCTTTAAACCTTAGACTAAAAATATCCCCTGAAGTCTTCTTTGAACCAAACAATAGGTTAGCTTAATTAGTAAAGAGTGTCTGCCTTGAGCATTGTACTCTTTTAAGAACTATTTATATGGGAGTAAATTGACAACAGCAACTTGAAAGACAGATAGGAAACTTAGGGGGCAGTGAGTTTATATTAATGGGGGAGGAACAATTCAGAAAAGCAGGATGAGAATGGTTGCACAACTTGAAGAACGTAATCAACGTTGCTGAACTGTGCATGTAGAAATTGTTGAATTACTGTATGCTCTGCTGTGTATATTCTCAGTAACATCAACAAAAAAATAAAATAAGAGTTCCGGCAAAATGGCGCTCTAGGCAGAAGCACCACGCAGTCCCTCCACAGCAAAGATCCGAAAAACTAAGCCGAACAGAGGATACTACAACAATCCTGAAACCCTAAAACATCAAATGAAGAGATAAAGAACTCAGCCAAGCACCAAATGGGTGACAAAACTGACAGAGAATGGAGAGCGAGGAGAGATTCATGCAGAGGTCCCCTACCTGCTAACGCAGCATGGATCCACCATCTTGGACTCCTATCGGAGACCAGCAAACGGGGGTACGAGAAAGCAGCCTCATGGAGAGTCCAGTGGGAGACAAAACAGCCGATAATTTGCCGTGTGCGCTTTCCCACCCCCCACCCCTCTTCGCCCCAGCTCGGCCTCCTCTGCTTCCCGCAGCCACAGTTTCTTGACTGGGAAGCGCCGGCTGCTTGGATTCCACACACCCAAGCGGGCGGCTCTCTGGGAGCCATTTGTTGGCTGCTAGTGTTGCTTTTTTTTTTCTGCTTCTTTTGATTTCTCACTTGCCTCTCGCCGCCTCCCCCCTCCTTTTACTCGAGTGCCTGGCTCCGAGCGCCATCTTTGCTTCTTCCTGAGGGGCTGCGGGGCTCCATTCCAGCGTGCAGCTGCTTCCCGGTCTGGGCTGCCGCGCTGGTGGGATCCCGGGGCTTTTGTTCATTTGTTCCTCTGCTTCCCGCGGCCATGGTCTCTTGACTGGGAGGCGCCGGCTGCTTGGATTCCACACACCCAAGCGGGCAGCTCTCTGGGTGCCATTTGTTGGCTGCTAGTGTTGCTTATTTTTTCTGCTTCTTTTGATTTCTCACTTGCCTCTCGCCACCTCCCCCTCCTTTCACTTAAGTGCCTGCCTCCGTGCGCCATCTTTGCTTCTTCCTGAGGGGCTCCAGAGCGCCGGCAATTTGTGATATACACTTTCCCACTCTCCACCCTTCTTCACCCACACTCGGCCTCCTCTGCTTCCCATGGACACAGTCTCTTGTCCAGAAACACCAGCCTGCACTGGCTGGCTCTCTGAGTGCCATTTGTTGGCTACTGGTGTTGCTTTTTTTTTTTTTTCCTGCTTCTTTGGATTTCTTGCTTGCCTCGCCGCCTCCCCCTCGTTTTGCTCGAGTGCCTGGCTCCGTGCACCATCTTTGCTTTTTCCTGAGGGGCTGTGGAGCTCCATTCGAGTGTGGAGCTGCTTCCCGGTCTGGGCTACCACGCTGATGGGATCCTGGGGCTTTTGTTCATTTGTTCGTTTTGAATTGTTTGTTTTCTTTTCCTTTTCTTGAGTTGGGAGCCCTTTCTGGCCAGGCGGAGCTGCGTGGCAAGGAACTCCCCTTCAGCTTCCACAGACATGCAGAGGGATCCCTGAGAACATTTCTTTTTTTATTGTTTTTTTTTTTAATTTGTTTTGTTTTCTTTTCCCTCTTCTTCCCTTTTTGTCTTTCTTCATTGCTCAGTTTCTCATCTCTCTATATCTTCCTTCTCTTTCTGTTCCCTGAATAACTGGCGTTGTATGCCTCTGTGCCTTCTGGCCAGGCTGTGCTGCGACACCTGAGAGCGACCTCCCCAGACCTCATAGCTGCATCGGTGGGATCCCTGGGAACTTTGTGGTTCTTTAACCCTTCTGATTTTTATTTGTTCATTCTTTTCTTTTCTTCCACTTTCCCTTTCTGTTTTTCTCCATTTCATAGTCTCTCATCTCTCCGTTCCAACGGCAAGCTCCCCTAGCATTCTTTTTTGTTTGATTGTATGTTTTTTGGCTCCTGTTCCTCTCTCCTCTCTCCCATATCCAACTTAGCTCCACACATAACCATCTCCCCGCTGCATCCTGCCTACCTGCACCGTGTGCTTGACATCACACCACCAAGCAGTGCAGGCACGGCCTACTGGAACCTGCCCAGCACTGATTACCGACCCACCATGGTGGCTGTAGTGAGTGCCACAAACAACCCATCCCAGTGGCTCCTCTTCAGCTAGACCTGCCCTGCTGTACCATATCTAAGTGACTGAACCTGCCAGTTGGAGAAGGAGGTGAAAAGTATTGAGCCCACAAACGAGGAAACAACAAAGAGCACGCAGTCCACCTGCTCAGACATAGTCAAATTTTTTTTTTTTTTAAAAAGGGACGAAACAAACAAATCTACAATCAATAAACGAGAGAAATAACTACTGAATGCCCCGAAAACAGCAGACAATATCAAAACATTTACAAAAACAGGACAGGATGGTTCCAGTAGGCGTCCAAAATAAAATACCAGATGACTCTCCTGTGGAAGAAAATGCACTAGAACTACCTGATAGGGAATTCAAATCTCTAATACTTGGAATTTTCCAAGAACTGAGGCAAAAAGCTGACAAACATGAGGAAAAAATAGACAAATTCATGGAAAATACAGACAAAAAATTGGAAGAATTCAGGAAGATGATGCAGGAACAAAATGCCAAAATAAATTCACAACTAGAAATTATACAAAAACAACAATTAGAAATCCAAAAGATAAACAACAAGACTTCAGAAATGGATGATGTCATAGAAGGGCTGAGAAGCAGATTTGAAACCATGGAAGACAGGATCAGTGGAACTGAAGACAAACACTTAGATACAACTCTGTTTCAGGAAAACTCAGAAAAAAGAACAAAGAAAAATGAAGAGACCCTGAGAGTTATGTGGGACACAATTAAAAGCAAAAATTTACAAGTGATTGGCATTCCAGAACAGGGGGAGAAAACAGAAAACACAGAGAGGATCATTGAGGAACTGCTGACAGAAAACTTCCCCAATATCATGAAAGATGAAAAGCTGGCCATCCAAGAAGCTCAACGAACCCCATATAGAAGAGACCCCAAAAGAAAATCACCAAGGCATATCATATTCACACTCGCCAAAACCAAAGACAAACAAAGAATCCTGAGAGCAGCTCGTGAAAAACAAGAAGTCACATACAGAGGAGAAACAATAAGACTAAGCTCAGATTATTCTGCAGAAATCATGCAGGGAAGAAGGCAATGGGATGACATCTATAAAATCTTGAAAGAAAAAAATTGTCAGCCAAGAATAATATATCCTACAAAACTCTCGTTCAAATTTGGTGGTGAAATTAGGTCATCTCCAGATAAACAGAAATTAAGGGAATATGTAAAAGTCAAACCAAACTTACAAGAATTATTAAAGGGAGTTCTTCGATCTGAGGACAAACAGCTTCAACCCACAGGCAGAACCTAGGACGCAGGATCATACGAACCAGATACCAGTCTAATAAATGAATTCTCGAGGACTATCCAAAACGAAAAGAAATACAACAGGGAATCAGAACAGTCAATCGATGGATGACAACAACATCAAAACAATGAAAGAGAGAATAAACGGCATAGGTATAGAACCTTCTAATGGAGAGGAAGGGAAGGCGATACCAAGTAATGGTAGACTGCTTCAAACTTAGAAAGATAAGGGTAAAATTCATGGTAACCACAAAGAAAGTTAACAAACCAACTCATAAAAATAAAGATGAAAACATAAAGTCTCAGCAAAAACAAAACCTACAAAAACAAGAGAAATGAAAAAAAAATCCACAAACAAAAATAACTCAGCACAAGAGAGTAAGAAGAACAAAGAAAACTTCAGCACCACCAAAAAAACCACTACAAAATGACAGCAACAAACACACATCTATCAATAATTACACTGAATGTAAATGGACTCCATGCACCCATAAAGAGACGGAGAGTGACAGAATGGATAAGAAAACAGATCCATCAATATGCTGTCTACAAGAGACACACCTTAGAAACAAAGATGTGAATTTATTAAAAGTCAAAGGTTGGAAAAAAATATATCAAGCTAACAACTACCAAAAAAGAGCAGGAGTGGCAATTCTAATCTCAGATAAAATAGACTTTAAAACAAAATCTACCATAAAAGACAAAGAAGGAAACTATATAATGATTAAGGGGGCGATCCATCATGAAGAAATAACCATAATAAACATCTACGCACCCAATGACAGGGCTCCAAAATAATAAACTCTAACAACACTGAAAAGAGAAATTGACAGTTCCACAATAATAGTAGGAGACTTCAACACACCACTCTCAGTAAAGGACAGAACATCTAGAAAGAAACTCAGCAAAGATACAGAAGACCTTAAAGAGCACAATCAGCCAACTTGACCTCATAGACATATACAGAACACTCCATCCAACTGCTGCAAAGTGCACATTCTTTTCCAATGCACATGGAATATTCTCCAGAATAGACCACATCTTAGGCCACAGAGCAATCCTCAACAAGATCCAAAATGGTGAGATAATTCAAAGTATCTTCTCTGACCACAATGCCATCAAGTTAAAAATTAACACTAGAAAGAGCAAGGAAAAAAATCAACTACATGGAAACTGAATAATACCCTGCTTACACATCAGTGGGTAATAGAAGAAATCAGAGATGGAATCAAAAAATTCCTGGAATCAAATGAGAATGAAAACACATCATACCAAAACCTTTGGGACACAGCAAAGGCAGTCCTCAGAGGACAATTTATAGCAATAGATGCACATATCAAAAAAGAAGAAAGGGACAAAATCAAAACATTAACTACAGAACTCAAACAAATAGAAAGAGAACAGCAAAAAAAGCCCACAACCACCGGAAGAAAGGAGATAGTAAAGAGCAGAGCAGAAATAAATGAAATAGAGAACAGAAAAACAATAGAAAGAATCAACAAAACCAAAAGTTGGTTCTTTGAAAGAATCAACAAAATCGACAAACCACTGGCCAGACTGACAAAAGAAAAACAGGAGAGGACACAAATAACCCAAATAAGAAATGAAATGGGAGACATTACAACAGACCCAACTGAAATAAAAAGGTTTATAACAGAATATTATGAAAAACTATACTCCAACAAATTTGAAAACCTAGAGGAAATGGATAAATTTCTAGAAACACACGGCCTACCAAAACTACAACAAAGTGATGTTGAAAATCTGAACAGACCCATAACAAGAGAAGAGATTGAAAAGGTAACAAAAAAAAAAAACTCCCAACCAAAAAAAGCCCTGGCCCAGATGGCTTCACTGGAGAATTATACAAAACATTTACAGAAGAGCTTGTACCAGTTCTACTCAAGCTATTTCAGAGCATAGAAAAGGAAGCAACACTTCCAAATTCATTCTAGAAAGCCAGGATAACACTGATACCCAACCAGTCAAAGACGTCACAAAAAAAGAAAATTACAGACCAATATCTCTCATGAATATAGATGCAAAAATTCTGAACAAAATTCTAGCCAATAGAATTCAGCATCATATCAAAAAAATAATACACCACAACCAAGTAGGATTCATACCAGGTATGTAAGGATGGTTCAACATTAGAAAATCAATCAATGTAATCCACCACATAAATAAAAGGAAAGAAAAGAATCACATGATCATCTCAATTGACGCATAAAAGGCATTTGACAAAGTCCAACATCATATTCCAGATAAAAACTCTCAATAAAATAGGTATAGAAGGGAAATTTCTCAACATAATAAAGGGCATCTATGCAAAACCAACAGCCAACATCATTCTTAATGGAGAGAGGCTGAAAACATTCCCCTCAAAAACAGGAACAAGACAAGGATGCCCTTTATCACCACTCCTATTTAACATTGTGCTAGAAGTTCTAGCTAGAGCAATAAGGCAAGAAAAAGAAATAAAGGGCATCCAAATCGGTAATGAAGAAGTTAAACTGTCCCTGTTTTCAGATGATATGATACTATACATAGAAAACCCTAAAGACTCCACGAGAAATCTACTGGAACTAATAGAAAGATTCAGCAGAGTATCAGGATACAAGATAAACATTCAAAAATCAGTTGGATTCCTATACACCAGTAAGGAGAACGATGAAAAGGAAATCAGGAAAACAATACCATTTTCAATAGCCCCTAAAAAGATAAAATACTTAGGAATAAATCTGACCAGGGATGTAAAAGACCTATACAAAGAAAACTATAAAACACTACTGCATGAAACCCAAAGGGATCTACATAAATGGAAAAACATACCATGGTCATGGATAGGCAGACTCAACATTGTGAAAATGACAATTCTACCCAAAGCAATTTACAAATACAACACAATCCCGATCCAAATACCAACAACATTCTTCAAAGAGATGGAAAAACTAATCATTAACTTTATATGGAAAGGGAAGAAGCCCCGAGTAAGTAAAGCACTACTGAAGAAGAAGAAGAAAGTTGGAGGACTCACACTACCTGACTTCAGAACCTACTATACAGCTACAGTAGTCAAAACAGCCTGGTACTGGTACAACAACAGATACATTGACTAATGGAACAGAATTGAGAACCCAGATGTAAATCCATCCACCTACGGTCACCTGATCTTCGACAAGGGCCCAAAGTCCATGAAATGGGGAAAAGACAGTCTTTTTAACAAATGGTGCTGGCAAAACTGGATATCCATTTGCAAAAAAATGAAACAGGACCCATACCTCACACCGTATACAAAAACTACTTCAAAATGGATCAAAGACCTGAATATAAAGCCTAAAACTATAAAGTTCATAGAAGAAAAAATAGGAGCAACACTTCAGGCCTTAATACATGGCATTAACAGGATACAAACCATAACCATCAATGCACAAAACCCAACAGATAAGCTAGATAACTGGGATCTTCTAAAAATCAAACACCTATGCTCTTCAAAAGACTTCACCAAAAGAGTAAAAAGAGAACCTACAGACTGGGAAAAAATTTTTGGACAGTACAAGTCAGACAAAGGTCTAATCTCCATAATCTACATAAAATCCAACACCTCTACAACAAAAAGACAAATAACCCTATTAAAAAATGGGCAAAGGAAATGAACAGACACTTCACCAAAGAAGACATTCAAATGGCCAACAGACACATGAGGAAATGCTCGCGATCACTAGCCGCTAGAGAAATGCAAATTAAAACCACAATGAGATACCATCTCACCCCGGCACTACTGGCACGAATCAAAAACACTGGAAATAACAAATGTTGGAGGGGCTGCGGGGAGATGGGAACTCTTATGCACTGCTGGTGGGAATGCAAAATGATACAACCATTTTGGAAAATGATATGGCGCTTCCTCCGAAAGCTAGAAATAGACATACCACTCGATCCAGCAATCCCACTCCTAGGAATATATCCTAGAGAAATAAGAGTCGTCACTCGAATAGACATATGCACACCTATGTTCATGGCAGCATTGTTCACAATAGCAAAACGATGGAAACAACGTAGGTGCCCATCAACAGATGAATGGATAAACTATGGTACATACACACAATGGAGTACTATGCAACGAGAAAGAACAACAATGAATCTGTGAACCGTCTCATAACATGGATGAAACTGGGGCACATTATGCTGAGTGAAATAAGTCAATCACAAAAGGACAAATATTGTATGAAACCTCTATTGTAAAAACCCATCAAAAAGTTCACACACACTACTGTTTCATGAGAAACTATTTGTACTGTAAGCCTTCACCTGAAGCACAATAAAATAAAAAAAATTCACACACAAAATGTAACAATCTTTGTTGGTTACCAGGGATGGGAGGGGTGGGGGAGAAATACTAAATAGGCAATAGATAAGTGGTATCTTAGGTGAAGGGTGAGACAGTACACAATACAGGGGAAACTAGCACAACCTGTACAAGGAAAGGTCATGGAAGCCCCATAGACACATCCAAACTCCCTGAGGGACTGAATTGCTGGGCGGAGGGCTCTGGGGACCATGGTCTCGGGGAACATCTAGCTCAATTGGCATAACACAGTTTATAAAGACAATGCTCTACATTCTACCTTGGTGAGTAGTGTCTGGGGTCTTAAAAGCCTGTGAGCAGCCATCTAAGACACTCCACTGGTCTCATCCCTTCGGGAGCAAGGGAGAATGAAGAGAACAGGATACAAGGAAAAGATTAGTCCCAAGGACTAATTGTCCACAGCTACCAAGGCCTCCACCGGACTGAGTCTAGTACAGCTAGATGGTGCCCGGCTACCACCACTGACTGCTCTGACCAGGATCACAACAGAGGGTTCTGGACAGAGCTGGAGAAGGATGTAGAGCATAATTCTAACTCACAAAAAAAGACCAGATTTACTGGCCTAAAGGAGACTGGAGAAACCCCGAGAGTATGGCCCCCAGACACCCTTTTAGCTCAGTGGTGAAGTTACCTCCAAGGTTCACTGTTCAGCCTGGGAGTGGACAGCCCCATAAAACCAAATGAGACTAACGAGGTACAAGAGTCCAGTGACAAGGGCCAGAAGGCAGAAGGGGACAAGGAAGCTGGTGATAGAGAACACAAGGTTGAGTAAGGATATTGTTGATGTGTTGTGAAATTGTTAACCATTGTCATAGGGCAACATTTGTAGTAACTGTTAAATGAGAAACTATTTTGTTCTGTAAGCCTTCATCTTATGTGAGAATAACAGCACAACTGGAAGAGAGTAGTCAATGTCACCGAACTGTGTATGTAGAAATTTTTGAAACGGTGTATCTTTGGCTATGTGTATTTTCACCAAAAAAAAAAAAAAAAAGGTTGAGAATTTAGAGGGTTAATATGTTGTGGGGTTGTTAACCAGTGTCATAAAACAACATGTGTACTACTGTTTCATGAGAAACTATTTGTTCTGTAAGCCTTCACCTGAAGTACAATAAAATATTAATAAAATAAAATAAATTTTAAAAAGAAAAATTCTTTCCCCAAATATTTCCTTTTTTACAGTTTTGCAGTTTGGGACAAAATCTTCTCGAAGTAAAACCCAATGTATCCTTGTCAGGAGAGAGGAGAGGTGAAAACAAAGTAAAGGAGCAGCTGACTCTTGGCCCTGAAGGGAGATAAACCCATTCTGTCGAGTCGAGTCTGACTCATGGTGACCCCATGTGTTACAGCATAGAACTGTTCCATAGGGTTTTATTGGCTATGATCTTACAGAAGCAGATCACCAGGCCTTTCTTCTTTGGTTTTGCTGGGTGGGTTCTGTCAACCTTTAAGTTAGTAAAACCTAACCCAAACTCACTGCCGTTGAGTGCAAATGGTTTGCACCATCCAGGGACCTGACTGGAAAGGAAGGGAACTGATCAACCGTCCTCCTCCACTAGCCCCCACCTCATCCATCTCCAAACGTCTTTAGTCTCGGGTTGAGAGAGCAAGGCTGTTGGTATTTCCAGAATCATGTTTGTAGGGAAACTCAAGTATTAATAGGGGCTTCATCTGTCATCTTGCTCTGCTAGATAAACTCTCACTAGAACATGGAAGGAAAAGAAATGCTAATGTTGATCACATCTTTCCCTCATTCGGGCTCACTGCGAGTCTTGCTGTTTGGAAGTGGTCTCTTTCATCTCTAAGCATCAAAGTGAGGTGGAGGAGGAAGGGTGTTAGATGTTCAAACCCAAACCCATTGCTGTTGAGTCTGATTACGACTCATAGTGACCTTATAGGACAGAGTAGTACTGCCCCATAGGGTTTCTGAGGCTGTAATCTTTACGAAAGTTGATTGCCACATCTTTCTCCCTCGGAGCAGCTAGTGGGTTCAAGCCACAGACCTTTCACTTAGCAGCCAAGTGCTTTAACAACTGCACCCCCAGGGCTCCTTGTTAGATGTTGAAGCAGCTTCATTACTGATTGTTGATTAATTCTGGATAAACTTCTAATCCTGGTGCGCTCAGAAATTATGACAATAATTTGATTGAAATCCCAAATCTGCTTCCCCATTTCTTTGCTACATGATGAAGAAAAAAACCGGAAAGGGTCCATTCATAAAAGAGATAACAGTGCCTAACAAATTTAAAAAGTGACACAGGAGTGTCTGTTAAGTTATATAAAATTGATTAATCTGATTTTAATACTTTCCTTCTCTCCTTAATCATGAATCAGAGGTTTACAGTATTTCTCAGAGCAAGAAGAATTTCCATATTCAAAATGATATACTTGAAATGTTGGAAATGTTTAGACTATTAAGTGATTAACTAAATGAGCACTATTTGCTTTTTAAATTGCATAATGTAAAATGAATATTACTTTCAGATACTCAAATAAAATACATAAAAAACTGAATATAATTGCAGGCGACTTTTGATTATCTAAACAACAACAAAAAAAATACCCAAACCCATTGCTGTTGAGTAGATCCCGACTCATAGCGATCCTATAGTACAGAGTAGAACTGCCCCATAGGGTTTCCATAGAGCGCTTATATGCATGGAAAAGATAATCTGAATAAATTGAGAGTTACAACATGTTTCTGGAAGGCAAGACAAATGTCAATTCTTCCAAAGATAATATATAAATATAATGTCATTCCTATCGGCATGAAAATGGAAACTTTTTAATGGATAAAATGTTTTTAAAGTTCATGTGGAAGAATAAATGTAAGAAAATAAAGCCAAATTAAAGAAAAATAGTGAGGGGGAATTTACCATTTGAGATATTAAAACTTACTGTAAAACCTATTGCATAGTATCTGCATGTTGTTGTTAGGTGCCGTCAAGTCGATTCCGACTCATAGCGACCCAGTGTACGACAGAACGAAACACTGCTGTGTCATGTGCCATCCTCACAATCGTTGCTATGTTAGAGCCCATTGTTGCAGCCACTGTGTCAATCCATCTCATTGAGAGTCTTCTTCCTCTTTTTCGCTGACCCTCTACTCTACCAAGCATGCTGTCCTTCTCCAGGGACTGGTCCCTCCTGATAACACGTCCGAAGTATGTGAAACGAAGTCTCGCCGTCCTCGCTTCTAATGAGCATTCTGGCTGTACTTCTTTCAAGACAGATTTGTTCGTTCTTCTGGCAGTCCATGGTATAGTCAATATTCTTTGCCAACACCATAATTCAAAGGCACCAATTCTTCTGTCTTCCTTATTCATTATCCAGCTTTCATATGTATATGAGGCAATTGAAAACACTATGACTTGGGTCAGACATACCTTAATCCTTAAAGTGATATCTTTGCTTTTTAACACTTTAAAGAGATCTTTTCCAGCACATTTGCCCAATGCAATGGGTCATTTGATTTCTTGACTGCTGCTTCCATGGGCATTGACTGTGGAACCAAGTAAAATAAAATCCTTGCCAACTTCAATCTTTTCTCCGTTTATCATGATGTTGCTTATTGGTCCAGTTGTGAGGATTTTTGTTTCCTTTCTATTGAGGTGTAATCCATACTGAAGGCTGTGGTCTTTGATCTTCATCAGTAAGTGCTTCAAGTCCTCTTCACTTTTAGCTTCTTAGATTATCTGCTCAGCATACTGATTGAATAAATATGGTGAAAGGATACAACGCTGACACACACCTTTCCTGACTTTAAACCATGCAATATCTCCTTGTTCTGTTTGAATGACTGCTTCTTGGTCTATGTACAGGTTCCTCATAAGCACAATTAAGTGTTCTGGAATTCCTGTTCTTCTTAATGTTATCCACAATTTGTTATGATCCACACAGTGGAGTGCCGTTGCATAGTCAATAAAACACAGGTAATCATCTTTCTGGTATTCTCTGCTTTCAGCCATGATCCATCTGACATCAGCAATGATATCCCTTGTTCCATGTCCTCCTCTGAATCCGACTTGAATTTCTGGCAGTTTCCTGTCGATCGATGTACTGCTACCACCACTTTTGAATTATCTTCAGCAAAATTTTACTTGTGTGTGATATTAATGATATTGTTCAATAATTTCCACATTCTATTGGATCACCTTTCTTTGGAATGGAAATTTGTCTTACAAATTTCTTGGCATTGTTTAGTATTTTCCCTTAGAATCCTTCAATATTGCAACTCGAGGCTTAAATATTTTCTTCAGTTCTTTCAGCTTGAGAAATGCTGAGAATGTTCATCCCTTTTTGTTTTCTATCTCCAGATCTTTGCACATGTCATTAGAATACTTCACTTTGTCTTCTCTAGCTGCCCTTTGAAATCTTCTGTTCAGCTCTTCTACTTCATCATTTCCTCCTTTCGCTTTGGCTAGTCTACGTTCAAGAGCAACTTTCAGAATCTCTTCTGACATTCATTCCCATGCAGATACTGTGATGATGATGATGGAAAAACTCAACATCATCAGTCAGAACTAGGCCAGAGGCCAGCTGTGGAACAGACCATCAATTGCTCATAGGCAAGTTCAAGTTGAAGTTGAAGAAAATTAGAACAAGTCCACGAGAGCCAAAGTACGATCTTGAGTATATCCCACCTGAATTTAGAGACCATTTCAAGAATACATCATAGTACCCACCTAGGAAGAGACAAATAGATGGTAGAGCAACGAAATGGAGAATTCACAAGTAGATTCAAATAAGTATGGAAAATTAGTATACAGCAAAGGTGATCATTTCAATTTTAAATAAGTTGTGTTAGCATAAACGGTTTTGCATCTTGGGGGAAGAAACCAAATACACTCTAACTGTACCTCACACTATATTTTTTTTAAATTCCAGATGAGGATTACAGTTTTAAGTGTAAAAATAAAACAATAAAAATACTAGAAGAAAAATCAAAAGAGTAAATGGATAACCTTAGAATGTGAGAATCCTTCCTAAACAAGACTCTAGCCCTAATAAAAGCTATCACTATGTCTCACCTGGATTAATTGGTCTGCCAGCATCCACTCAGGTTCCTCTATAATACATTCTCCAAGCTAGGGTGATTTTTAGAAAACAAAACCTATGCAGTTGGACACAGTGGACCTGCTATAGTTATGTTTCCTTTTTTCATTCTTAAGGTTGTTTCTTTTTCCTCTTCTCTTTTTTTGTTTGTGTGAACCAACTTTTGTTCTTTGTTGAGTTTTGTACATTGTATCTTTGTTTTCTATTTCATTCATTTTTATTATCACTTTCGTTAACTTTCTTCAAAGGTTTTACTGCTGTCTTTGAATGTTTGGTTCATATATTTAAGCTTTTCTTCTTTTCCAATGTAAGCATTTAAGATAAAAATTTCCTTTAAAGTGCTGCTTAACCTGCTTCTTGCAAGATTGGGGTATTCAGTATTGTCATTATTATTAAGTCATAGTTCTAGCTTGGTTTCTTTTTTTACCCATGATAATTAAGACACGTTTTTTGACTAATTTCCAAACATATGGCATTCTGAAGACAGTTTTTATTGAAGTATTACATCCATACAGAAAAGTTCACAGATCGTAAGAATACACCTCAGTGAACTTCACCAAAATGAATTCACCCATGTACTCACTCTTAGAACAAGATAAACAGTGTGATTAATCCCAGATACACCCATTATGCCTGCTCCAAGTCATCACCTTCCCCAAGGGTAACTAACTACCATTCTTCTGTTATCATCAATAAGTTTCATCTATTTTTGAATTTTACATAAACAGAATCATACAGTATGTTCTCTTTTGTATCTGGTGTCTTTCACTCCTCACTATCTTTGTGAGATTCGTCCATTTTGTTGCATGGATATACAACCCTTGATGGACATTTGGGTTGTTTTCAGTGTTTTATTATTATGAATAGTGCTGTTACACATTTTGTAGGCATTTCTGTGGGGTATATACCTACGAATGGAATTATAGTATTATAGCTGTGTCTAAGTTCAGCTTTCATAGATACCACCAATTTCCCAATGTGGTTTTACCAATTTACATTACCACTAGCAGAGAATAAGTTTTTGGGACTCCGTATCATCACCAGCACTTAGCATGGTCAGTTTTCCTAATGTTAGGATTTGGGGGGGTATATAGTGGCTTCTCATTGTGTCTTAAATTTGTGTTTCCCTGATGAATTAATGAACTGAGCACCTTTTAATATGTTTGTTGGCCATTTGGAAATCCTTTTATGAATTGCCTATTCAAGTCTTTTGCCTGTTTTTAAAAATTGGGATGTCTGAATTTTCTCATTGACTTGAAGGAGTTTTTTTGTGTTTTTTTTTTTTTTTAAGGACCTGAAGGAGTCTTTAATAAACACTGAATATTAGTTCCTTGTTCGAGTGAAAGTATTTTCTCCCATTATGTGTCTGGCCTTTTCACTTTCTTAATGTTTTCATGATCAGACATTTTTAATTTTAATGAAGTCCAATTTATCAATCTTTTCCATTTTGGTAGTGATATTTGCAACACAACTGACAAAAGATTAGTACTCAGAATATACAGGTAACTTTCACAAATCAATAAGGAAGAAAAAAGCAATGTAAATATGGGCAAAAGACATGAACAGATATTTCACAGGAAATAAAAATAAATGGGCTATAATCATATGAAAAGATGCTCAGCCCTATTAGTAATCAGACAATGTGAATGGGATAGCATTTTATACCTGTCAGACTGGGAAAAATTAAAAAGTGTTTGGTGAGGATATGAAGCAACGAAAGTAATACATGGGGAATGGGGGTGAGAATTGGAACAAATTTAGAATATAATATGGCATTAACTTGTAAAGTTGAAGGTAATTCCTGCTACCCAGTTTTTTCCTCCTAGGTATCTATCCTAGAGAAACTCATGCACATATGCGCAAGAAAATTATATAGAAGCACTGTAAAAAAGTAGAAATGACAAATGTCCATTGACAGTATAATGGATAAATTATGGAATTATTCACACACTGGAACAACATACAGTAGCAAAACATGAAAATAACATACATCAACTTGAATAAATCTCAAAATTATAATGTTAAGTGTAAAAGTCAATTCTCAGAAATCTGTATGGAGTTTGAAAATACATAAATGCTATAATCATACAAAGCTTGCCAATATTTATATTTGGGAATGCATACATATGCAGGAACATGATAATGAAATTATTGTCTCAAGGGAGTGATAATAAAATTCAAAATGACGGTGACCCTTGATGGGAAGGTATGCAATTGGGAAGGTGCACAGAGAGGCCTTGAGCAGGATGAAAGGATATAACAGTGTTTCTTTCATCGTTATTTTTACATTATATAACTATTAAATCTATGTATCAATATTTAATAAATTTTTAAAATATTATACAGCCATAGAAGTGACTTTTTGATAAGAGTTTGAAGCATCCTGAAAATTACAAGATCTCCATATATGCTTTGTATGAATAGCATATCTCTGAAAGGATGTACAGAGCCCCGGTGGCCCAGTGGTTAAAGCATTTGGCTGCTAACCAAAAGGTTGGCAGTTGGAGCCCACCAGCCAGTGCTTCCATAAAGATTCACAGCCTTGGAAACCCTATGGGGCAGTTCTACTCTGCCCTGTAGGGTCGCTATGAGTTGGAATTGACTTCGACGGCAGTGGGTTTGGTTTGGTTTGGTTTGGAAGGATGCCCAAGAAAGTGGTAACAGTGGTTGTTATAGAAACTTATTGTCTGGAAATGCTCCATTTGCCCCCTCTAGATCCACTTCTTGTCCTTTTCCACTCTGCTCTGGTGTCCCAAGGCTTTTTAAGGACTGCGTCAACTGGCTCCCTTGCCCTATAACTTCTGGTAAGTTCAGGCAATTAGAGGTGTCGGGAGGAAGGTGTGATTTAAGTATTTGTTCCCCTGGTTCCTGCATTGCCTGGTGGCCAGGATTGTCTATGTGCCTCTCTAAGAAAGGCCACAGCATCAGCTGAATGGCCCTCTGCTATAGCTGTAGCTGCTCTCTTTGGGTTCTGGGTTCCCTCCCTCCCTTTGCCCATTTAAGCCTAGAATATTCCCCACTGTTGCTACTTCACTGTACCTTGTTTTCCTTAACCCATACCATTGTAAATATCCCTTAAGTAAACGCTCCCAATGATCCCATAGGAACTTGCTGCCTGTTTCCTGCTGGGCCCCAGACTGATACTCTTTCTTAAATATTAGCAGTGATAGTTAAAATTCCTAACATAGAATATATTCTATGAGCTTGTTTGTGAAGACTCTTTCCACACCCAGTGCAATCATAAGACAGCTGAGTGATTCAGAAGGCCTTCAATGCATGTTCTTTCTCCCGAGCCTTCCAGTCTGAACTTCCAGGTGTAACCCAGGGCAGAGAAGCCAGAGGAAGCCTCAAATGGTGACACCTCAACAGCACTTACGGCCCATGGGATCTGACCTGGGATCTTTGAACCGCAGTCTGGCCTCATCCTCTCCTTGGGGACACAGCTGGCCACCAACGGGCAATCAACTGCAACATTTGAAATTCAAAATGTGAAACTCAGAATACTAAGCCATCTGGTCTATATTATGTTGTCCAACAATTATAAATAATGTGAGCTATAAATACAACAAGCAAAGGAAGGAAACAAGAGACCATTAATCAATACAGACAATTTGCACGAGATATGATGACTCATGTATAGTTACACAAACACAGAAATTCCTTTCTCAGGAGGATCTTCACCAATGGTCGACTCAAACAGGTCTAGATTGAAAAATACAGCCTGCCAAGTACTCTTCAGTCATAAAACTTCTCTGAAGTAATAGAAACCTACGTGGGAATTTCACACAGGGAACTGTGATGTTGACATTTAAGACTTATATATATGAAAGGAAATAGGGCCAGTCTTGGTTCAGAATCCAGAGCAACTTCACGAGGGTTACAGCATAGGGACATCTTGGTAGAGATGACCCTCAGAAACTAGTAATGCTCGTCAGTCAGGCCCACTCATAAAACCTGTAGGAGCTTGAGTAGAAAATAAACAACCAAAATGGTTTTGCTCTGCTTCTGTATAACCAAAACCCAAACCAAACCCATTGTCGTCTAGTCGACTCCGACTCATAGTGACCCTATAGGACAGAGTAGAACTGCCCCATAGGGTTTCTAAGGACCTGCTGGTGGATTCGAACTGCCGACCTTTTGATTAGCAGCCAAGCTCTTAACCACTGCACCACCAGGGCTCCTCTGTATAGCCAAGTCTCCCCATATCTCTGTTTGTCCCATAATCACCTCAACCTCAATATATCCCAGACTGAACAAATGCTCCTCCCTTCCTAATGTGGCCCTTTTCTTGTATCCTAGGGCGGTGTTAGGAGCTCTGGTGGCACAATGGTTAATCACTTGGTTGCTAACCGAAAAGTTACTAGTTCAAACCCAGACCTGGCGATCTGCTCCCATAATGATTACACCTAGGAAACCCTGTAGGGAAGTTCTGCTCTGTCACATGGGTCACTATGAGTTGGAATCAACTTGAGGCCACCTAACAACAATAACAACAACAGGGCAGTGTTGGCTCAGTGGTAGAATTCTCGCCTTCCATGTGGGAGACCCAGATTCAATTTCCAGCCAATGTACCTCACGCACAGCCACCATGTGTCTGTCACCGGAGGCTTGTGTGTTGCTATGATGCTGAAAAGGTTTCAGTGGAGCTTCCAGGCTAAGATGGACTAGGAAGAAAGGGCTGGAAATTTACTTCTGAAAATCAGACAATGAAAACCCTATGGATCACAGTGGCCTGATCCTCAACCGATCATGGCTATGGTGCAGGACCAGGCAGCCTTTCGTTCTGTTGTGCATGGGGTTGCCATGAGCTGGGGCAACTCCACGGCAGCTAACAACAACAATGTAATGAAAGGGAGAAGTGGGTGAGAGTATAGATCCTTCAGTAGTTCTTAAAATATGGTCTCGGGACAATAGCAGCAGCATCTCCAGAAAACTTGTAATAAATGCAACAAATTTTCAGGCCCCAACCAAGACCCCTGGAATCAGACACTCTGAGGATAGGGTCCAGCAATCTGTGTTTTAACAAGCCCTCCAGATGTTTCCGATGCAGCTCAAGTTTGAGAATCTCTGGTATAAATAAAACAAGAGTGGCCCTGAGTAGATCGTCATCAATCTAAGGAATAGGTCATGAGGGTTCACTGTACTTATTTTTGTATAATGTTGGAAATTTTCCATAATAAAAAGGGTTGTTAATTATAAAGACAGGTTTTTAAGTTTTCAATTTACATTTCTGTCATTTTATTATCACTTTAAATGCTTTTATTTGTTAAAAAAAAATACAGGTTCACTGTAAAAAATTTGAATACAAACACAAAATAAGAAAATTACTCCTTATCTTACCATGCAAATATAAGCACTAATAGCATTTTTTTGTATATCAATCCTGTCTTTGTTTTGCACAAATATATATGGGTTAATTTTGTACCTACTGTGAGTTAACATTTTGGCTTAATATTATATTTTCCACAACTTAGGGTTTCTGTTTCCTTTTTCTTTTTCTTCTTCTTCTTTGCTATCAATTTGATAAGTCTAGAGAACCAATATCTATTGTTTTATATATATTTCTATGTATTGTGCGTATGTTGTTGTTAGGTGTCACTGAGTCGATTCCAACTCATAGCGACCCTGTGTACAACAGAAAGAAACACTGCCCGGGCCTGCGCCATCCTCACAATCGTTGCTATGTTTGAGCCCATTGTTGAAGCCACTGCGTCAATCCATCTCCTTGAGGGTCTTCCTCTTTTACACTGACCCTCTGCTTTACCTTACCAAGCATGATGTCTTTCTCCAGGGACTGATCCCTCCTGACAACATGTCCAAAGTGTGTGAGATGAAGTCTCACCATCCTTACTTCTAAGAAGCATTCTGGCTGTACATTTTCCAAGACAGATTTGTTCATTCTTCTGGCAGCCCATGGTATCTTCAATACTCTTTGTCAACGCCATAATTCAAAGTTGTCAATTCTTCTTCGGTCTTCCTTATTCATTGTCCAGCTTTCACATGTATATGAGGTGATAGAAAATATATATACATATATATGCTTATATAGCCTCAGGATCTAGCAATTATAAATGCTTGATAAAAAATCCCAGTTCAATTCTGCTTTCTCAAAATAATATATGATTAAGAAACTGGTGTTATTACATATTTGATAATACATTCTCACTCCAGACATGAACAGTAATTCAAAGAAATTTTAATCTCCTGGAATGACTACTCTTCTCTTTACTGGTGGTATTTCATAAGAAGGAGTTGTAAATTCAGTTATTTAACTCCTCCAAGATTGCTTCAGTAACCTTTGTTAAAAATGAGTCAATGAAAAAAATAAAAAATAAAAATAAAAAAATAAAAATGAGTCAATGTAGATTCTAGAGTTCTTATTGTGGACTGGGGAAGTAGTTCTAAAACTTTAGTGTATATAAGAATCATTTTGTTAAAACAGGAAAGTCCAAGTTCCACCCCTAAACCCCACTGCTATCTAGTCAATTCCGACCCATAGTGACCCTATAAGACAGTAGAACTTCCCCACAGGGTTTCCAAGAAGCAGCTGGTAGATTCGAACTGCCAACATTTTGGTTAGCAGCTGAGCGCTTAACCACTGCGCCACCAGGGCTCAGTTGCATTTCTAACAAGCTCCCAGGTGATGCAACTACTCAAGTATGTCACTTTGATGATTAAGGTGCACCTGACCCAAACCATGGCCTTTTCAGTCACCTCATATGCATATGAAAGCTGGACAATGAATAAGGAAAACTGAAGAAGAATTGACGCATTTGAATTATGACGTTGGCAAAGAATATTGAATAGACCATGAACTGCCAGAAGAAAGAACAAATCTGTCTTGGAAGAAGTACACCCAGAATGCTGCTCAGAAGGGAGGATGGCAAGACTTCGTTTCACTTACTTTGAACATGTTAGCTGGAGGGACCAGTCCCTGGAGAAGAACATCATGCTTGATAAAGTAGAGGGTCAGCGAAAAAGAGGAAGACCCTCAACGAGATGGATTGACACAGTGGCTGCAACAATGGGCTCAAACACATCTACTATAGTGAAGATGGCACAGGACCAGGCAACGTTTCATTCTGTCATATATAAGATCACTATGAGTTAGAGTTGACTCCACGGCACCTAACAACAACGAAGTATGTGGAGAAAGGTATCTGAAGGAGACAAATCCTTCTGTCCATTTATTAAGCAAACATTTGAGTACTTTGTGGATCAAGTACTGTGTTAGGGATAGAAATTCCCTGGATCAAGTACTGTGCGAGGGATAGAAATAGGAATTTTATGCTCTTCAGGGGGAAATGAATTTATTCCTTTTTTTTGAGCAAGATTTATGGAACATCCCTGGTAGCACAGTGATTAAGAGCTCAGGCTGCTAACCAAAACGTTAGGAGTTCAAATCCACCAGCCTCTCCTTGGAAACCCTATGGGGCAGGTCTACTCTGTCCTATAGGGTCACTATGAGTGGGAATCGAGTCAATGGCAAGGGGTTTGTTTTGGTTTGGTTTTTTTGGGTAGTATGCGTCAAGCACTCTTTTCAGCAATGAACACATGATTTACAACAGTGTGGTGAGCTTTGGTGAGACTGTGCAAGTACTGAAAGCCCAAAGGAAAGGGCACCTCATTTAGCCTAGATTGAATAGCAGTTCTCAGGGAAATCTTCTGCAGGAGGGAGACAGTGTTTGAGTTTTAAGCTACAGGGTGATGATATTTACGTACTTCTCAATAAGCTACCCATCTCGTTCCTTTTTAAATAGCTTGATTTCAGTTACTCAAGCCCAGCAAAATATTAAAAAGCAAAGCATAATAATTTGAATTGTGCAGGTGGTTCCATTTCTGGCTATATCATGAGAAAATCTGGAAACCTACTACAAAATACCAAGAAATGCTGAATAAAGTATGGCAAACATCCTCTTTAATGCATCTCTTGGCTTGCAAAAAAATAAATCTCCAGGGCTCCAAACAGCGTATGAACTGACAACTCTAGAAGCAAGCATGAGCTAACACTGTGGCTGCCCTGGTGATGAGTCGGGGTGAGGACTACTGCCTGTGTCTGTGTCCAAGAGATTTGGGTCCAAAGGGCCTCACAGAAATAGGAAACAAGGCTTAGGGTTGTAACCAAGATCATTCCACCCCAAAGCACACACACACAGATCAAGTGGTGACTCTCAGTGAAAGAGTACATTGGAAAAGCCCACTAAGAAAGATCAAAGATGGCCACAGCATCTTTGCTACCTCCTCCATTAAGCAGTTGTGATGGTTAGTTTGATGTTCCCACTTGGCTAGGCTATACTGCCCAGTTGTTTGGTCAAACACTAGTCTATTTGCTGTTATGAAGTAGTTGCATGTTGGATTTAAGTAAAGCAGATTACCTTCCGTAATGGGGGTGGGCCATAGGGAATAGGCACACTTAATTCAGGTAACACCTGCCAGGTTCCTTTCCAGAGTAGCTACACCAGCTTGTCCACATTTCCATCAGCAGGTCAGGAGTCTTCCCAGCCCCAGGTACTCACCAAGCATTATTCATCTTTTCAAATTTTTGTCCTTCTAATGGGTACAAAGTGGTATCTCATTGTTGTTTTCATTGACATTTCTCTGGTTGCTGGTGATGTTGGTCATTCTGATTTCCACTTTGTGGTAACAGGGAGGTAGAGGCCAGCTCCTTGGTGAGTCCCAGGTTGGCAAGATATAAATCAGAAATTAATGCTATTTTTGCCCTCATATTCTTCTAATCAATAAAGACAGAAGTAACATTATATATACTTTTTAGTGTTACCAAGGATGTATTCTGCATACCCAGCTTCCTACTTTTGTGGGTGCAATACCATTTTCTTAAGTGTTGACTTGACCCAGTTTTGAGGCTCTGTCAGCAGGCTGGTCCATTCCTCTTCTTGAACAGCTAATGAAGTCCATTCTCCAACCACTCCCCTTCTCAGGTTCTCACGCTCCTGGGCCCCTGTGCACCCATCATAATCACTGTGGGGGCCAGGTACGCAACAAAAGGTGACAGCTCCTATGCCCCCTGAATCTGCAGAAATATTCAAAATGCCAGATCCCTGGGAAGCTCATTAAGCCTAGTTAACCCCATCTTGTTTGCCTTATGTACACAAACCCTCTCCTACAATTCCAGCTTGTTGTTACCTTGTCCCCAGGAGCAACCCCCTGTGTGGCCCTGCATCATGGTATGCTGTGCCTTCCTGTCTTTGGGACCTGTGAGTATAATAAACCTCGTTACTTCCATGGCCTCCTTGACTCCACTTTCCCACATCGCACCTGACTTACCATTCCAGGAATTTGTTAGAGCAATGGGACCAGCCTTAGGGACCATCCCCTTTCCCGAGGACTAAATAGTAAAGAGACTATCCTCTTTCTTGAGATCAACAGCCCCAGACTACATACTAAATTTAAAACAAATTTCCAATGAAGATTCAATCTCCCTTCTAAATGAAGAAAAACATCATGTCAGGACTCCGCTTGAAGGATTTTCTGCTCCACAATTATGGTTTGCCTTTGTTAACTGACATTTTAAAACAACTTCCATTGGGTCATTAACATTAGGGACCCCCTGCCTGCTACCGGCTTTCTAGGCTGCCATTATTCTGTTTTAGATTAGGCAAGAATTATACTAACATATAATTATTTATTATCAAGCCACAAATAGTGAGGAAGCAGGAGACCTATGGAAAGGGGTTCTATGGCAATTTACAAATTTAATAAATTCTCAACTACATAGCACTACTGCATTTCCTACCGTTCATTCAACAGCTGCAAGTCCCATTGTTGTTCTTATAGAATCCCTTCATAAAGCATGCCACAATTCCACAACTCTACCCTGGATTTGCCTTGGTTGGAGTAAATCATCTTTTTAAAAAATAATTTATTTTACTTTTTGTTATTGTTGAAAATATATGCAGCAGAACATACACCAATTTAACAGTTTCTACCTGTACAATTCAGTGACATTGATTACATTCTTCAAGTTGTGCAACCATTCTCACCCTCCTTATAAAAGCACAATGCTTAAGGCAGACATTCTTTACTAGTTAAGCTAAACTATTGTTTGGTTCCAAGAAGACTTCAGGGCATAGTTTTGGTTGAAGATTTAAAGATTATCTCAGGGCAATAGTTTCAGGGGTTCATCCAGCTTCAATGGCTCCAGAAAGTCTGGATTCCATGAGAATTTGAAACTCTGTTCTACATTTTTTCCCCTGGAGCAAATCACTCTTACACATATCCGTGCGTGTGTGCAGCTTCTCTTGGTAACACAGAAAGCCTGTGATGACATGCCATGATGCCATGACATTATTCTATCCCTCTCTTGAAGTGCTCCTCAAAGACTCAGATGTTACCGTGTGTGAATCTCTCTCTATCTGCCCCTAACATAAGACTGAGTTCTCTGAACACGGGTCTGTAAGTTACCTTTGTATCCCTACTGTCTAGCACCCCTCTGGCAAAGTTGACTCAAAAAATGTGGATGAATTGAATTATCCACACATCTCAACAATTTCCTCATTAAAAAGTCCCATTTTCTTTAGTCCTAATGATTAGAAGGGCCAAATTAGCTGATCAACAGTAGCTTCCATTTGCAGCTTGCCAGGGTGTCTGGTTGTTTGCTAAACGATGCCCAAATCAAAGACAAAATAGAGAGCTACAACACTGTGGCAATTAGTAGATTGTTACTGTCAATATTCATTTTCCTTCTAGTGCAGAAAATACTCATTTGCAGATGTTCTTAAGAGGAATCTGAAAGGACTTGCCAAGTAAACCTCGCCTGCAATGGTTCTGGGTAGAGTGTGGTAGACGTTCCAGCAGCAAACCCAGTTAACCTGTGTCTTTCTTCAAGAACACTACTCATGCTGACATGTAGTGGGGTTCTTAACCATAGTCATAGGGCAATACGTGTACTAACTATTTAATGAGAAACTATTTTGTTCTGTAAACCTCCATCTAAAGTGAGAATAGCAGCACAACTAGAAGAACGTAATCAATGTCACAGAATTGTACATGCAGAAATTTTTGAAATGGTGTCTCTTTGGCTATGTATATTTTCACCAAAAAAAAAAAAAAAAAGGTCCTCCAAGGCCGAGAAGGGAATGTGTTGACATGTCGTGGGGTTGTTAACCAATGTCATAAAACAATATGTGTACTGACTGTTTAATGAGAAGCTATTTGTTCTGTAAACCTTCACCTCAAGTACAATAAAAAAAGAAAAGAAAAAATCCAAAAAAAAGAACACTACTCAGCATCTGGAGAGTTCTAAGAAAGGAGTAAGCACTTTCTCAAAAGCCATAGGCAGTGGTAGGGCTGGGATACCTGGGGAGCCACTAGAAGAAACCAGCAAAATGACAGATTACCAAACCTACTAACAGGCCTCAAACACTGCTGTAGTATACTGGTTTCACCTCAAAGGCAAAAATATGCATAGCCAAACGTGAGATGCTTGCAGGTTTATATACCTGTGCTCTGTGAATTATACCCTGGGATTCTATGTACAAGGTCTAGAGCTGTGTTGTCCACCCTGTAGCCATCAGGTACATGTGACAATTGAGAATTTGAAATGTTGCTGGTCTGAATTTAGACATGCTGTAAGTGTAAAATTCACACTAAATTTCAATGACTTAGTGTGAGAAAAAGAATGTAAAACCTCTCCAATACTTTTGTATTGATTGTTACTGTTGTTGTGTGCCACCTCGTCAATTCTGACTCATGGCACCCCTATAGGACACAGTAGAACTACCCCATAGGGTTTGCTAGTCTGAAGTCTTTACGAGAGTAGATCGCCAGGTCTTTTTCTCCCAAGGAGCGGCTGGTGTATTCGAACCGCAGGCTTTTCAGTTAGTAGCAAAGCGCTTAACCATTGCGGAGCAGGGCTCCTTTTGTAATTATTGCATGTTGAAACTATATAATATTTTGGACATTATAATTTTCAGTGGCTGATTCTTCAGAAGTAGATCGCCCGGCCTTTCTTCCGAGGCACCTCTGGATGCACTCAAACCTCCAATCTTTCGGTTAGCAGCCAAGCCCATTAACCGTTCGCACCACCCAGGGATGCCACAGAATACTCCAGCATATTAATTGAAAGTGTGATCTCCCTCAGAGAAAACAAATCAAGCAATATGTCTATTTGCAAAACAATTCCTTGTTCACTAAAAAGATGGAAAGTTGAAAACTTAACATTAAGGCTTAAAAACGAACTCTGTAATCAAACGGTGCCAGCTGGACCCTCCAGCTTTTCACTCATATTCTTCTCAGAGGAAAACAGGCGATACTGAAGAAGCCATGGGGATTGAAAGTTGGTACCACTTGGGAGGGATGAAACTGAATGGTGTCCATAGAACTTGCTAACATCTCTTAGAGATATTTACGGAAATGAGCATTGAAGACCACTAAGTTGTATGGGAAAAGGCAGCTCTACAAGTTAACTTTGCAGTTCCATCGGAGCCTAACATGTCCCCGGGGTGAGCCTGTGGTGAAATAGGGTACGGTGGCCACTAGACCAGTGAGGAAGCTTGATGTTCAGCAAAACCCAAAGAAAATGGCAATCCAGTTACTTTGTTCAAGGGCACCAATGTCACTACAATGAACTGGTTTTCCAAATGGTTCATCTATTGATTTCTGATAGCAGAAGAAGCAGTGATAATGAAAAAAGATGGCCAGTCATCATTAATTACGTTGACTTATTTATCTATTTATTGAATGTTTTATTGTGTTTTAGGCGAAAGTTTACACAGCAAATTAGGTTCCCATTTATCAATTTTTGTACAGGTTGTTCTGTGACATTGGTTACAATTTTCACAATGTGTCAATATTCTCGTTATTTCCTTTCAGATAGTTCTCTTCCTATTTATCTAGCTTCCTTACCCCCTCCTTGCCTTCACGTCTTTGCTTTGAGGTAAACGGGGACCATTTGGTCCCATATAGTTGATTGTTTAAGGGAGCACATTCCTCACAGGTGATATTGTTTACTTCATAAGCCAATCTATTATTTGGCTGAAAGGAGACCTCTGGGAGTGGCTTCAGTTCCAAGTTAAAAGGGTATCTTAAGGCTTTAGTCTCAGGGGTTCCTCTAGTCTCTATCTGTTCAGTAAGTCTGGTCTTTTCTTAGGAATTTAAGTTGTGTTCTACATCTTACTCCCATTATATCTGGACCTTCTATTGTATCCCAGGTCAGAACGGTCGATAGTGGTAGCTGGGCACCATCTAGTTTTTCTGGTCTCAGGCTAGAAGAGGCCATGGTTCGTGTGAGCTATTAGTTCTGTGGACTAGTCTCTTCTTTAAGTCTTTGGTTTCCTTCATTGTCTTTTGCTTCAGATGGGAAGAGACCAATTGTATTTTAGATGGTTGCTCACAAGCTTTTAAGATCCCAGACGCTACTCACCAAACTAGGATATAGAACATTATTTTTATTAACTATGTTATGCCAATTGACTGAATTGTCCCATGAGTCTAAGACTATGGTCTCAAGTCCTTTAACCCAGTAAACCAATCCTGCAAGGTGTTTGGATATGTCTAGGAGGTCTCCGTAACTCTGCCCACTATGTACTTTATTATATATATGAATATATATGTAATACACCTGTCGCAGTTATCTAGTCCTGCTATAACAGAAATACTACAAGTGGATGGCTTTAACAAACAAAAATTTATTCTCTCACAGTTTAGAAGGCTAGAAGTCCAAATTCAGGATGTCAGCTCCAGGAGAAGGCCTTCCCTCTCTGTTGGCTCTAGGGGAAGGTCCTTGTCTCCTTTCAACATCTGCAGGCCCAATGTTCCTTGGAGATTTCCACGTGTCTTGGCATCAGTCTTCCCCTGCTTAATCAATAAATGCCCGGAGGCACCTACTCCACCAGGAAGCCTCCTGTTCAAAGGCACTCAACTCTCTCGCTCTGTGGG
The DNA here is from genome assembly GCA_030035585.1 of Dugong dugon. Lineage (NCBI taxonomy): Eukaryota > Metazoa > Chordata > Mammalia > Sirenia > Dugongidae > Dugong > Dugong dugon. Next base: position 161,673,614 of record CM057483.1, on the reverse strand, counting down.
TCAGCTCCAATGCCGTTTTGTGCCTGTCTCTTGGTTCTGCTGCTGCCATTTCTCTGCAGCTGCTTCTCACTGTCTGTGCCATCTCTGGTGTTACAGCTCTCCTCACATCCTTCTGAGGATTGTGTTTGATGTCCATAATGTCCATAATTCCACCAACAGTCTCTTCAAGGCAATCTAGGCTTTCACTATTAGACACCTTAAACTCCTCCAACTTCTACCCATTCACAGTTTCAAAACCACCTTCACATTTTAGGTATCTGTAAGAGCAGCACCCCACTCTCAGTACCAAATGTCTTAGGCTGGGTTCTCTAGAGAAGAAAAAACAGTGAAGCATATATATATATAGAGAGAGATTTATCTCCAGGAAATAGCTCACGCAGTTGTAGAGCCTGGCAAGTCTTGAGTCCATGGGTTAGGCATCAGGTTGGAGACTTCTCTTGACTTCACGTAGCTGCAGGAGCTGATGAACCCAAGATCGGCAGGTCAGACAGCAGGCTGCTGGCTCACAGGCTGTGGAGGCCAATGAATCCCAAGATCAGCAGGCAATACGGCAGGCCACTGGCTCAAGTACCAAGAACTGGAGGCCAGATGATGACGAGCCAGACGCAGAATCCAGAGCAAGCAAGCGAGCTTTGCCAGAATGTCCATATATATATTGGATGCAACCCACACCCCTAAGGAAACTCCCCTTACAACTGATTGGCTGATCACATCAGATCACATCATGGAGGATGACTACATCATTACATAACTGCCAAACCATTGAGAATCATGGCCCAGCCAAGTTGACACAACCTTAACCATCACAATGTCCAAAGTAAGTGAGATGACATTTCACCATTCTTGCTTCCAAGGAGCATTCTGGCTGTACTTCTTCCAAGACAGATGTGTTCGTTCTTCTGGCAGTCCATGGTATATTCAATATTCTTCACCAACACCGTAATTCAAAGGCATCAATAGATTTGTTTAAAGCCCAACTTCCCCTCTGGCCGGTCAGGTCCAAGCAGGCAGCCTGCTCACCAGCGTAGCCTCAGCTCATGGCACCATGCCTGGCTCCTGCTGGGGCTCATTTGTTGAGTGAAGAGGTTTATAGTAACGTTCCGTGTGTTACGCTACACCACTGCTCCAGTATTCTAAGCTGTCAAGGTAATGCCATCCTGGGCTTCACTGGATTCCAAGTTCAAGGGACGTTTCCAAAAGCAAAAATGAGGTAACATCAGAGAAGTTTACTGTTTCTTAAGTGCCCTTCGTTCTGGTCCTGTTACATTCATCATTAGCCTGCAGATAAAGCACTTGTTTATAACTGACTTTACCAAGTGTAATCATAAAAATGGGAAACTTCCATTTCAGCCAAACTACCCCTTTGTGACTTTAAAGTAACCCCACTGTGCTTGCGGTCCCTCTCCCTGTGAGGCCTATTCTGGAGTTTAACCTACCTTGTGGGCTTTTCATTTGAAGCCTCTTTTGATCTGCAAGCTGTAATTTTCTCAAGTGGAGCCCTGAAGCTCTTTAATATTTTTGTTTACCAGAATTATTCATTTCATTTCTGCCTGTGCCTGGTAGATGAATTTTCTGTAGCATCTTACAAAATAATGCTCCAACACCTTAGAGCACCAGAGAACAGTAAAGGGGTCAAAAACCACCACAAAAAATTTAACTGAGCAGTTAAAATACTTAAATTAGTATCAGAAAGCACATTCATTGGGGAAAATTAGGAAGCATGCTAGATGAGAATGTTGTGTAACAGGGCCAGGACTGGTGGAGGTGAGGGAGGTGAGATGGTTGGATCCTGTATTTATTTAAAATTTTGATATTTTGTTCATTGTGAATTTTTTGCATTAATTTTGATTTAAAATATTGCATTGATTGTTATGGGTTGAATTGTGTCCCCCCCAAATATGTGTTGTAAATCCTAAGCCCTATACCTGTAGAATAGAAGTCCTGGTGGTGCAATGGTTAAACTGTTATCTGCTAACCGAAAGGTTGGTAGGTCGAACATACCCAGCAGCTCCACAGGAGAAAGAAAGACCTGGTGATCTGCTCATGTAAAGATCACAGCCCCAAAAACCCTATGGGACAGTTCTACTCTGTCACATGAGGTCACTCTGAAGGGAAAATCAACTCAAGGGCATCTAACAACGATAACAACATACCTGTGGCTATAATCCCATTTGAGAATAGGATTTTCTTTGTTATGTTAATGAGGTCATATCAGTGTAGGCTGTGTCTTAAACCAATCCCTTTTGAGATATAAAAAGAGTAGATTAGGCACAAAATCTAGCTAGCACAAATGAGGGAAAGATAGATGCCACATGGGCATCTCCAAGGAACGCCAAGAAGCTGAGACAAAGATTTCTCACCAGAGTAGACAGAGAGAGCCTTCCCGTAGTGCTGATGCCCTGAATTTGGACTTCTAGCCTCCTAAACCATGAGAAAATTAATTTTTGCTCTTTAAAACCACCCCCTGGTGGTATTTCTGTTCAGCAGCACTAAGAAACTGAGACAAAGGTATTATTGATCCTTCCTCAAAAAGTTAAACATAGAATTACGATATCACTCAGCAATTCCACTCCTAAGTATATACCCAAAAGAACTGAAAACAGAGACTCAAACAAATACTGTACTTTTACAGGTAGGTTCATAGCAGCACTATCCACAATCATCAAAAATGTGGAAATAACCACCACCTTTTCTATGTGTGTGTGCATTAGGTGAAGTTTACAGCACAAAGTAATTTCTCATTCAAAAATTTGTACACGAATTTTTTGTGACATTGGTTGCAATCCCCACGATATGTCAGCACTCTCCCCCTTTCTACCCTGGGTTCCCTGTTTCCACTTGTTCAGTTTTCCTGTCCCTTCCTGCCGTCTCGTCTTTGCTTTTGGGCAGGTGTTGCCCATTTGGTTTCATACACTTGATTGAACTAGGAAGCACATTCCTCATGTGTTACTGTTGGTTTTATAGGCCTGTCTAATCTTTGGCTGAAAGATTAATTTCGGGAGTGACTTCAGTACTGAGTTAGAAGGGTGTCTGGGGACCATAGTCTCAGGGGTTCCTCCAGTCTCAGTCAAACAAGTAAATCTGGTCTTTTTTTGTGAATCTGAATTTTGTTCTACATCTTTCTCCCGCTCTGCCTGGGACCCTCTACTGTGATCCCTGTCAGTGTGGTCAGTGGTGGCAGCTGGGCACCATCTAGTTCTTCTGGGCTCAGGCTGGTGGAGGGTGCAGTTCATGTGGTCCGCTAGTCCTTTGTCTTTGGTTTTCTTCATTCTCCTTTGCTCTGGACAGGATGGGACCAATAGATGTATCTTAGATGGCCACTCGCAAGTGTTTAAGACCCCGGACACTACTCAGCAAAGTAGAAAGTAAAACGTTTTCTTTATGAACTATGTTATACCAATTGACCTTGATGTCCTCAAAGACCATGGACCCTGGCCCTCGGCCCCAGTATCTTGGTGCCTCAAGGTGTTTGGATATGTCTAGGAAGCTTCTATTACTGTGTCCCATTTATGCTCTATTATATGGATATTCATGCCATACGTACACATACGTATGTAAAAATACCCACAGCCTTACCTACATATGTATGTGTATGTGGGTATACTCCTATACATCCTCCTTCCCTTATTCAGTGTATGTATCTGCTTGTAAGTTATTGTTTCTATTGTTGTTGTAGGATTGTATATGCTATAGTATTTATTGTTTGCCTCTTTGTGTGTGTGTGTGTGTGTGTGTGTGTGTGTGTGTGTGTGTTCCTCTAAGTGTCTTCCTTTGCCTAGGTCAAGTTGTGCTGACTTCCCCTATATTGTGTATTCTTTCCCTTTCACCAAAGTTAACACTTGTTTACTATCTAGTTAGTGATTTACCCTCGCTATCCCTCCCCTCCCTCATAACCATCAAAGATTGTTTCTTTCAATGTGTAAACCTTGAGTTCTTGTAATAGTGGTCTCAGACAATATTTGTCCTTTTGTGATTGTCTTATTTCACTCAGCATAATGTTCTCCAGATTCATCCATGTTGTGAAATGTTTTGTGGATTCATCGTTGTTCTTTAACGTTGCATACTATTCCATTGTGCGTATGTACCATAGTTTATTCATTCATCTGTTGATGGGCACCTAGGTTGTTTCCATCTTTTTGCTATTGTGAACAGTGCTGCAATGAATATGGATGTGTATATATCTATTTGTGTAACAGCTTATTTCTCGAGGATATATTCCAAGGAGTGGGATTGCTGGATCGTATGGTATTTCTGTTTCTAGCTTTTTAAGGAAGTGCCGTATCGTTTTCCATAGTGGTTGTACCATTTTACATTCCCACCAGCACTATATGAGAGTTCCAATCTTCACACAACCTCACCAGCATTTATTGTTTTCTGAATTTTTGATCAATGCCATTCTTGCAGGTGTGAGATGGTATTTGATCATTGTGGTTTTGATTTGCATCTCTCTAATGGCTAATGATGGCAAGCATCTTATTTGTTGGTCGCCTGAATGTCCTCTTTAGTGAAGTGTCTGTCCATGTCCTTTGCCCATTTTGTGATTGGGTTGCTTGTCTTTTTATTGTTGAGTTGTTGAAGTTTTCAGTATATTTCAGAGATTAAACCTTTATCAGATATGTTGTTGCCAAAGATTTTTTTCCCAGTCTGTAGGTTCTCTTTTTACTCTCTTGGAGAAGTCTTTTGATGAGCATAAGTGTTTAATCTTTAGGAGGTCTTAGTTACCTAGTTTATCTTCTGGAGAAGACTGTGTACTACGTTGCTATTGGGTGGAGTGCTCTGTATATGTCTATGAGGTCAAGTTAGTTGACTGTGTTCCTTAGACCTTCTGTATCTTTTCTGAGCTTCTTTCTAGTTGTTCTGTTCATCGTCAAAAGTGACAATCACCACTTTTATCAACAGATACATGGATAAACAAAATGTAGTCTATCTACACAATAGGATTTTATTCAGTCGTAAAAAGGAAGTACTGATATATACCACAACATGGATGTACCTCGAAATCATTATGCTGAGTGAAAGAAGCCAGACACAAAAGACAAAATATTGTATGATTCCAATTACATGAAATACCCAAAATAGGTGAATCCATAGAAACAGAAAACAAATTGGTGGTTGCAGGGGCTGAGAAGAAGAGGGAAATGGGGAGTGACTGCTTCACGGGTATGAGTGTTTCCTTTTGGGATGATGAAAATTCTGTGGAACTAGAGGTAGTGGTTGCACAACATTGTGAATGTACTAAATGCCATTGAATTGTTCACTTTAAAATGGTTAATTTCTCTCAACAAAATTCTAGCCAATAGAATTCAGCATCACATCAAAAAAATAATATACCACAACCAAGTAGGATTTATACTAGGTATGCAAGGATGGTTCAACATTAGAAAATCAATCAATGTAATCCACCACATAAATAAAAGGAAAGAAAAGAATCACATGATCATCTCAATTGACACAGAAAAGGCATTCAACGAAGTCCAACATGCATTCCTGATAAAGACTCTCACTAACATAGGTATAGAAAGGAAATTTCTCAACATAATAAAGGGCATCTATGCAAAATCAATGGCCAACATCATTTTTAATGGAGAGAGGCTAAAAACATTCCCCTTGAGAAGAGGAACAAGACAAGGATGCCCTTTATCACCACTCCTATTTAACATTGTGCTGGAAGTCCTAGATAGAGCAATAAGACAAGACACAGAGAAATAAAAGGCATCCAAATTGGTAGGGAAGAAGTCAAATTATCTCTATCTGCAGATGACATGATCTTATACACAGAAAACCCCAAAGAATCCACAAGAAAACTACTGGAACTAATAGAAGATTTCAGCAATGTATCAGGATACAAGATAAACATACAAAAATCAGTTGGATTCCTCTACACCAACAAAGAGAACCTTGAAGAGGAAATCACCAAATCAATACAATTTACAATAGCCCCCAGGAAGATAAAATACTTAGGAATAAACCTAATCAGAGACGTAAAAAACCTATACAATGAAAACTACAAGACACTACTTCAAGAAACCAAAAGAGACCTGCATAAGTGGAAAAACATACCTTGCTCATGGATAGGAAGACTCAACATTGTGAAAATGTCAATTCGACTCAAAGCAATTTACAAATACAATGCAATCCCAATCCAAATACCAACAACATTCTTTAAAGAGATGGAAAAACTAATCATTAGCTTAATTTGGAAAGGGAAGAAGCCACAGATAAGCAAAGCACTACTGAAGAAGAATAAAGTAGCAGGACTCGAACTACCTGAACTCAGAAACTGCTATACAGCTACAGTAGTCAAAACCGCCTGGTACTGGTACAATGACAGATACATTGACCAATGGAACAGAATTGAGAATCCAGATGTAAATCCATCCACCTATGGTCACCTGATCTTCAACAAGGACCCAAAGTCCATCAAACGGGGAAAAGACAGTCTTTGTAACAAATGGTGCTGGCAAAACTGGATGTCCACCTGCAAAAAAATGAAATAGGACCCATACCTCACACCATATACAAAAACTACTTCAAAATGGATCAAAGACCTGACTATAAAGCCTAAAACTATAAAGTTCATAGAAGAAAAAATAAGATCAATGCTAGAGGCCCTAATACACGGCATTTAACAGCATACAAACCATAATCAACAACACACAAACTCCAGAAGATAAGCTAGATAACTGGGATCTTCTAAAAATTAAACACTTACGCTCATCAAAAGACTTCACCGAAAGAGTAAAAGGAGAACATACAGACTGGGAAAAAATTTTTGGACAGTACAAGTCAGACAAAGGCCTAATCTCTAAAATCTACAAGAAAATCCAACACCTCTACAACAAAAAGACAAATAATCCTATTAAAAAATGGGCAAAGGAAATGAACAGAGGCTTCACCAAAGAAGACATTCAAGTGGCCAACAGACACATGAGGAAATGCTCGCAATCACTAGCCATTAGAGAAATGCAAATTAAAACCACAATGAGATACCATCTCACCCCGGCATTACTGGCACGAATCGAAAAAACTGGAAATAACAAATGTTGGAGAGGCTGCGGGGAGATCGGAACTCTTATGCACTGCTGGTGGAAAACGATATGATGCTTCCTAGAAAGCTAGAAATAGAAATACCATACCATCCAGTAATCCAACTCCTAGGAATATATCCTAGAGAAATAAGAGCCATCACACGAACAGACATATGCACACCCATGTTCATTGCAGCATTGTTCACAATAGCAAAAAGATGGAAATAACCTAGATGCCCATCAACAGATGAATGGGTAAAGAAACCATGGTACGTACACACAATGGAGTATTATGTAACGATAAAGAACAATGATGAAGCTGTGAAGCATCTCATAACATGGATGAAACTGGACGACATTATGCTGCGTAAAATAAGTCAGTCACAAAAGGACAAATATTGTATGAAACCTTTACTGTAAAAACTCTTGAAAAAGTTTACACACAAAAAGAAATAATCTTTGTTGGTTACGAGGGATGGGAGGGGTAAGGGGAGGAAAGACTAAATAAGCAATAGATAAGTGGTAACTTTGGTGAAGGGTAAGACAGTACACAATACTGGGGAAGCCAGCACAACTTGTACAAGGAAAGGTCATGGAAGCTCCATAGAGACATCCAAACTCCCCGAGGGACTGAATTACTGGGCAGAGGGCTGTGGGGACCATGGTCTCGGGGAACATCTAGCTCAACTGGCATAACACAGTTTATAAAGACAATGTTCTACATTCTACCTTGGTGAGTAGTGACTGGGGACTGAAAAGCCTGTGAGCCGCCATCTAAGATACTCCACTGGTCTCACCCCTTTGGGAGCAAGGGAGAATGAAGAGAACAGGATACAAGGAAAAGATTAGTCCAAAGGACTAATGGACCACAGCTACCACGGCCTCCACCAGACTGAGTCCAATACAGCTAGATGGTGCCCGGCTACCACCACTGACTGCTCTGACAGGGAGCACAGTAGAGAGTCCCAGACAACATGGAGAAAAATGTAGAACAAAATTCTAACTCATAAAAAAAGACCAGATTTACTGGCCTGACAGAGACTGGAGAAACCCAGAGAGTATGGGCCCCTGGACACCCTTTTAGCTCAGTAATGAAGTCACTCCCGAGGCTCACCCTTCAGCCAAGGATTAGACAGCCCCATAAAACAAAACGAGAGTAATGGGGCACAACAGTCCAGAGACAATGACTAGAAGGCAGGAGGGGACAGGAAAGCTGGTAATAGGGAACCCAAGGTTGAGAAGGGACAGTGTCGACATGTCGTGAGGTTGTTAATCATTGTCATAAAACAATATGTGTACTGTTTAATGAGAAACTTTTCTGTAAACCTTCATCTAAAGTACAATTTTAAAAAAGGTTAATTTTATCTTACATGAATTTCACCTCAATTATAAAATATATATATGTTGACACCTATTAGGATGACTTATATTAAAAAATGGAAAAAATAAATGTTGATGAGGATATGGAGAAATCAGAACACTCGTACATTGTTGGTGGGAATGTAAATGGTACAGTTGCTGTGGAAAACAGTTTGGCCGTTCTCAAAAAGTTAAACAGAGCTACCACATAACCCAGCAATTCCTCTCCTAGGTATAGACCCAAAACAATCGAAAGCAGTGACTCAAAAAGACACGTGTACACCTAAGCTCACTGCAGCATTATTCACAATAGCCAAAAGGTGGAGACAACCTAAGTGTCCATCAGCAGATGAATGGATAAACAAAGCGTGGTATATACACACAATGGAATACTACTCAGCCATAAAGAGAAATGAAGGTCTCATACATGCTGTGCCATGAACTAACCTTGAAAACATTACACTGAGTGAAATAAGTCAGTCACAAAAGGACAAATATTGTATGATCCCACTTATAGGAAATATCTGGAATAAGTAAACCCATCAAGACAAAAGAAGATCAGTGATTACTAGGGGATAGGGGAAGGGGGAATGAGGGAATCATCATAATGTCCACTTCAAATTGGTGAATTATACTTTATGTGAATTACTGCTCAATAAAGATTTTTAAAAGAAATATATAAAGATGATCTTGCTTCCTGACTTTTTTGGTGCCCCTTAAATTTTGTGCCTGAGGTGTCTTACTTGCCACCCTATAGACTGGGTACCTGTTTAATTTTACTTTTAGCTGGAAAAGGGGGTAAACAAGGTGAGAAATTGAAATAAGCTTGGGTTACACACAGGTCTGCAGCTGAGTTCCAGGCAACAGGATGACTAATTTCTAACTCAAAGTTAGCTACAGCATGTGTCTTGCTACCCTCCCTACACAACACCGTGCAAGCTCAGCTACCAGGGGCCTGGCTCCCCATCTACCCTCCCCACACAACACCGTGCAGGCTCAGCTACCGGGCGCCCTGCTCCTCATCTACCCTCTCTACACAATACCGTGCAGGCTCAGCTACTAGGGGCCCTGCTCACCATCTACCCTCCCCACAAGACACCGTGCAGGCTCAGCTACCTGGCCCTTCTCACCATCTACCATCCCCACACAACACCGTGCAGGCTCAGCTACCGGGGGCCCTCACCATCTACCCTCCCCACACCATACCGTGCAGGCTCAGCTACCGGGGGCCCGGCTCCCCATCTACCCTCCCCACACAACACCGTGCAGGCTCAGCTACCGGGCGCCCTGCTCCCCATCTACCCTCCCTATACAATACCATGCAGGCTCAGCTACCGGGGGCCCTGCTCACCATCTACCTTCCCCACACAACACCGTGCACATGCAGGCTCAGCTACGGGGGGCCCTGCTCCTCATCTACCCTCCCTATACAACACCGTGCAGGCTCAGCTACCGGGGGCCCTGCTCACCATCTGCCCTCCCTACACAACACCGTGCAGGCTCAGCTACCAGGGGCCCAGCTCACCATCTACCCTCCCCACACAACACCGTGCAGGCTCCGCTACCGGGCGCCCTGCTCCTCATCTACCTTCCCTATACAACACCGTGCAGGCTCAGCTACCGAGGGCCCTGCTCCCCATCTACCCTCCCCACACAACACCATGCAGGCTCAGCTACAGGGGGCCCTGCTCACCATCTTGACATCACGATACGCCGGACAAAACACAAACACATTTCTCCCCCATTAGGTTGCTGGGAAAAGTTTAATCAATTAGTGGAATTTGTGATAACCAAGATCACCTCTGGAGGCAAAAGAAAACGACCCCTGTGATTCTTGTTCAGTGGAAGTAGGAATTATTCGATCTCCTTTGAGACTTTACATTCCATGTTTGTTGAAGAACAGAGTGATTTTACAAAAGTGTGGTGATTCCTTCAGATAGTTCCTTCATCTTGACTTCAATTACTTCAGAAACTTAGAAAAAAATAAAAAGAATGTAAGTATTAGCAATCTCTAAAATGAATCACATAAGTCTTTAACATATCTCCAGTTAACCTTTGCACTCTTTTGGTTTGCCGCTAAAGGTCTCCATGTTTGATGCAAACATACATAGCCACAGATTAGCTTCTCCCCTGGTGAACGTGAATCTTCTGTCCCTGAGTGAAATCTAAAGAAAGCCTACACTTTTTACACATTCTTAAAAAGCTGCCTCCCTGCTAAGGAGCAGCTCATCCAATTCAAGGCCTGCCATAACTCCTAGGGTTATCCCAGGTAGTATCTGCCTTTGCGCATAAATTTAATAAAGCTATCCAGCCTGCTCTCCTCTCTACTAGAGCAAATTAGAGCTGCAGGGAAAATAAGCTACCCTTGGAAACCAAGTCAGGCTCTTGAAGCTCCCCATAAATAAATAAAATACTGTTTTATTTTATACAAATCCAAGGAAATCTTTTCCAAGAGTGATCTAGACCGGGGGTCAGCAAGCTGTTTTTGTGAATAAAGTTTTATTGGAATGCAGCTACACCCATTTTTATAAGTCTTGTCCATGGCTGCTACGGCAGAGTTGAGTAGTTGCCACAGAGACCGTGTGGCCTGCAAAGCCTAAAATATTCACTATCTGGTCCTTTACAGAAAAGGTTTGCGAACCTCTGACCTAGAATGTAATAACTCCAACCACAACAGCTTCTTGGTATGCGTTTATTGATTTACTTATACATTTATTCCTGGCCTCAGGTGCATTCCATTTTCCCCAGATGCTAACTCTGCATCCAGTGCTGCGCTCCATCAGCTGTCAAGTCTCTCCTGCTAACTATCGGGGCATCCTGAGGGAGCAGGACCCTGCAAGACACATCCTACAACACCGTCTTCTACACCAAGACAGCAGCTTGTCTGTAACACAAACGAAACTTGAAAAATTCTGTGTTACCTTCTCAGGCAGTCCCTGTTACTCCAAGTCATGTATCCATTTCAGTTTATTTCCAACTCAGCTACCCTTGCTTCTGAAAAGCTGTCATCACTGGCATCGCTGTATCTATCACTAGATCCAAAGAGGAACTAATTTAGCAAAGTATATATTTAAAAAAAGACAATTATTCTATTCACAATCCCAAACACTTTCTATAATTAACCCCCACTCAGGAAAAATACTAAGGAATATTCTATTATCTGCCCTGGTGGCACAGTGGTTAAGGCTCGGCTGCTAACTAGAAGGTCAGCAGTTGGAATCGCTTGGAAACCCTATGGGGCAACTCTACTCTGTCCTATAGGGTCACTATGAGTCAGAATAGACTTGACGGCAACAGGTTTTGCTTTGTTTTTTGTTTTGGTAAGGAATATTCTATTACCAGTTTCTAACCATTATAGGGAAAGGTTAATCCAACCACACACAAAGGCCTCCTTCTTTTGCCAGAGGAACTGATGACTTGCTTTCACATTACACTGGAAGTGACTTATTCTGAAAATTTATAAAAGTGTTTCAATTTAGATTGAAATTTATAATTTTCTGAAGACCACAAAAGGCTTAAAAAAGCAGACTGCTCTCCTGCTTCCCCTTACTTGTCCTTTGCTTTCTATTAGAGGTGTTAGATTAACAAACTGATTTAAAATGAAAGCTGGAGCTGATGGACCATTTACATCTACTCTTGTCATACTCGGACCTAAATCTTAATCCACTTAAAGTTGAGCATCACTTAGTCCCATTTCTCCTGATCTCAATTTGTTCTCAAGTGCAATAACACAGCATAAAATAGTACCTGGCTGCTCAAGAGTCCTTTCATTTTTCATCCCCAGTGACAACTGTTTCCTCTGGCAAAATGAAAGGGCTAGAGAACAGCAAAGGTCACTGCAGATCCCTGATGATGTTTGTCAAATGTCAGCCTTTTCTTTAGCGGCAGGTTGTGTTTTGCTTCTGTGTCTGAGGACCACCGAAGCTCCTCCGTTATGGAGGAACCAGTCATCCCACAGTCAGAAAACTCGACAAGGAGCTTGAACTTGGTGATCATTTCAACTAAGCACATGCATGTTGGCTCAAGACCCAGGAAACACCCAGCAGTGCACAGAAAAAAAACAGTTAATGTATTCTCTAACCTTGTCTTGAAATCTTATCTGCTTCAGATCATATTTTCACTATGATTTATGGGTCAGTAGCATGAAAGTTTTCCATTCCAATGAACACTCTCATAGGTTCAAGGATTTGACAAATAATTTGCACAATTATGCTACTTTCAAATTAGAAATATACAGGATGCTCTGACTACCTTCAGAGTCACATGCAGTATTCAAAATTAGCCTGATGATTGACATACATGTCACCCTGTTGGGTTCCCTTAAAAATCTACCTTCCCCATGAGTTAGCCCTGCAATTCTACTTTTACTCTAGTTGTGGGCTCGGTGTAGGGTTCCTCTTGCTCGGCTCCAAATATGTCAGCAAGTCAATCAACTCCACAAGCCCGGCCAGAGTTCTACCGATCTCTGGAAACAGCACTGCCAGGAGGTTTTTTACGCCTTACCATCTCCAGCCTTGGCTGAGCTTTTGCTAATTTGTAGCCGTAAAAGTCTTAAATCCATAACAGGTGAAATTTCACTTTTTTGTAAAGAAGAGGGAACAACTGGAGAAACTCTATGCTGACAGATGTGAAAACAAATATTTACTCTAAACATATTGACTATCAATAAATAAACAAAATCATAAAAGGCAATCTATGTGTCCTGGTTTGTATCTTCACTGACCTCCTCACTCTCCTCCATAGCTTTTGGACAGAATACCAGAAAAGGAGGTAGGGGTTAGAGTATGGAGAGGAGAGAGAACAGATGAAGAATTGCCAGAAAACCTTGAGAACAGGAACCAGACAAGGATGCCCTTTCTCACCACTCTTACTCAACATTGTGCTGGAGGTCCTAGCCAGAGCAATTAGGCTAGAAAAAGAAAGAAAGGGCATCCAAATTGGTAAGGAAGAACTCAAAGTATCTCTATTTGCAGACGATATGATCTTACACAGAGAAACCCCAAAGAATCCACAAGAAAACTATTGGAACTAATAGAAGATTTGAGCAAAGTATCAGGATACTAGATAAACATACAAATATCAGTTGGATTCTTCTACACCAACAAAGAGAACTTCCAAGAGGAAATCACCAAATCAATACTATTTACAATAGCCCCCAAGAAGATAAAATACTTAGGAATAAATCTAACCAGAGGTGTAAAAGATCTGTACAATGAAAACTACAAGACACTGCTGCAAGAAACCAAAAGAGACCTGCGTAAGTGGAAAAACATACCTTGCTCATGGATAGAAGACTCAACATTGTGAAAATGTCAATTCCACCCAAAGCAATTTACAGATACAATGAAATCTCGATCCAAATTCCACTGGCATTTTTTAATGAGATGGAGAAATAAATCACCAACTTCATATGGAAAAGGGAAGAGGCCCTGAATAAGTAAAGCATTACTCAAGAAGAACAACAAAGTGGGAAGCCTCACACTACCTGGTTTGAGAACCTATTATACCGCCACAGTAGTCAAAACAGCCTGGTACTGGTACAACAGATACATAGACCAATGGAACAGAATTGAGAATCCAGATGTAAATTCATCCACCTATGAGCAGCTGATATTTGACAAAGGCCCAAAGCCCATTAATTGGGGAAAAGATAGTCTCTTTAACAAATGGTGCTGGCATAACTGGATATCCATCTGCAAAAAAACTGAAACAAGACCCATACCTCACACCACGCACAAAAACTAACTCAAAATGGATCAAAGACCTAAATATAAAATCGAAAACGATAAAGATCATGGAAGAAAAAATAGGGACAACGCTAGGAGCCCTAACACATAGCATAAACACAATATGAATCATAAGTAACAATGCGCAAACACCAGAAGAGAAACTAGATAACCAGGAGCTCCTAAAACTCAAACACTTACGCTCGTCAAAAGACTTCACCAAAAAAGTCAAAAGACGACCTACAGACTGGGAAAAAAATTTTGGCTACGACAAATCCGATCAGCATCTAATCTCTAAAATCTACAAGATACTGCAAAATCTCAACAACAAAAAGACAAATAACCCAATTAAAAAATGGGCAAAGGATACGAACAGGCATTTTGTCAAAGAAGACACTCAGGCGGCTAAGAGACGCATGAAGAAATGCTCACAGTCATTAGCCATTAGAGATATGCAAATCAAAACTACAATGAGATACCAACTCACCCCAGCAAAGTTAGCATTAATCCAAAAAACACAAAATAATAAATGTTGGAGAGGCTGTGGAGAGACTGGAACACTTATACACTATTGGTGGGAATGTAAAATGGTACAACCACTTTGGAAATTGATTTGGCGCTTCCTTAAAAAGCTAGAAATAGAAGTACCATACGATCCAGCAATCCTGCTCCTTGGAATATATCCTAGAGAAATAAGAGCCATCACACGAATAGATATATGCACACCCATGTTCACTGCAGCACTGTTCACGATAGTAAAAAGATAGAAATAACCTAGATTCCCAACAATGGACAAATGAATAAACAAATTATGGTATATTCACACAATGGAATACTACTCAATGATAAAGAACAATGATGAATCTGTGAAACATCTTATAACAAGGAGGAATCTGGAGGTCATTATGCTGAGTGAATTTAGTCAGTCACAGAAGGACAAATATTGTATAAGACCACTATTATAAGAACTCAAGAAAAGGTTTAAACACAGAAGAAAACATTCTTTGATGGTTACGAGGGAGGGAGGGGGTATTCAATAACTAGACAGTAGATAAGAATTACCACTGGTGAAGGGAAGGACAGCACACACTACAGGGGAAGTCAGCACAACTGGACTAAACCAAAGCTAAGAAGTTTCCTGAATACAACCAAACACTTCGAGGGACAGAGTAGCAGGGGCGGGGGTGTGGGGACCATGCTTTCAGGGGACATTTAGGTCAATTGGCATGACAAAGTTTATTAAGAAAAGGTTCTGCATCCCACTTTGGTGAGTGGCATCTGGGGTCTTAAAAGCTAGCAAGCAGCCATCTAAGATGCATCAATTGGTCCCAACCACTTGCAGTAAAGGAGAATGAAGAACACCAAAGACACAAGAACAGTATTAGCCCAAGAGACAGAAAGGGCCACATAAACCAGAGACTTCATCAGCCTGAGACCAGAAGAACTAGATGGTTCTCGGCTACGACCAATGACCGCCCTGACAGGGAACACGACAGAGAGTCCCTGATGGAGCAGGAGAAAGGTGGGGTGCAGAACTCAAATTCTAGTAAAAAGATCAGACTTAATCGTCTGAGACTGGAGGAACCCCAGAAAGCATGGCCCCCGGACTCTGTCAACCCAGAACTAAAACAATTCCTGAGGCCAACTCTTCAGACAAAGATTGGACTGGACTGTGGGACATAAAGTGATACTCGTGAAGAGTGTGCCTCTTAGCTCAAGTAGATACATGAGACTAAATGGGCAGCTTCTGTCCAGAGGTGAGATGAGAAGGCAGAGAGGGTCAGGAGCTGGTTGAATGGACACAGGAAATCAGGGGTGGAAAGGAGGAGTGTGCTGTCACAGTATAGGGAGAGCAATTACAGTCACATAACAATGTATATGTAAATTTTTGTATGAGAGACTAACTTGAAACGTAAACTTTCACTTAAACTACAACAATAAACAAAAAAAAAGAAAGAATTGCCAGCAAAGACAAAATAAATATGTGAGATAAACATGTAAGTCAACATGTCCTTAAAACCAATCTGGTTAGATTTCACTTCAGGAAAAATCACTTCTCCTGTTACAAAAGGATTTTCAATAAAGAAAACATAGGAATAACAGAACAATGTTTAAAAAAAAAAAAAAAAGGGGCCAAAAAAATTAATATATCTTTACTACTCTTACTCAAACGTAGAACCTTCCTGGTTCTATGCAACGTGTCGTGTAATAAAGTTAGCAAAGGACAGTGATTTGGAAGTCACGTTCAACTTCCTAGCTGAGAGGAAATGAAAGTCAAGAGCATTCAACTGATTTCTCCCGGCACTAACCCAGACCAGCAAGCTTGCGTCCAAGCTGCGCGGTGTGGGGCGCCAGGGCCTACTGATACATGTCCGAGGACACTGCCACTGGGAAGTGCCAAAGGGCCAAAGGAACTCCATTTCCTCGGGTGTCCGATTTTACACTCACCTCCTTCCCCACTTTCCCCAGGGAAGAGGAGGGTGGGCTCACATCCTCCTCCTACATTCCTGATGGGACTACTTTTAGCCACGCACCTTTGGACAGAGGGCAGTGGTGGTTCACTGGCAGAATTCTGGCCTTCCATGTGGGAAACCTGGGTTCAATTCCCGGCCAACGCACCTCACACATAGCCACCACCCCTCTGTTAGTGGAGGCTTGCGTGTTGCTAGGATGCTGAACAGGTTTCAGCAGAGCTTCCAGACTAAGACAGACTAGGAAGAAAGGCCTGGTGATCTACTTCCAAAAATCCTGTTGTGCATGGGGTCACCGTGAGTCAGGGGCCGACTCAACAGCAGCTAACAATCATAACAACCTTTGGACAACAGTCTCTTATTCATCATCCAGAAAAAAGTGGTGATAATACCTACAACCTAACCAAAATGTTCTGAGGGCCAAAAGAGAATATATAAAAGTGCTCTGAAAACTGTAAAATTATAAGCTGTTGTTACTTGTAGAGTTACATATTCCTAACGTGGTATCTCCTCAAAACATCGTGGCAATAAAAGAGAACCAATGAAAGCTGCTAAGTGCAGCACTTTCAGAATAGTAATTCCCCACCACCAACATTAGCAAGTGGACTTGGTGAATGTTTCTAACCTCACAGCTTTCATTTCCTATCTGATGTCTGTCTGCCCCAAACTCTACCAGCACACCAAAAGGGCATGTGTTGAGTCTGACAGTGAGCTTGGGCTTTAGTTTATTCACCTCCAAGGTTAGTTACGTTACTGGGTTCGCCAATTTCCTCTCATATGTGTTCAAAGGCCTGAGGAAGAACAATAAAATAAACAGACTTGTCAAGGTAGGCAAGGGGATACTTGGTGACTTTAAGGCATTCATCTGCTGGCCAAAGAACAGCTGTCAGAATTAAAATGTGTCTCGTCATCTGCATGCAGAACAGCAGTGGCCCCTGCATAGGTGATAAAGTGGGAGTCGCTATTCTGTGCTGCCATGACCTGGGGGTTCACTTTTGTTTCACACAGAACAGATTCATCTGGTGTATTTTCACTTCAATCAAGACCTCTTAGCTATCTCTTAAGATTCGTTGCTGCTGTTGTTGGGTGCCATGGAGTCGATTCTGACTCACAGCGACCCCATACTACAGAGTAGAACTGCCCCATAAGGTTTTCTTGGCTGTAATCTTTACAGAAGCAAATCGCCAGGTCTTCTTCCCGCGGAGCTGCTCGGTGGATTCAAACTGCCAACCCTTCTGTTAGCAGCAGAGCACTTAAGCATGGCGCCACCAGGGTTCCTTCCCTCTTAAGACTAGCCTGTCTTTTTAAAAATAATCTCCATGTACATACACACACCTTTTTCAGTGGGGAGAGTTATCAGATATGAGGGTCTTCCATGTTATATTGTATACAATGCCACTGAAGTGGCAGAATACACACCTAGTCATGTGTGTCTTGTTACATTTGAGGAGGGGAAAGGTTTCAAATTGCACTATCCATTACGGTAGTCAAAAGCCACAGTAGCCCTTTTAGCTCAGTAATGAAGTCATTCCCGAGGTTCACCATTCAGCCAAAGATTAGACAACCCCATACAACAAAACGGGACTAATGGGGCACAACAGTCCAGGGACAAGAACTAGAAGGCAGGAGGGGACAAGAAAGCTGGTAATAGGGAACCCAAGGTTGAGAAGGGACAGTGTTGACATGTTGTGGGGTTGTTAACCATTGTCATAAAACAATATGTGTACTAACTGTTTAATGAGAAAACTATCTGTTCTGCAAACCTTCACCTAAAGTACAATTAAAAAAAAAAAAAAATACAAAAAAAGCCACTGTAGCTATCTACATTGAAATCAGTTGAAATGAAATAAAAGTTAACGTCCAGTTCCTCACTCACACTAGTCACATTTCAAGTGTGACTAGTGACTGCCATATTGGCATAGCGCAAGTTAGAGAACATTCCCATCATTGCAGAAAGTTCTATTGGAGAGGGCTGATTTAAAAAATAACTGAATCACAGGCAGCATGCAATGGTTCTCATTGCCACATCTAAAAAATAACTAACTAAATAGTAAACAAGTGTTAACTTTAGTGAAGGGAAAGACAACACACAATATAGGGGAAGTCAGCACAACTTGACCAAGGTAAAGTCATAGAAGCTTCCTAGACACATCCAAATACCTTGAGGGACCGAGTTACTGGGGCTGAGGGCTGGGGACCATGGTCTCGGGAGACGGCTAGCTCAGTTGGCGTAACATAGTTCATAAAGAAAATGTTCTACATCCTACTTTGGTGAGTAGCACCTGGGGTCTTAAAAGCTTGCGAGTGGCCATCTAAAATACATCTACTGGTCTCATCCCATCTGGAGTGAAGGAGAATGAAGAAAACCAAAGACAAGGACTAATGGACCACATGAACCATAGCCTCCACTAGCCTGAGCCCAGAAGAACTAGATGGTGCTCAGCTACCACCATCGACCACTCTGACAGGATCCCAATAGAGCGTCCCAGGCAGAGTGGGACGAAAATATAGAACAAAATTCAAATTCACAAAAAAAGACCAGACTTACTGGCCTGACAGACACTGGAGGAACTCTGAAACTATGGCCCCTGGACATCCTGCTAACTCAGAACTGAAGGCACTCCCGAAGTCTACCTTTCAGCCCAAGATTAGACAGGAGTATAAAACAATAACATACATGAGGAACGAGCTTCTTACTTCAATCAAGCATACGAGACCAAATGGGCAACACCTGCCCAAAAGCAAAGACAGAAAGGCAAGAAGGGACAGGAAACCTAGACGAATGGACATGGGGAACCCAGGGGGGGGAAGGGGGGGAGTGCTGACAAATTGCAGGGATTGCAACCAATGTCACAAAATAATTTGTGCATAAATTTTTGAATGAGAAACTAATTTGCTCTGTAAACTTTCACCTAAAGCACATTAAAAAAAAAAAAAAAAAAAGGCCTGGCTATCTATAGTTAATTAATATCACAGCAAATCTCTCTCACGCATGCATGTGCTCCCTAAAATAATGCGAGCTCTCTTTTAAAAAGTTTTTTTCGGTACTATTTCTTACCGGTCAAAATCAAAATCACCAGCAACAATACACGGGAATTGCTATCCTTACAACACTGGTTCTACCTACAAGTCCTGACTGCAATGGTTGACGTGTGGTTCTTGGACAAACAAAAGGCTTGCCATAGCTAAGTCTGTCTGTCCAAGCACTCATGGCTTCTAGTAAATTCCCAGTGTGAGAAAACATATATGCCAAGGCGCCAGGGAAAGGGTATAGTAATGCCTCACTTATCCCACCTTTTATGCTACCCCTGGTGGCACAGTGGTTAAGAGCTACTGTGAGCTATGGTTGCTAACCAAAAGGTTGGCAGTTTGAATCCGCCAGCTGCTCCTTGGAAACCCTATGGGGCAGTTCTCCTATAGGGAGGCTAAGGGTCGAAACTGACTCAATGGCAAAGAGTTTGGTTTTGGGTTTTTTGTGCTACCCCAAGGCAGCCGTTAAACCATTTCTTCTCCATTAACAGAAAGTAGTCTGAATTTCAAATTTTTAAATGGCATAGTTAGGATTCCCAGCATGCGTGAGTTCTTGTAATACTTTCTATCAAAATCCATTTCAGATGAAAAAGTATGTTTTCAAACAGGTTGCCACGCAGGCAGTTTTCCCCAAGGCATTGTTGCCGCTATACTTCCTTCCTTCTCAAAGGGCCCCTGGAAGCCAGAAAATCGAAGCGCGATGGAATAAAAACTTCCTATGCACTGAATCCATTTTGCATTTATAGTAAACCGTAGAACACAATCAGGTGGGGCATTAAAAGCACAACAGTCTATGCTACTATAAACTCCAGTCCAGGCTGCCACCTCATCAACACTGCAGCAAAGTCTGATCAATCAAGAGTGCTTTTGAACCTACATTTAATCCCCAAGGGGAGGTGTGCTCAAATGTGGCTTATTTACGATACTTCAACAGAAAAAAAACCTCAGTGTACGGAGTTGAGGTCAAAAAATCACAGGGGAAACTGTTTTAAAAGATATTTAATAGAACGGTTTTAGAAGAAAGCAAACAAGAATCTTTTTTTTTTCCTGTTCACTTCTACCTGAAATGTAACAAAGCATTTGGGGAAAGGAGTATTTTTATATCAGTTTAAAGTTTACAAAGCCCCATTCCAATTGCTCCTCAACAGCAACCCCAAGGATGAGGGTCATGAGGTTGAAGAGCAGTGAGTGGGCTTAAATTACCCAGTGTTATGGGTTGAATTGGTCTCCCCAAAACATGTGTTGGAATCCTAACCCCTGTACCCGGGGATGTGCTCTGCTTGGGAGTAAGATTTTCTTTGTTATGTTAATGGGGCCATTACCAGTGTAGAGCGTGTCCTAATCACTTCTGAGTTATATAACCCTTTCACAGACCATGGGATACTGATGCCTGTGTTACAGTTTCCACCCCCAGAGGTTTATTGGCAGGCATTTGAGCCACATTAGTATGTTCTGGCATCGTGGAGGATACTGGTACAACAGCCTAAAAAACAAGGAAGTTGGTCTGCACCACATTTGAGTGTTGAGAGCCATTCCTATGGGGAGATGCTACCCGGAAAAGCGAGTGTGTGATACTTTCGTGTCTTTTGGCTTCTGTACAGTGAGATAAGGCTTGCAAGTATGTTTGCTATTTCCTTTGTGTTATTGGGAAGGTACGGTTACCGGCCTTCAGAAATATTCAAGTCAATGTATTATTTTGGGGGTGAAAACAGTTTGTGATGCACTTCCTAGGCCCTGGGACCAATACGTCCTGTGTGTGTGGTGCGCTTCATAGAGCACAGTACCGATACCGCCCACTCTAAATCAAACTGATAACAATTATGTGCAGCACGTGCGATGTTATTTAGTATTTGGTGTGTATTCTTATGTATTTTTGGAAAGTTGAGTAAGATATTTTACAGCTCAAGTGTAACCAGGAAGTGTGATGCACCATGGGACCAATATGTCCCCCATGTATGATGTGCTTCATGGAACACAGGACTGATATGTCCTGCTTGCAACTGGCACCTCAAATATAAAACTACCAATAATGATTCAGCATTCATTCCATTAGTGAAAAAACATGGTATCACAAAAAAAAAAAAAAAAAAAAGAATTTATTCATGAAAGGGATAAAGAGCAGCATAGACATAGCAGCACAAACAAGGCAAGACAGAGCACATGTGAGGATCATCAAACAACGGAGGAACGTGGGGCTACAGTAGCTGAGACAAGACTCTTCCCCACGGCCAACAGAGAGAGGGTCTTCCTCCAGAGCTGGCGCCGTGAATTCAGACATCTAGCCTCCTAAACTGTGAGAGCCTGGGTGGCACAATGGTTAAGAGCTTGGCTGCTAACTGAAAGGTTGGTGGTTCAAACCTATCCAGCCACTTCGCAGGAAAAAGACTTGGCGATCTGCTCCCTAAGGATTTCAGCCTAGTCAACCCTATGGGGCAGTTCTACTCTGTCATACAGTGTCACTATGAGTCGGAATCGACTCGACGGCCCCTAACAACAAACTGTGAGAAAATAAATTTCTCTTCTTCAAAGTCACCACTTGTGGTATTTGTTACAGCAGCACTAGGAAACTAAAACCCTCATTGTCAGACCCAGAAATTCAATCCATTGCACATGCTCTACTCGTCCATACTGTCCCCACAGAAATAAAATATCTGCACCACATCTTACAAGAATGGTCCCTGGCAACATCAACCATGCAGCCCGTAAGTAAAAAAGTAAGGTGATTGCAGGTTTGAAACAGTACTGGAAACAGAACCTAGGTTCATGCCAGGGACTCTCCGAGTCCAAGGGAAGGCAGCGCCACCCAGCTTGGGTAAGTATGCACCAGAGGAAGGAAGCACACTCTGTGGTGGCTCAGTGGTAGAATTCTCCCTTCCACACAGGAGACCCGAGTTCAATTCCCAGCCAATGCACCTCAAGCACAGCCACCACACGTCTGTCAGTGGAGACTTGTGTGTTGCTATGATGCTGAACAGGTTTCAGTGGAGCTTCCAGACTAAGATGGACTAGGAAGAAAGGCCTGGTGATCTACTTCTGAAAATCAGCCAATGAAAACCCTATGGATCACAATGGTCCAATCTGCAAGTGATCATGAGGATGCTGCAGGACCAGGCAGTGTTTTGTTCTGTTGCGTGTGGACTCGCCATGAGTAAAGGCTGACTTGATGACAACGGATGGGCTGCTCTTCCATCAGCAATGGTTCTGCGAACCAGCATCCTCATAGGGCACAGGCTGTTGTTCCCCACTGACGTTTGCCAAGAGCCAAGAAAGCAGCATGAGCCGAGGCAAAGGCATAAAATCCTCCAGGGAGTTCAGAAGACAGAAAGCTGCCGCGTATGGCTTCGCGTGCATTTTATCCTATAAGCCAAGGGAAGTTACGAGGGGTTTAAGCTTCCAAAGAATACAGGAAGATCACTTTGACAGCAGTTTGGAATATGGATTGGGCAGAGGAAAGCTGCAGGCATCGAGACCAGTCAGGAAGCTTTGCATAAGGCAAGAGATGAAGGAGACCTGAACTAAGGTAAAGTTAATAATAACAGATTAAAATAATAAAAATAATAATTCCCATTTAAGTTCCTACAGTGGACCAGGCACTCTGCATTTAGTACAAAACTTCATCTTCATTACTACCACGTGAAGTGGGTACTATTACTATCCCCCTTTTATAAAGAAACTGGGGAAGAGCGAGGTCACACCCAGCCAGGGAAATAAGAGCTGACTTTGAACTCTGGGCATCCCACACTCTGAAGGTCGGCCACACTCCCTTAAGGCATGGCAGAAAATCTGGGAGGATGAGATGAATTCCAACAACAGGAATCTCTACGGCCTGCTGACTATGAGACATGGGGGCGGGGTGAAGGAGAAGCTATTTGAGCTTGCTTACTTATGGGATTCCAGGCAGGGCCACTGTGGGGATGATGTTTACCCTAATGCTAGCCCTAATCCTGAGAAACGGAAAGCACCCCTTGGGTGTGGCCACAGAACAGGAACGAACCCCAATCCAGCATTTTCCGTGAGGCTGGGATTGAGCACTTGCAGGTCTGGGTCCTTTCCTAGACTGGGCTCTGAGGACCCCTAGAGGAAAGTCTAAGGAGAGGGGTGCGAAGAGGGGCTTTGAGGTTAGGAACACAGAAAACGCCATGCAAATTTATATGTCTGTGCAGTTTCCCAGGAAGCGGGCCCACAGCTTTCATCACATTCTCCGAAGTTGTCTGTCACCTCCCAAACGGAGGGGACTGTTACAGCACCCGATGAGTCCTCCAGGACAGGGACTGTGTTCTTCTGCAACTAGCACTCAAGTCTCTAGCACCCAGCACAGTGGCTGGGCTAGAATAAATAAGCTTTAAGAAATGCAGTGTGTTGCGTGAATGCTGAGGCACGCAGCCACTGAATGTTATGACCATTATGCAGCTTGGAAAAATGCGTACCAGGTGTTAAGTTCAAGCACGGACTTTTGTAATTAGTAATGAATTTATGATGCTGCTTTGAGAACGTATGTTTTCCACAACCTTTCCTTCACCCAACAGTTTTGGCATCCACGGATGAGCCTTATTTGAATTGCCTACTGCATCGGGGTCGGGGGCAAGGGGGTTGCCTCTCCATTTTTAGTTGGCTTTACTTTTTCCCCCTTTTTTTGTTTTCTAAATATCATGGACTCGTGGAATTTTAAAAAGTGTCATGTGTAATAATCCAATGCTGTCATTACTCCTTTTGATGTTCAAATTGTCCAAGGCCAGTGGGCACCCCTTCCAGCTGACTTCTTTGACTTTGTAACAAACATGACTCTGTTAGTGTTTTAGCCCTTCCTTGCTTTGAATGCACAAAGTGTTCCAGGCTGATCTTGTGCTTTCCCTGCCCCAGACCTGGAATCAACCATTTCCCCTAGGAGCGCTGCTTCATTTTAGTGGGGGATGGTATTTTAGAACCCAAAATGGGGGAAATGCACCTTTACAATGGAGATATCCAGACAGCCACTACCTAAACCAAGTGATAAACTTAGCATCACTCAGAGAGGAACAACCTGGCCTTCAGTGCCTCCTGACGCATATTTATAAAGTACACAATAGCCCCAATGAGCTATTCTTCTAAAAATGTCTAACCCTGTAAGCAGGTCCTTCTAAAGATAGCAGCCTCAGGCCTGCTGTGTCATCTCTTTTTGTATATGTCTAGTAAACCATTTTTAGAATAAATGAATCCACTGGGAAATCATGGTCTATTAAATAAATCATCTTAATTCTTTGCTGATATCTTCTCTGTTGTCTAAACATGATTTGTCCCTGGCATAAAAGGTAAACACAGATTTGCATGGACTTGCTGGCATATAAGTGTAATAGAATGAGACGGCTTCATGCGAGTCTAAGGAAAAAAAATTAGGAGCTTTGTCATGGATTGAATTGTGTCCCCCAAAAATGTCTGTCGGCTTGACTGGGTCATGATGCCCAGTGTTGTATGACTGTGTAATCTGATGCGATTTCCTTATTTGCTGTAAACTCTATCACTATGATGAAGTTATATGTGATTTGCTTATGTGTTGTAAACCCTCTATCACTATGATGAGGTTAAACTGATGAGGTCTTCAAGACTGGATAGTGTCTTCATCAAATCTCTTTTGAGATATAAAAGAGAGAAGTGAGCAGAGGCATGTGGGAACCTCACCCCACCAAGAAAGCAGTGCCAGCAGAGGGCATCCTTTGGACCTGAGGTTCCTGAGCTGAGATGCTCCCAGACCAAGAGAAGACTGATGACAAGGACCTTCCTCCAGAGCCGACAGAGACAGCCTTCCCCTGGAGCTGATGCCCTGAATTCGGACTTGTAGCCTACTAGACTGTGAGAAAATAAATTTCTCTTTGTTAAAGCTATCCACTCATGGTATTTCTGTTACAGCAGCACTAGATGACTATGACAAGCTTGTACTAAACAAAATATACAGAGGTGCATGTAATTGTGAGTCCACTCTTGCAGGGGAATGCCATTTCTTTAGAATCTAGAAACACAGTACCTAATCTCTGTCTGGAATTCCATTTGTAAGCAACTGAAAATGAAGGAGGGATTGAAGCTAAATGTCATAGATTGTTTTTTAGCACATGTGTCTCTCTGGCTGCCCCACAAAGCTCGTAGCTGCAATCCTTCTGGGAGCCTGGAATTTTGGTGGTTGCTAGGCAGAGAAGGTCTATGTGATCAGCCTCCAGTAAAAACCCGAAACTCAGAGTCTAAAACAAGCTTCCCTGGGCAGAAGGACCGCATGCATGTTGCTGCATTTTCACTGCTGGAGGGAAGGTGAGCTCTGTGTGACCTCTCACAGGAGGGAGAGATCACAGGAAGCCTGCAAATGGATCTCTCCAGACTCCACCTGTGTCTTTTCCCTTTATTGATGATACAGCTGTGTATGCTCACACTGTCACTATACTAACTCTTAGCCATGAGTACAACTATATTCTAATTACTTCTAGCGAATCAGTGACTGTGTGGGTGGTCTTGAGGACTCCCGAAACAAGACTCTTAGTTTGACTTTTGCAAGTACTTTTCAATAGCTTATAAAAACCTCAAAAAATTACCCTAAAACTATTATGCCTCTTCAACAGACCACCACAAGTCTAAAACCAAGTAGACTCAGTCGTCATAAGCCCTGCCATTCTGCAGATAACAGAGTAGCTGGGAATTCAGCTCACCAGCTATAGATCCCAAAACAATATTCTTATTGCAACTTCCCAGGCACTAAAAGCTAAATGTTCCCCACTAGGCAGAATGCAGACGTTATGGTTCAGGTGCACTTATTCAAAGCCAAGGAGTTTTACAGTCCATACTTTAAAGACGTTAGCTGCACATGTGCCATGCAGTTCAATACCATCAGAGCCAATTTCGGGGAAAGGAAGACATAATTCTAGTGTTGATATTCCTTGTCACATTTGCTTAAGGTTGATTACAGGCAGTAATCTTGTTTGACAGAAATAGAGCCCAACTCAACTCACATTAGATCCTGGCCATCAAAGCCAGCATCTGTTTTCAATGCTGACTAACCCCATGAGCTAGGCAGAGAGGAGCTGACGTGCAAGCTTCCATCCTGGTGTCTGTCATGAGATTAATTCATTGTCACCATTCTTGGTTGGAAAACACCCTGCAATATGTCAAAATGAAACCAGTTGCCATTGAGTCAAGTTTGACTCACGGAGACCCCATGTGTGTCAGAGTGGAACTGTGCTCCATACGGTTTTCAATGGCTGATTTTTCTGAGGTAGATCACCAGGACTTTCTTCCAAGACACCTCCGGGTGGACTTGAACCTCCAACCTTTCAGTTAGCAGCTGACCACATTAACTGTTTGCACCACCCAGGGACTCTGTACCAAGATTAGACTAGACTACATCCATTGTCTTAGTTATCTAGTGCTGCTGTAACAGAAATACCACAAGTGGATGACTTTAACAAAGAGAGATTTATTCTCTCACAGGCTAGGAGGGTAGATGTTCGAATTCAGGGTGCCAGCTCCAGGGAAAGGCTTTCTCTCTCTGTCGGCTCTGGGGGAAGATCCTTGCCATCAATCTTCCCCTGGTCTAGAAGCTTCTTAGCACAGGGACCCCAGGTCCAAAGGACACGTTTGCTCCCAGTTCTTTCTTGGGGATATGAGGTCCCTATCCTCTCTGCTCGATTCTCTCTTTCGTATCTCAAAAGAGATTGACTCAAGATACAACCTAATCCTGTAGATTAGGTCCTGCCTCATTAACATAACTGCCTCTAATCTTGCCTCATTAACATCATAGAGATTAGGATTCACAACACACAGGATAATCACATCAGATCACAAAATGGAGAACAACCACACAATACTGGAAATCATGGCCTAGCCAAGTTGACACATATTTTGGGGGGACACAATTCAATCCATAACAGCCATCCTCCCCTGCTACCTACATTTATTACTTTAACAGGTAATAAACAAGCCCTCTATGCTAGGGAGCTGAAAAGACAAAGGTTAAAAACATGGTACCTGCCCTTAAGGAATGCACCAGTTTGTGCCTGATACACAGGAATCCTCTCACTACCATGGAAGGCCACTAGCCTGCTATAATTCCAATACCAGAACTAGAGTTTTGTTAAGAGGCCTTTCCTCTTCTCTGAGAGAGACATACTCTATCTTGCTCAGAAGTCACTAGCAAGTGACCTTCTCAGAAACTGCCAGTGAGCTTGACCCAGAGACCACCAACCCCCATGTGGGAACCAGCAGGCCATACAGAAGGCAGGTGGGCAGTCTATACAAACCAGACTAGACTTTCTGTATTAGCTGATGCTTGTCAGGCCTCAATTGTTTCTCCCAGCCATCTAATTGAGACCTTGAAATACTGGAGGCTATTACATGGCTGAGAAGGGTCATAGCTCATAACCAGCATGGGACCACACTGGAATTGCCAATCTGCTGCTTAAGTCATGCAGCTTCAGAGCATAGGAACTTCTTCTTCATATGAAATCTCTTATGCAGAACCACCACATGAGCCTGGTAGGCACCTCAGAAGAAAGGCCTGGCAATCTACTGAAAAATCACCCATCAAAAACCCTATGGAGTGCAGTTCTATTCTGACACAAATGGGGTTGGCATGAGTCAGAATCGACTCCATGGCAACTGGTTTTTTTTTTTAAGTCTATGACATTCTGGCTGGTTCCTTCCACTTTTAAAGTTATTATATACAATATTCTTGAGTGAGAAGAAGTAAAGATATACATTCTCCCCAAAATAATATTTAAATTTAATGAAATTCCAGTGAAAATCTCTAAGGGATTTTTATTTGAACTTGATTTTTAAGAATCATTTTATAGTTCACCTGAAAGAATAGTGAAATAAAAAAAAAAATACATACAGAAAAACAACACAGCAAAGAAAATTAAGTGGAACAAAGAAACTGTGAACAACACACAAAAAAAGACATCAAAAAGACAGAACTGAACTCATACCTATCAATAATTATGTTAAATGTAAATGGACTAAATTCACCAATAAAGAGATAGAGTGGCAGAATGGATAAAAAAAATACCATCCATCTACATGCTGCTTAAAAGAGACATACCTTAGGCTTAAAGACACAAACAAACTAAAACTCAAAGGATGGAAAAAAATATATCAAGCAAACAACACTCAAAAAAGAGCAGGAGTGGCAATATTAATCTCTGACAAAAAAGACTTTAAAGTAAAATCCACCACAAAGGATAAGGAAGGATACTATAAACGATAAAATAGTCAATACACCAAGAGGACATAATTATAATAAATATTTATGCACCCAACGACAGGACTCCAAAACACATAAAACAAACTCTAACAGCATTGAAAAGAGAGATAGACAGCTCCACAATATTAGCAGCACTTTCAGTGATGGACAGAACATCCAGAAAGAAGCTCAATAAAGCAATGGAAGATCTAAATGCTACAATCAACCAACTTGATCTCATAGACAAATACTGAACACTCCACCCAACAGCAGCAAAGTATACTTTCTTTTCCAACGCACATGGAACATTCTCCAGAATAGACCACATATTAGCCCACAAAGCAAGCTTTACAGAATCCAAAGCATTGAAATATTACAAAGCACCTTTTCTGATCATAAAGCCATAAAAGAAGTCAATAACAGAAAAAGCAAGGAAAAAAACAAACAAACACATGGAAACTGAACAACACCTTGCTCAAAAACTACTGGGTTATAGAAGAAATTAAGGCTGGAATAAAGAAATTCATAGAATCAAATGAGAATGAAAACATATCCCAACAGAACCTTTGGGACACAGCAAAAGCAGTGCTCAGAGGTCAGGTTATAGCAAAAAATGCACACATCCAAGAAGAAGAAAGGGCCATAATCAAAACATTAACCCTACAACTCGAACAAGCAGAAAGAGAGCAGCAAGAGAAGCCCTCAGGTGCCAGAAGAAAGGAAATAATAAGAATTAGAGCAGAATTAAATGAAATAGACAATAGAAAAACAATTGAAAGAGTTAACAAGACCAAAAACTGGTTCTTTGAAAGAGCAACAAAATCGATAAACCACTGGCCAAACTGACCAAAGAAAAACAGGAGACGAAGCAAATAATCCAAATAAGAAATGAGATGGGTGCTATCACAACAGACCCAACTGAAATTAAAAGAATCATAACAGAATACTATGAAAAATTGTACTCTAACAAATTTGAAAACTGAGAGGAAATGGACAAATTTCTAGAAACACACTACCTACCTAAACTAACACAAACAGAGGTAGAACAACTAAATACACCTATAAGAAAAGGAAGAGATTGAAAAGGCAATTTTAAAACTCCCAACAAAAAAAAGCCCTGGCCCGGATCGCTTCACTGGAGAATTCTACCAAACTTTCAGAGAAGAGTTAACACCACTACTACCAAAGGTATTTCAGAGCATAGAAAAGGATGGAATACTCCCAAACTCATTCTATGAAGCCAGCATAAGCCTGATTCCAAAACCAGGTAAAGACACCACAGAAAAAGAAAGTTACAGACCAATATCCCTCATGAACATAGATGCAAAAATCCTCAATAAAATTCTAGCCAATAGAATTCAACAACATATCAAAAAAGCAATTCATCATGATCAAGTGGGATTTATACCAGGTATGCAGGGATGGTTCAACATTAGAAAAACAATCAATGTCATCCATCACATTAATAAAAGACAAGAACCACATGATCTTATCAATCAATGCAGAAAAGGCATTTGACAAAGTCAGACACCCATTCATGATAAAAACTCCCAAAAAAATAGGAATAGAAGGGAAATTCCCCAACATAATTAAGGGCATTTATACAAAGCCAACAGCCAACATCATTCTAAATGGAGAGACTTTGAAAGCATTTCCCCTGAGAATGGGAACCAGACAAGGATGCCCTTTCTCACCACTCTTACTCAACATTGTGCTGGAGGTGCTAGACAGAGCAATTAGGCTAGAAAAAGAAATAAAGGGCATCCAAATTGGTAAGGAAGAACTCAAAGTATCTCTATTTGCAGATGATACGATCTTATACACAGAAAACCCCAAAGAATCCACAAGAAAACTACTGGAACTAAGAGAAGATTTCAGCAAAGTTTCAGGATGTAAGACAAACATACAAAAATCAGTTGGATTCTTCTACAGCAACAAAGAGAACTTCCAAGAGGAAATCACCAAATCAATACCATTTACAATAGCCCCCAAGAAGATAAAATACTTAGGAATAAATCTAACCAGAGACATAAAAGACCTATACGATGAAAACTACAAGACACTACTGCAAGAAACCAAAAAAGACCTGCAGAAGTGGAAAAACATACCTTGCTCATGGATAGGAAGACTCAGCATTGTGAAAATGTCAATTTTACCCAAAGCGATCTACAGATACAACGCAATACCGATCTAAATTCCATTGGCATTTTTTAATGAGATGGAGAAACAAATCACCAACTTCATATGGAAAAGGAAGAGGCAATGGATACATAAATCATTACTCAAGAAGAAGAATAAAGAGGGAGGCCTCACACTACCTGATTTGAGAACCTAGTATACTGCCACGGTAGTCAAAACAGCCTGGTACTGGTACAACAACAGATACATAGGCCAGTGGAACAGAATTGAGAATCCAGACATAAATTCATCCACCTATGAGCAGCTGATATTTGACAAAGGCCCAAAGTCCGTTAATTGGGGAAAAGACAGTCTCTTTAACAAATGGTGGTGGCATAACTGGATACCCATCTGCAAAAAACTAAAACAAGACCCATACCTCACCCCGTGCACAAAGAAACTCATTCAAAATGGATCAAAGACCTGAATATAAAATCTAAAACAATAAAGATCATGGAAGAAAAAATAGGGACCACGCCAGGAGCCCTAATACATGGCATGAACAGACTATGAACCATAAGTAACCATGCACAAACACCAGAAGAGAAACTGGGAGCTCCTATAAATCAAACACTTATGCTCATCAAAAGACTTCACCAAAGGACTCAAAAGACAACCTACACACTGGAAAAATATTCTGGGCTACGATAAATCTGATCAGTGTCTAAGCTTTAAAATCTACAAGATACTGCAAAACCTCAACAACGAAAAGACAAATAACCCAATTAAAAAATGCACAAACGGTATGAACAGACCCTTCGCCAAAGAAGATATTCAGGCGGCTAACAGACACATAAGGAAATGCTCATGATCATTAGCCATTAGAGAAATGCAGATCAAAACTACAATGAGATACCATCTCACCCCAACAAGGCTAGCATTAATCCAAAAAACACAAAATAATAAATGTTGGAGAGGCTGTGGAGAGGCTGGAACACTTATACAATGTTGATGGGAATGTAAAATGGTATAACCACTTTGGAAATCAATTTGGTGCTTCCTTAAAAAGCTAGAAATAGAAGTCATACAATCCAGCAATCCTGCTCCTTGGAATATATTCTAGAGAAATAAGAGCCATCATATGAATAGATATATGTACACCCATGTTCATTGCAGCACTGTTCACGATAGCAAAAAGATAGAAACAACCTAGGTGCCCGTCAGGGGATGAATGGATAAACAAATTATGGTATACCCACATAATGGAGTGCTACGCAACAATAAAGAACAACGATGAAGCCATGAAACGTCTTATAACATGGAGGAATCTGGAGGTCATTATGCTGAGTGAATTTAGTCAGTCACAGAAGGACAAATATTGTGTAAGACCACTATTATGAGAACTCAAGAAAAGGTTTAAACACAGAAGAAAACATTCTTTCATGGTTACGAGGGTGGGGAGGGAAGAGGAGGGTTATTTGCGAACTAGATAGTAGATAAGAATCATCTTAGGTGAAGGGAAGGACAGCACACACTACAGGGGAAGTCAGCACAAATGGACTAAACCAAAGCTAAGAAGTTTCCTGAATACAATCGAACACTTTGAGGGACAGAGTAGCAGGGGTAGGGGGTCTGCGGACCATGCTTTCAGGGTACATCTGGGTCAACTGGCATAACAAAGCTTATTAAGAAAATGTTCTGCATCCTACTTTGGTGACTGGCATCTGGGGTCTCAAAAGCTTGCAAGCGGCCATCTAAGATGCATCAATTCGTCCCAACCACCTGGAGTAAAAGAGAATGAAGAACACCAAAGACACAAGGAAAGTATTAGCCCAAGAGACAGAAAGGGCCACATAAACCAGGGACTGCATCATCCTGAGACCAGAAGAACTAGATGGTGCTCGGCTACCACCAATGACCACCCTGCCAGGAAACACAACAGAGAGTTTCTGACGGAGCAGGAGAAAAGTAGGGTACAGAACTCAAATTCTAGTAAAAAAGACCAGACTCAGTGGTCTGACTGATACTGGAGGAACCCCAGAAAGCATGGCCCCTGGGGCTCTCTGTCAACTCAGAACTAAATCCATTCCTGAGGCCAACTCTTCAGACAAAGATTAGACTGGACTGTAGGACATAAAATGGTACTTGCGAAGAGTGTGCCTCTTAGCTCAAGTAGATTCATGAGACTAAATGGGCAGCTCCTGTCCAGAGGTGAGATGAGAAGGCAGAGAGGGTCAGGAGCTGGTTGAATGGACACAGGAAATCAGGGGTGGAAAGCAGGAGTGTGCTTCACAGTATAGGAAGAGCAACTAGGGTCACATAACAATGTATATATAAATTTTTGTATGAGAGACTAACTTGAATTGTAAACTTTCACTTAAAGTACAACACAAAAAGAAAAATCTAAAGACAAAAAAAAAAAGAACAGTGAAATACACAAAAACATTGTTTTTAAATAATAATGGCAGTAGGATAGATAAGGGCTTGATTTACAATAATGCTATAATAATGAAAAGGGTGGTAAAGGTTCAGGTATAATTGATGAAACCATCAATGGAACAGAATAGAAATCTCTGAAACAAATCCATATTACTCAACTTACTAACAATCTAGGGGAGAAAAAAATCAAGTCCAATCCCTATTTTAGCCACTACACTAAAAATAAAGTCCATATAGATTCCAGATTTAAACTTTAAAATTGAAACCATAAAAGGAAAATAAATAGATTATTATTCATATAATTGACAGAAAAAAAAAACTTTAGGTATGATCTTAAGGCAGAGTAACTACACAAATATTTAAAACTCTGTAGGGAAAATAATAACTACCATTAACAACTTAAAAGAAAAAATCACTGTGAACAAATATGTGCAACCTAACAAATGATTTCTTTTATATATAAAGAGCTTACCACACAACTGGACTAAACCAAAGCTAAGAAGTTTCCTGAATACGATCACACACTTTGAGGGACAGAGTAGCAGGGGTAGGGATCTGGGGACCATGGTTTCAGGGGACATCTAGGTCAATTGGCATAACAGAGCTTATTAAGAAAATGCTCTGCATCCTACTTCGGTGAGTGGCGTCTGGGGTCTTAAAAGCTTGCAAGGGACCGTCTGAGATGCATCAATTGGTCCCAACCAGAAGAACTAGATGGTGCCCAGCTACCACCAATGACTGCCCTGACAGGGAACACAACAGAGAGTCCCTGATGGAGCAGCAGAAAGATGGGGTGCAGAACTCAAATTCTAGTAAGAGGACCAGACTTAATGGTCTGACTGAGACTGGAGGAACACTGGAAAGCATGGTCATGGGGAATCGGGGGTAGAAAGGAGGAGTGTGCTGTCACAGTACGGGGAGAGCAATTAGAGTCGCATAACAATGTATGTATAAATTTTTGTATGGGAAAAAAAAATAGAGTTTACTAATCAGTAAGAAAAAGAATACAATAGCAAAAGGAAAAAAAAAATACAGGGTAAAGGATATGAACACGCTATGTACAAAACAAATAGCCAATAAACATATTGTTCATACATATTTACTAGTCACAAAGTCAATTAAAGAAAATCCCGTTTTTCATTTATCAAAATAACAAACCCAAACCAAACCTACTGCCGTGGAGTTGACTCTGACTCATAGCGACACTGTAGGACAGAGCAGAACTGCCCCATAGGGTTTCCAAGGTTGTAAATCTTTATGGAAGCAGACTGCCACATCGTTCTCCCATGGAGCAGCTGGTGGGTTTGAACTGCCACACTTCTGGTTAGCAGTCCAGCACTTAACCACTGCGCCACCAGGGCTCATCAAAATGACAAGCTTTTCTAAAATAATAACCAGTGCCAGCATGGTTCGGAAAACTGACACATTACTAGCACAGAAGTGATTAAATTATTTTCATTAAAAGAATAAAAAATTGTGCTTGTTAAGAGAGAAAAAGTGATTCTTTAAAAAAAAAAAATCCTATAATGGTTTTAAATCCTATGAGAAGCCTAAGATACTGAGTATTGGTAGGAGACGGAAGCTGGTTACCTGGAGGATAGTTTGCATCCCTGTTGCACATAGCCGTTCAGATTCCCAGTTGCTGCAAGTAACAGCCCCAGGTATGGAGGAGAAGGCTTCATCGGCCTAGAAGAAAACTCAGGATGGAATTGGACACCAACAAAATAGGGGTGATCTGAAATGAGAACAATCATGATGCAATTGAAGCAGACAAACACGAAACTGCTTTAAAGGTCTTATCTTTGGATACGAAAACTCATTAAATGGTAACACCACCACACACCTGTTGCCATCAAGTTGATTCTGACCCCTATCGACCCTATAGGACAGAGTAGAACTGCCCCATAGGATTTCCAAGGCTGTAACCTTTAAGGAAGCAGACTGCCTGCCACAGCTTTCTCCTGAGGAGCAGCTGGTGGGTTCGAACTGCCAACCTTTGGGTTAGCAGCTGAGCACTTAACCACTACACCACCAGGGCTCCTATGAAATGGTAAGGAGACTATTTACCTTGTCATCATCATAGGCAGTTACTTTCATTATCTATTTTCTAAACGGAATTTCAAATTGTGAACACATCTCACTTAATAAATGATGAGGAATTTTATTTGTGGAAGATGTTACAGTAAGCAAAGTTAAGCAAAAACTTTTGAATGGCAAGATGAATTTTGCTTTCCCAAAGTCTACCAGGGCTCTTTGAAGGCCCTGGCAGGCTGATGTTGGCTCAATATCCATAATATCCCTCAGACTTTGTACTAGTCCCCGTCATTCTTTCTCTTAGATGGCTTCAGGCCATTTCCTACAAGTATTCTCTCCCTTCCCAAGGGAAAGATCCCCTGGGATAAACCAATACAATGGGAACCCAGAAGGCTGTGCCTAGAAATACAGTAAGTACAACTGCATTCCTAGTCACCCTTGAAGTTGGATATTAATGGATATTAGTCATAGCACCATACAACTGAGCTGGCACTCAGATTTCAACCTCTGCTAACTCATCGCTTGTGATAAAGAATCTCTATTGGATAAAAGGATGGTCTTCCAACATGTTAATGGTGTTATGTCTCAAGGTGGCAAGAGTTCAAGCTGCTTTTATTTTCTTCCTTATACTCTTCTGTATTGTGTGACCTTTTACAATGAGCATACACTACTTATATTAATTAGGGGGAAAAACTGAGCTATTTTCATTTTGAGGGTTGTAAGTCACCATGAGTTGGAATCTACTTGACGGCAACTAACAACAACAAGCCCCTATAAGGGCAATTCAAGTTCTCCTGGCTGAATAGGAGCAGAAAAGTAGCTTTTGCCAGGTTTCTGGAATTCCCTGTTTTGGAATGGTAAGAATTAAGTGGGCAACATGTCCAACTCTGGGTAGAAATTTTCTAGGATTCCAAATTCCTTCTCCCATTCAGAATT
Organism: Dugong dugon; assembly: GCA_030035585.1. Lineage (NCBI taxonomy): Eukaryota > Metazoa > Chordata > Mammalia > Sirenia > Dugongidae > Dugong > Dugong dugon. Next base: position 161,637,277 of record CM057483.1, on the reverse strand, counting down.
CTCAAACACTACATTTACTTTCAGACATGGAAGAACATAGTCTGGGCAACTGCAATCTCATAATTGCTATGCAACAGAGCACGGGCAGTGTGTTGTATTCTCTCCTTTGAGAGGTCATTTTAATTGTTGTATACATCAAGCTGAAGGTGATAAAATAAATTAAGTTTTAAATGAGAAAGTAAGATAATTTTAAAGCTTGTAATGAGATGCTTTATCAAATGATCTAAAAATCTAGTATGGAATTCGAAATCAAAAATTCCCATCACTCACCACTGGAGTCCCAAAGATAATATTATAGTAATAAAGACATGATGATTGAGTGGAAGTGTCTACTCTCCTAAGGCTATGATTTAAAGCTGTGCTATACAAAATGGTAGCCATTAGCCACATGTGGCTATTTAATTAAAAAAAAAAAAAAAGACTTACTGGACTGTTTAAGACTGGAGGGTGCCCCGAGACTATTGCCCTGAGATACTCTTCAGACCTTGAACTGAAGCTAACCCCTGAGGTTGCCTTATAGCTAAATAACAGATTGGCTCACAAAATAAAGAATATCACCCATAAGTACTGTGCTTCTTTAAAAAATCACCTATATGAGACCAAATGGTCAACAGTTACTTTAAAACAAAGATGAAAATGTGAAGTGGGGCAGGAAAACTAGATTAATAGAAACGGAACAACCAGAATGGAAATAATGAATGTTTACACATTGTGAAGAATGTAACTGTTATGGATTGAATTATGTTCCCCCCAAAATACGTGTTGCAAATCCTAACCTCTATGCCTGTAGCTATAATCCCATTTGGGAATGAGTTGTCTTTGTTATGTTAATGAGACAGGATTTGTGTAGGGTGTGTTTTGAGTCAATCTCTTTTGAGATATAAGAGATTAAACAAGCAATCGAGTGAGGAGAGATAGGGTAAGATAGATGCCAAGACACATGGAGATCTCCATGGAACCAGGAACCAGAAGCTGAAGAGCCAAGGACCTTCATCCAGAGCCAACAGAAACAGAAAAACTTCCCCTAGAGTTGGCATCCTCAATTTGGACTTCTAGCCTCCTAAACTGTGAGAAAATAAATTTCTGTTTGTTAAAGCCACCCACTTGTGGTATCTGTGTCATAGCAGCACTAGATAACTAAGACAGCAACCAATGTCATGGAACAACTTGTATAGAAATTGTTGAATGGGAACCTAAACTGCTGTGTAAACCTTCACTTAAAACACAAAAAAATATTATTTAAAAAAAATTGAGGGGAGGCAGAGCCAAGATGGGGGAGTAGTCAGATGCTTCTGGTGGACTCTCTTACAACAAAGACTGGAAAAAACAAGTGATTCGATTATATATGGCAGTCTGGGAGCCTTGAACATCAAAGGCAGAGTTGAAGAACCAGACTGAGTGGCAGGGGGAGGGAGACACAGTTTGGAAGCAGTGAGGAGTTGCCAGACCTGACCTGACAAGAGCCTGAGCTCTTCAAGCCTGATCAGCTCATGGGTGAGCAGTGAGGCAGGCAAGCGGCCATGCACGGGGGGCGCCTTTTCTGCACCAGGAGAGACCCAGCCGCTGAGAGTCTACTCAGCCACCCAGAACCAGTGAGAAGCAGCCCTCAATCAGAGAAAGATAAGTACCTGTGTACAGCCTACCACGTGGGTCAAAAACACCCCCCTTAGGGAATAACCTCTCTCCCATTTACCTCCCTACTCCCTGCTCTGCACTGGGTCCTGGACTGGCTTCAGCAATTACCGAGTCCCCTGGGCCGGAAAGATGATCCGCCACACACCCTGAGCCATTCTCCCTGCCTTGGAGAGTGAAAAAATTAACAAACAGGGGAAAAAACAAACTGCCGGTTCCACTAAGCCAGGAACCCAGGGTAGGCACAGTTCCTTTGCCTAGGCACAAGCATAAGGGATCCACGGACTGTGAGTGCCTTTCCCCCTGCATAGACTTCTGTGGGCCCATTTCAACAGCGTAGGCCCTCATTACCACAGTACAACAGGGTGTATACCTGAAGTCTAACTTCAACTGTTTCAGCTGTGAAGTGGCAGGTTTGTGACGTTTGACACTGATCTGCCCATTAAGCAGGTTCTTTACCTACCCACATCAGGGGCCTGAGGACTGGAGGCTCCACCCACACAACCTACCCACCTGTGATAGGGGCCCAAGAATAAGAGGTGCCCCTCAGTCCTTACAGCCAACAGCACTGGGTGCTGATAGTCCAGCAACAAAACCCACCCACCTACGTGCTCTAGGGAACAAGGACACGCCTTCCTCCTGGACACTCGGAGGTGGCCATCAGCCCCCTGTTTTGCTCAGCGTGTGTTCCCCTGCTGCAGCCAGATGCCTGTGCCTACACCAATCACCCATGCCTGCCTAGGACTGTAGTTAAGAGCCTACACCACACACTTGGTGGCTATCTACCTGGGCACCTGAGCTGAATCCATACAGGAGGAGCGGGCAGACTCCTGAACTCACATACCTAGTAACTGATCTAACCACCTGGTGACAGGACATTAGAGCTTCAAAGGTGCCAATAATCAAACTAGCTCATACGAGCAGCCTATTTGGGCATATAAAAACAAAACAAGAAGCTAGGACACAGTAAGCAAACATAAAATAAATAAATACAATAACCTTATGATGGCTCAGAGACAACAGTTAATATCAAATCCCATAAAGAGGCAATCCAGGATGCCTTAAACAAGCTCCCAAAACAAAGAATCTAGAAATTTTCCAGAGGAGGAAAATTTCTTGGAATTACTAGAGGCAGAGTACAAAAGATTAATATACAGAACTCTTCAAGAAATTAGGAAGGAAATGAAGAAAAATGCAGAACATGCAACAGAGGAAATTAAAAAGATTAGAGAAGACCGTAATGACAAATTTCACAGGCTGCAAGAATCCATAGAGTGACAGCAATCAGAAATCCAGAAGATTAACAATAAAATGTCAGAATTAGACAACTCAATAGAAAGTCATAGGAGCAGAATTGAGGCAACGGAAGTCAGAATTAATGAGATTGAAGATAAAGCACTTGACACCAACTTATTAGAGGAAAAATCAGATAAAAGGATTTAAAGAAATGAAGAAACCCTAAGAATTATGTGGGACTCTATCAAGAGGAATAAACCTACGAGTGATTGGAGTACCAGAACAGAGGGGAAAACAGAAAATACAGAGAGAATTGTTGAAGATTTGTTGGCAGAAAACTTCCCTGATATCGTGAAAGATGACAAGATATCTATCCAAGATGGTCATCGAACCCCACTTAAGGTGGATCCCAAAAGAAAGTCATCAAGACTTATTATAATCAAACTTGGAAAACCAAAGATAAAGAGAGAATTTTAAGAGCGGCTAGGGATAAATGAAAAGTCATCTACAAAGGAGAGTCAATAAGAATAAGCTCGGACTAGTCAGCAGAAACCATCCAGGCAAGAATGAAGTGGGATGACATATACAAAGCCTTGAAGGAAAAAAACTGCCAGCCAGGAATTACATATCCAGTAAAACTGTCTCTCAAATATGATGATGAAATCAGGGCATTTCCAGACAAACAGAGATTTAGAGAATTTGCAAAAACCAAACCAAAATTACAAGAAATACTAAAGGGAGTCCTCCGGTTAGAAAATCGGTAACGTCAGATAACAACCCAAGACTAGAACACAAGACAGAGCAACCAGATATCAACTCAGATAGGAAGTCACAAAAATAAATCAAAGCTAAACCACTGAAAATAGGGAAACAGATGTCGATATGTGAAAGATGACAACATTAAAACAAAAAAGAGGGACTTAAAAAATGTAGACGTAGATTTTGCATATGCAGAGGAAGTCAAGGTGATATACAGAAATAAAAGATTGGTATAAACTTAGAAAAATAGGGGTAAATATTAAGGCAATCACAAAGGAAACTAACAATCCTACAAGTCAAAATAAAACACTAGAAAAATATAAAGACTCAGCAAACACAAAATCAACAACAATGGAAAAGATGAAAAGAAAATACATAAAGAAAAACAACTCAGAACAGAAAATTAAGTGGAACAAAAAAACTGTGAACACCACACAAAAAAAGACATCAAAATGACAGCACTAAACTCATACCTATCAATAATTACGCTGAATGTAAATGGACTAAATGCACCAATAAAGAGAGTGGCAGATTGGATAAAAAACACGATCCATCTATATGCTGCCTACAAGAGACACACCTTAGACTTAAAGAGACAAACAAACTAAAACTCAAAGGATGGGAAGAAATATATCAAGCAAACAACACTCAAAAAACAGCAGGAGTGGCAATATTAATCTCTGACAAAATAGACTTTAAAGTAAAATCCACCACAAAGGAGAAGGAAGGACACTATATAATGATTAAAGGGTCAATACACCAGGAGGGCATAACTATAATATTTACACACCAACGACAGGGCTCCAAAACACATAAAACAAACTCCAACAGCATTGAAAAGAGAGATAGACAGCTCCACAATAGTAGTAGGAGACTTCAACACACCACTTTTGGTGAAGGACAGAACATCCAGAAAGAAGCTGAACAAAGACACGGAAGAGCTAAATGCTACAAGCAACCAACTTGATCTCACAGACATGTACAGAACACACTACCCAACAGCAGCCAAGTATACTTTCTTTTCCAAGGCACATGGAACATTCTCCAGAATAGACCACATATTAGGCCATAAAGCAAGCCTTAACAAAATCCAAAGCATCAAAATGTTACAAACCATCCTTTCTGACCATAAAGCCATAAAAGTAGAAATCAACAACAGAAAAAGCAAGGAAAAAAAATCAAACACATGGAAACTGAACAACGCCTTGCTCAAAAACTACTGAGTTATAGAAGAAATTAAGGATAGAATAAAGACATTCATAGACTCAAACGAGAATGAAAACATATCCTACCGGAACCTCTGTGACACAGCAAAAGCAGTGCTCAGAGGTCAGTTTATAGCAATAAATGCACACATCCAAAGAGAAGAAAGGGCCGTAATCAAAACATTAACCCTACAACTGGAGCAAGTAGAAAGAGAGCAGCAAAAGAAGCCCTCAGGCACCAGAAGGAAATAATAAGAATTAGAGCAGAATTAAATGAAACAGACAATAGAAAAACAATTGAAAGAGTTAACAAGACCAAAAGCTGGTTCTTTGAAAAGATCAACAAAATTGATAAACCACTGGCCAAACTGACAAAAGAAAAACAGGAGAGGAAGCAGATAACCCATATAAGAAATGAGATGGGTGATATCACAACAGACTCAACTGAAATTAAAAGAATCATAACAGATTGCTATGAAAAACTGTACTCTAACAAATTTGAAAACCTAAAGGAAATGGACAAATTTCTAGAAACTCACTACCTACCTAAACTAACACAAACAGAGGTAGAACAACTAAATAAACCCATAACAAAAGAAGAGATTGAAAAGATAATTAAAAACTCCCAACAAAAAAAGCCCTGGCCCAGATGGCTTCACTGGAGAATTCTACCAAACTTTCAGAGAAGAGTTAACGCCACTACTACTAAAGGTATTTCAGAGCATAGAAAAGGTTGGAATACTCCCAAACTCATTCTACGAATTCAGCATAACCCTGATACCAAAACTAAGTAAAGACACCACAAAAAAAGAAAATTACAGACCAGTATCCCTAACGAACATAAACACAAAAATCCTCAACAAAATTTTAGCCAACAGAATTCAGCAACATATCAAAAAAATAATTCACCATGATCAAGTGGGATTTATACCAGGTATGCAGGGATGGTTCAACATTAGAAAAACAATTAATATCATCCATCACATAAATAAAAGATAAGAACCACATGATCTTATCAATTGATGCAGAAAAGGCATTTGACAAAGTCCAACACCCATTCATGATAAAAACTCTCCACAAAATAGGAATAGAAGGGAAATTCCTCAATATAATTAAGGGCATTTATACAAAGCCAACAGCCAACACCATCCTAAATGGAGAGACTTTGAAAGCATTCCCCCTGAGAACGGGAAGCAGACAAGGATGCCCTTTCTCACCACTCTTACTCAACATTGTGCTGGAGGTGCTAGACAGAGCAATTAGGCTAGAAAAAGAAAGAAAGGGCATCCAAATTGGTAGGGAAGACGTCAGAGTATCTCTATTTGCAGATGATATGGTCTTATACACAGAAAACCCCAAAGAATCCACAAGAAAACTACTGGAACTAATAGAAGATTTCAGCAAAGTTTCAGGATACAAGATAAAGATAAAAAAATCAGTTGGATTCCTTTACATCAACTAAGAGAACTTCGAAGAGGGAATCACCAAATCAATACCATTTACAATAGCCCCCAAGAGGATAAAATACTTAGGAATAAATCTAACCAGAGACATAAAAGACCTATACGATGAAAACCACAAGACACTACTGCAAGAAACCAAAAGAGACCTGCAGAAGTGGAAAAACATACCTTGCTCATGGACAGGAAGACTCAACATTGTGAAAATGTCAATTCTACCCAAAGCGATCTACAGATACAATGCAATCCCAATCTAAATTCCACTGACATTTTTTAATGAGATGGAGAAACAAATCACCAACTTCGTATGGTAAAGGAAGAGGCAATGGATAAGTAAAGCATTACTCAAGAAGAAGAATAAAGAGGGAGGCCTCACACTACCTGATTTGAGAACCTATTATACTGCCAGGACTCACTAAGTATTTGAACAAACAGAGGCAGAAAGGGAAAGGGAGGGAGAAAAGGAATTTGAAGTAGAGAAGAGAGACATGGGCTGAGATGGAAAAAGAAGTAGGAACATTAAAAGAAGAGTAAGTAGTCCAGTGTATCTGGGCCTAAAGTATATAGGCTGCAAAGGGAGGCTCTAGAACACCATTCTACCATTTTTAGAGTATCCTGTACACACTCTGCACTCAATAAATGTAAATGGTTCATCCAACAAAGTCGTGTCACATGCACTGTCCTCTTCAGGAGGGACTGAAGTGGGAAGAGCCTGGCGCTAAGAAGGAGCAGGAGGACTAGTCGGAGTGGGAGTCGCTGTGTGGTGGGATTGGGGGTAGTGATGAGCATGCGATCCCAAATCTCATCTTTCCTTCCAAACATGGAATCTACAGGACTTGACAACTGACTACAAACTGGGGATATGAAGGGGAAGGAGAGCTAAATTAGTTCAACTTCAAGCCCGATGGTCTAGGGTAGTGGTTCTCAACCAGGGGCGATTTTGCTCCTCTCACTCCCAACATTTAGCAAAGTTTGAAGATATTTTGGGTTGTTCCGACTTGGGGGGGGGTGGGGAGGATGCTACCGGTTTCTAGTGGGTAGAAGCCAGGGATGCTGTTAAACATGTCACAGTGCACAGGACAGTCCCCTACAACAAAGAATTATCCAGCTCCAAATGTCAACAGTGCCAAGGTTGAGAAACCCATGAGAAGGAGATTGATGATACCTTAATGGAAACAGTCAGGTGGAAGAATTAGTTTGGAGTGCATGTGAACTTAGCTTTAAATAAGTTAAGTTGGATGGTGCCAGGAGAACATCCAGACATTCAAGTTCAAGTTAGTTAAAATGAAGTACATATGTGTGGGTCTAGAACAGGGGTCAGCAAACATGTCTATAAAGGGCCACAAAGCAAATAGGTTAGGCTTCTCCGGCCAGATAGTCTCTGTGGCAACTACTCATCTCTGCTGTTGTAGCGAGAAAGCAGCCACAGACAATAAGTACACGAATGAGTGTAGCTATGTGCCAGTAAAACTTTATTTATGGATACTGAAATTTGAATTTCATATAATTTTCAGGTGTCACAAATACTATTCTTCTCCTGATTCTTTTTCCAACCATTTAAAAATGTAAAAACCACTCATAACTCCTGGGTCATACAAAAACAGTCAGCAGGCTGGATTTGGCCCACAGGCTGTAGTTTGCCAACCTCTTGTCTAGAACATGAAGAGAAAGAGCTGAGATCAGCTGTAGCCCTGGGCTTACCATGGCCTTGTAGATCTGAATGAGAACACTGTATAAATATAAACATATTGTATAAATTTATATTATACTGTTATAAATGTATGGTTTATGCCTAGACTCTCATTTCAGCCCAACCACAAACAACTCTGGTGACCTTCCTCAATAGAATTCCAATCCCTTTATGTTGGGTTTGGGCTTGTAAAGAACTTCTCTGAGTGCAGCGATTAGTGTTCAAAAATTAAATGACTGGCCCATGCTTGACCATCGGGCATGAGCAGTAGGGAAAAGCAGACGCCCAGGTAGCATGAAGAGGCAGGTTCAAGTGCAAAGACATCAACACCAATCACTGTTGACGAGATGGGCATTTTGCCATGCTTCCTCAAACAGAGGGGAGCAAGTAGAGTGCTACTGATCAGTGAGCTGCCTGACTTTCCCAGGGAGCCTAACCTAGTGGCTAACACATAAGACAAACCTCTCAAAGGGGACAGAAGATAGTCAAGGCAGCATCTATTTGTAGAACTGGCAGACTCAGAACAACATAGCATTTGAAGGTAGGTTCAGAACTAATAGGCCCCCAAATAACTTAGGACTATAAGCAGCCTATTTTTTCATGCACTTTGTAGTTGCATACTTATTTCAAAGGAAAGAAGGGGGAAAAAAAAGAGAATGAACATAATGGGTCTCAAATTATATCTTTATATGTCTATGGTCAACAAAAAGATGTAAGCGTGTAGCAAAGCTTTTCAAAAACAAAGAGCCCACTTACTTGCCAGTTCAATCATTTCCATTCTCTCCCCATCAACATCCTGAGCTACAAAATGTAAGTCACTATGCTCAAATTGGTTGATCAGGTTAGGGTTCACCTGGAAAAACAGGAAATTAAGTGTCTTTGGGGAACAGAGCAATACAGGCACATCAGCTTATAAAAAGGTCCCTTCAACAACTGGGTGGGTTTTCCATTTCAGTGACGCTCTAATTCATAGGTAATTTCCTCCAGGGACTTGTCCCTGCCCCAAGAGGCATTTGGTTCCTTTTCAAAACATTTAAGTCTCCCTTTACTCACACCTGGCAAAATAAAGGGCAGGGAGTTGAGGCTAAGGATTCTGACCTTATCTTGATCTAGGAGACAGCAGTTAGGGTAACACAGAGCTTCAATATGTCCTGTGTGTAGATTCTTTGTAAAGCCAAGAACAGTCTTCCCACCCCCACCTGCCTCCTCTGGAAGTGGAAACTGTGGGGGACTTGGCACACCTCCTCGAGCACTACAGATGCCACCAGTGCTGGACACCTTTTCCAGTGGGCCCCTTGTAATCACGGGGTTCCTCGCAGTTCAGCATCCGTATTCTGTGGAAATTCAGCATGAAAGCCTTACCTCATACCGATGTCTGTGTCTTTCTTCTATAAAAGAAACATCACCATAGAGCTTCCCTATAAAGACACAAAGTGAAATTAATCTAGGAGTAACCAACTTGAGAACTGCATCCAGGGCATATGTGGGTGGGAGGCCTCTTTGATCTCCATCCTTCCATCAGAGGCCTAAAAATGAACTAGACTCCAGGCAGTAATCTAGATTTTCTTCTCTTCTAGGGGAGGATGGTGATAGCTTCTTTGAAATCCTGAAGCAATTCTCAAGTAAGTCCCATTGTGGAAAGGAAAGCCCGCTGGGATACAAGTACACCGTATACACGGATCCAGCCGGTCTGCCCTCTTTTTATACGCCTGCATGCTGCACAGAGACAGACTGAGTCACACTCACGCCATCACTTCTCTGCAGATTCATAATGGGGCTCACCTTACAAAAGAAGAAAATGGAACCCAGAAAAATGAAGTGACTTGCCCAAAGCCCCACCCTGCTGGACAGCACAGCCAGTTCTTGGGCCCAGGTCTCCTCGCACCTGGCCCAATGCTTTCTCTACTACATCGGCCACCTCCGTGTGACCACATTGGTTTAGGCCTCACCTTAACAATGTACTTATGAAATGGCAAACGTTTTGTTACATATGTATTTACCACAATTTAAATAAATAAATAACATCTGATGGGGGAAAAAAAAAAATGTATTTATCCTTTGACCCTGAAATTCAAGTTCTAAGTATTTACCAAAAAAAAAAATTAGGACAAAGATCTACCCACAACTACGTGCCCTGCTGAGTTATTTAATGGTGAACGATCAGAAACACATGGAACATCAGGCCTAGAGGAATGCTAGGTTAAACGACAGTCCATCTGTACCCAAAGTTCTCAACCAGGACTGTGTGGTGGGAAGTTGCCTGTGGAACTGCTTCAAAATGCCCAAGTGCCTGAGGACGTGGCAGGCCAGGACAGCATCTTTGGCACGACTATTCGTTGATGGGCACGGCGATCAGTGAGCTGCCCAGTGACTGTGGGCTCAGGAGGAGAGGTGTGGGGATCCGTTATCAGCCCCTGCCACGAACACCCCATGGTAGCACATGGAGATGCAGGAGTCTGGAAGAGTCTGAAGGCAAGTGACTTCCTGGAGTGCCAGTTCTCTAGACACAGCTCCCAGGCCCACAGCCAAGGGCCAAGGAGACACGCCGACAGGGCTGGAGTTCACGCTCAACCTCATCCCCCAGCTCCAACAGAACCTGGAGCAATGCTCAGTTCAACAGGCAGCAGCAGGACAGACTGTTTCAACTAAGAAAGACCAAATTCCTTGTCTCCTTTGGGTTTTTTGCTTGGACAAAGAAAATGCAAATTGGCTGTATTTTCATGCAACTCTCTATGCTCAGTCAGCACAGCCTCAGCTTCCATTCTCAATTCTGTCCATGCAGACTGAGCTCCTGGGGATGATATTAATAATGTTGTTGTTGTTGTTAGGTGCCATGGAGTCGGTTCTGACTCACAGCGACCCTATGTACAATGGAACAAAACACTGCCTGGTCCTGCGCCATCCTCACAATCATTGCTATGCTTGAGCCCATCACTGCAGCCACTGTGTCAATCCATCTCATTGAGGGTCCTCCTCGTTTTCAATCACCCTCTACTTTACCAAGCATGATGTCCTTCTCCAGGGACTGGCCCCTCCTGATAACATGTCCAAAGTATGTGAGATATAGTCTGGCCATCCTTGCTTCTAAGGAGCATTCTGGTTGTACTTCTTCCAAGACAGATTTGTTTGTTCTTTTGGCAGTCCATGGTATATTCAGTGTTCTTTGCCAACACCGTAATTCAAAGGCATCAATTCTTCTTCAGTCTTCCTTACTCGCTGTCTAGCTTTCGCATGCATATGATGCAATTGAAAATACCATGGCTTGGGTCAGGCGCACCTTAGTCCTCAAGGTGATATCTTTGCTTTTCAACACTTTAAAGAGGTCTTTTGCAGCAGATTTGCCCAATTTGATACATCGTTTGATTTCTGGATTACTGCTTCCATGAGCGTTGATTGTGGATCCAGTAAAATAAAATCCTTGACAACTTCAATCTTTTCTCCGTTTATCATGTTGTTGCTTATAGGTCCAGTTGTGAGGATTTTGTTTTCTTTATGTTGAAGGATAATCCACACTGAAGGCTGTGGTCTTTGATCTTCATCAGTAAATGCTTCAAGTCCTCTTCACGTTCAGCAAGCAAGGTCGTGTCATCTGCATAACGCAGGTTGTTAATGAGTCTTCCTCCAATCCTGATGCCCCATTCTTCTTCATATAGTCCAGCTTCTCGGGTTATTTGCTCAGCATACAGATTGAATAAATATGGTGAAAGGATACAACCCTGACGCACACCTTTCCTGAATTTAAACCAGGCAGTATCCCCTTGTTCTGTTTGAATGACTGCCTCTTGGTCCGTGTACAGGTTCTTCAAGAGCACAATGAAGTGTTATGGAATTCCTATTCTTTGCAATGTTATCCATAATTTGTTATGATCCACACAGTCCAATGCCTTTGCATAGTCAATAAAACACAGGTAAACATCTTGGTACTCTCTGCTTTCAGCCAAGATCCATCTGATACCAGCAATGACATCCCTTGTTCCATGTCCTCTTCTGAATCCAGCTTGAATTTCTGGCAGTTCCCTGTCAATGTACTGCTACAATCATTTTTTAATTATCTTCAGCAAAATTTTACTTGCGTTTGATACTAATGATATTGTTTGATAATTTCCACATTCTGTTGCATCACCTTTCTTTGGAATGGGCACAAATATGGATCTCTTCCAAATTTCTTGGCATAGACAAGTGAGCACTCTAGTCGAGTTGTCGTACTGTGGTGGCTTGTGTGTTGCTGTGATGCTGGAAGCTATGCCACCGGTATTTCAAATACCAGCAAGGTCCCGCATGGTGGACAGGTTTCAGTGGAGCTTCCAGACTAAGACAAACTAGGAAGGCAGTCTACTTCTGAAAAAACTGGCCAGTGAAAACCTTATGAATAGCAGCAGAACACTGTCTGATATTAGTTTAAAAAAAAAAAAAAAACCCATTGCCACTGAGTCAAATCCAACTCATAGCAACCCTACAGGACACAGTAGCGCTGCCTCACAGGGTTTCCAAGGAGTGGCTGGTGAAATCGAACTGCCGACCTTTTGGTTAGTAGATGTAGTTCACCATAGCTCTTAACCACTGTGCCACCAGGGCTCCGTCTGACATTAATGATAGGGAATATTTAAAGGATGGACTTGGGAAGAAAACAGAATAGTAGGGGGGCAGGGAGCTCCTCTGAGAGAGCGCCAACATGCCACTACATTGGGGTCATTTAAGACAGAGCCTTTGTAGGAAAGCAACTATCACTTCATAAAAGTTAAAAGGAAAATGGAAAATAAATAGCACAATAATTTGCTGTTGCTATGTGCCATCGAGTCAATTCTGACTCATAGCGACACCAGGTGACAGAGTAGAACTGCCCCATATGGTTTCCTAGGCTGTAATCTTTACGGGAGCAGATCACCAGGTCTTTCTCCCTTGGAATGGCTGAGTGGGTTTGAACCGCCAACCTCTGGGTTAGCAGCTGAGTGCTTAACTGTTGCATCACTAGGGCTCCTTCAGCATAATAATACCCAGCTGGAAAAAATGGGAAAAAATATATATCATCAGGAAGTTACAGAAGAAAAGCAGTTGAAAGATCAGGACCTAACTTGGAGAGGGGTCTGGCTCTCCACTTTGTGACTGATCCACAGGCTTTTCCTCCTATAATCAAAAATTTGTTCCCCGCTTCCTTCGTTACAACAGATAACTTAGCAAATCTAATAATAGATCCTGCTGATATTAACAAAGACGAGGAAGAAAATGACAAAAATATCTAAATTGAGACATTAAGGAATTATATCTTCAAGTAATCAGGACTTGCAGGATGTTGTGTGAACTTTGAAACTGCATGGCCTGGCATAAGGCAAACGGTGTTTGCTAAGATATCTCAGAGGCGACAATCAGAGGGTGGTGTAGTGGTTTAGCCACATGGACTCTGGAGCCAGGCTGCCTGGCACTAAATTCCACTACATCATTTAATAGATGGGCAAATTACTTTACCTCTCTGTGCCTCAGTTTCCATGTCTGTAAAATGAGATGATGATAGTACCTACATCATAGGGCTGTTGTGAGGATTAAATAAATCAGTATATGTGAAGCACTCAGAGTAGTAAGTAAGTAAACCATGTAAGTGAATGCTGTTGTTACCGCTAGACAACGAAATCCAAGTAGAAAGAATGGAAGCTACCACATAAACCCCACAAGATAGCAGACAAGGTAGGGACCTGTCCTTCCCATTCTCGAGACCAGCACCTGGCACAATAGAAGGCATTCAATAATTGTTTTCTTTTTTTTTTTTAATGAATGAAGCATACATTATACATAGTATGTATGTGGTATGAGGTGAAACACGTTTTCATAACTTAGGAAATTTCACTTTGTCCATTCAAAATCTTCATCCCCAAAAAAAAAAAAAATGCCATTTAAAAAATCAATTCATTGCCATATCTGCAAAACAAATAAATAAATAAAATTTTTTTGAAATGCTGAGAATCAGTTCAGAATGTTACTAGTTGGATTCTATTTGATAGCAACTTGAAAACAAAACAAAAATACTCATTCTCGAGCCCTGGCGCCAGGGATTGTCATTTTGTTACTCTCAGGAGAGCACCGGGCACGTCTGTTTTTACAAAGCCCCACAGTGACTCTGATTTGCATCTTTGGTTAGGGACTTGCCCAGTACAGGAAGAAGGACATAAACCCTATCTGTTTTAGGAGTCCCGGGGTGGTGCAAGGAGCCCTGGTTGCACAGTGGTTAAAGCCCTCCGCTGCTAACTGAAAGGTCAGCAGTTCGAACCCACCATCTGCTCCATGGGAGAAAGATGTGGCAGTCTGCTTCCGTAAAGATTTATAGCCTTGGAAACCCTCTGGGGCAGTTCTACTCTGTCCTATAGGGTCGCCATGAGTCGGAATCAACTCAACGGCAGTGGGTTTGGGGTTTGGGGAGTGGTGCAAACAGGTAATGTGCTCGGCTGCTAAGTGAAAGGTTGGCAGTTCAAGTCTCCCCAGAGGCGTCTCAGAAGAAAGGCCTGGCAATCTATTTCCAAAAAAAATCAGCCATTAAAACCCTATGGAGCATAGTTCTACTCTGACACACACAGGATCACCATGAGTCAGAGTCGACTCGAGGGCAACTGGTTTTAACTGGTTGTTATTATTAAAAGACCCCAGACCTATGAGCCCCCACATTAACAATTACACTTTAGCAAAAGATTTCCCTCAATAAATGGCAAGCAGCAGGCGAGAAGAAAGCCACACCGCAAAATGGCTTTCTATGGGGTCTGTGAGGAGGCTCGCCAGCTTGTCAGTGACACACCACTGTCCCGCAGCCTCACCAAGCTACTTTTGAATTTGTGCCTCAGCAAAATAACAAAGCACGGTGCATAGCATGGACTTCCAGGGTCCCTCAATCCCTGGTGACCTCTTTTAAACTGTTTTGTAAATCACTTCATTAACCCAGCCCAGGACTTTCATGTGGTGGTTTTTTGTTTTTGTTTTTTAAACTTCCTATATCAATCTAACTACACCAGGAATCAGAAGCTCTTTTCTATATCAAAGCTTTGATAAGAGATAAGAAAGCAAAAGCCATTTTTCTAGCGCCTGAAAAGTTTTTCCACCCTACCATCGTTTCTCTCAATTCACTCAAATTTTAGATGTAACCCTTTCTCTGTTTGCAATGCCACTAATTTTAGCCAGATCCTTAACAACGGGACTCATCAACAGCTTCCTAACTGGCCTCCTGCGTCTGTTCTCTCAGAACAAAAACTTCTTCCTCTTACAGTAAAGTAGAAACAACATTTTGGTCAAGTTCTTCTCCTTACTATGAGAAAATGCAGAGAACGTGCCCAAAGGAATTAAGCATTAATTCCCTGCCCGCCTGGGTCCAGGTGGCTGTGCTGCACTCGGGGTCACACTCCCTCCCGCGCACCTGCCTCCTCTGCCAGTTACACCCAAGTCATCTTTCATGGTCTTACTGCCTCATGTCGCCTTCCCTAAGGATAAGGGTCATCTTCTCAGAACTAGGATGGGAAACCACCAGGACTTGGTCACCAGCTGTAAAAACTGCACTACTCAGGGTTTCGAGCCCTGGTGGCACAGTAGTTCAGTACTCAGCTGCTAACCGAAAGGTCAGTGGTTTGAACTCACCAGCGGTTCTGCAGGAGAAAGATGTGGTAGTCTGCTTCCGTAAACTTTACAGCCTTGGAAACCCTATGGGGCAGTTCTACTGTGTCCTATAGGGTCACTATGAGTCGGAATTGACTCGATGGCAATGGGTTTGGTTTTTTTTGGTCTTACTCAGGGTTTCTAATTCCTTCAAGTACACTGTGTTGGATTCTTACCTGGACTAGGCATCCGTAAAGGGCAAAATGGCAACTACTTCCTTTTTAACCACGATCACAGGGTGGCTATCTCCCTCCTATGCCTCCTAAAGCCTTCTTGGCACACTTTGACCCCCATGGCATTCCTCTCATTTATAAAATAAGGGCTTCCTAACCATTTGGGAGAGTCACTGGGTGATGCCAAAGGTTAAGCACTCAGCTGGCTATTCACCAAAATGCTGGAGGTTCAAGTCCACCCATAAGCACTTTAGAAGAAAGTCCTGGTGATCTGCTTCTAAAAAATCAGCCATTAAAAACCTTATGGAGCACAGTTCTACTCTGACACACATGGGGTTGCCATGACTTGAAGTCGACTCGACAGTAACTGATTTTTTTTAACCATTTGGGTGTAGATTTGGAGGGCAGACGAGTTCCACAAATTGTATATAGACTACGGGGCTGCTTTAAATTAGGTTTAGGCTAACATTCCTGCTAGGGCACATATGCCAGATTGTGTGGTATTCAAACAGCTTAACTGAATGGGTCAGAAAAACACGTTCTTTCTGGTAGGTGACAGGTTGGGTTGAACACTTCACACGCGACAGGGACGAAGACTTGCTTCTCTTTCTGGTTGTCTTGGCAACACATCTGGGGCTTGACAAAAAACTTAAGCCTGTGGTCTGTAATATTTTTGGAGACACTATCCCTAAATGAGTTCTGAACGTTGTCTGAATTGCTTTGTGCTTGATTATGTTCCTATACCTCACACTCAGCTGAGTGGCACAAGCAAATCAATAAAGTTTATTTTTGGAGTCTCAACACCCTCTAATAGCAAAAGTTCCTTGGTATTCCTCCTGCTCTTCTCTCACCTGAATCTGACCCTTCCATCTCTAGACACACCTCATTGTAGAGTACTCCCTCCTCAAAGCACCCCATTTAAAACTTAAACTGCTCTGTGCCATTTCTCTCAGCCTTTCAAAGTCATCTAATCATTTGATCGATCAATTAATGGCGTCACCAAAAGGAGACAAATCCTACCATTTAACTTCCTAAATAACGTGTTTTTTCTTAAGGTATAGTTTACATGCACTAAAGTGCACAGATATGAAGGGTAGATCGATGGATGAGTTTTAATGATTATGCAATGTGTTTTTTAATAGTTACACTCTGGAGGGTGATTCTAGTGATGGGGCTTTGGCGCCAGGGTAGCATGTTTCGTTAGAACGATGGAAACTTCTAGAACAGTATTCTGTCCTGATTCTGACTTGACCGACTGTGTGCCCCTGGGCAGGTCCCTTCACCTCCAGGTCCTGTGTTTCCTCAGCTGAGAAATAAACAGGTTGGGTCAAATGGCTTCTGAAAGCCCTTCCAGGTCTTATTCTCCATCACTAGATAGGCTATTTAGGCAGGCAGGTGGGAGGGAGAGATGTTGTTTTTCAACTCCCCAGGATGGCCATCTGCTCCGCCCACAGGTGGTACTAACCTCTCGGCCTCAGTCACACACCTCACTCAACGCAGTTCTTTCCTTTAGACCAAAGAACATTGCCGTCGAGTCGATTCTTCCTAGACCAGGGGTTGGCAAACTATGGCCTAACCCTTGTGCCAAATCCTGCCCGCTGTTTTTGATTGGCCCTTGAGCTACGAATGCTTTTTATATTTTTAAATGATTGGGGGCGGGGGGGGGGGGCGGGGGGAATCTCATGATTCAGGAAAATTACATGAAATTCAAATTTCAGTGTCCCCAAATAAAGTTTTGCTGGAACACAGTGACACTCATTCATTTATTGTGTACAGCTGCTTTTGCATTACAATGGCAGAGCTGAGTATTTGCGACAGAGACCACGTGGCCTAAAAGCTAAAAATACTTACTATCTGGACCTTTACACAAAAAGGTTAGCCCATTTAGGTAATGGACTTTGGATAGGTAGTTCTCTCCCTTCCCATGTCTAAGTGCTGATGAAGACTTGAGATAAGGATAGTATAAACAAACAAAAAAAAAAACCAAACCCGTTGCCATAGAGTTGATTCCAATTCATAGGAACCCTACAGGACAGAACAGAACTGCCCCATAGGGTTTCCAAGGAGCAGCTAGTGGATTCAAACTGCTGACCTTTCGGTTAGCAGCTGTAGCTCTTAACCACTGCCCACCAGGGATCCAAGGGTAGTATACACACAAGTAAATATGAGTCCGAATGGACTCGATGGCAATGGGTTTCTAAGGGCAGTATATACCTAAGTTAAACAACGTTTGGGGGGAAAAAGTTTCAAGTTTGTAGCAAGGAAAAGAAATACAAATTAAAGTATAATAATAAAGGGTCCTTTTTGTTCTTGCTAATAGAGCAAGAAGAAAAATAACAACGCTACTAGCTTTAGCTACTTTGTTGTTGTTGTTAGGTGCCAGCAAGTCAATTTCAACTCACAGCGACACCATGTGACAGAGCAGATTTCCTAGGCTGTAGTGTTTATGGGGAGCCCTGGTGGCACAGAGGTTAAGAACTCAGCTGGTATCCAAAAGGTCTGCAGTTTGAATCCACCAGCCACCTAAGAAAAAAAAAATCCTACAAAAGAAATGTGCTGATTAGGGAAAAAAAACCCACAAAACATTCTACGGTGCTATTTGTTTTTATATTTTCATGATACTCAATTGAGCTGGCACAGTGGTCACATCCTTTTCTGGAGACCTGTGGGAGACCTCAAGCAGGTCTGAGGGTAGAACCTTCCATCTCCTGAAGATCACAGGTTCATACACCCACATGCCTCTTGCAAACTATCAAGCACAATTTAAATTTAAGGCAGGCCAAAGATGTTAGCTAAGCAATAAGCTTTTGTGTAGTGTTTAAGATTCATAAAAATCATCAGTATTATTTTACAGATAAATAAAATGTGATCTATCCATGCAGTGAACTATTACTCAGCCATAAAGAGAAATGAAGTCTGGATACACGCTACGACGTGGGTGAACCTTGAAAACATGCTGGGTGAAAGAAGTCGGTCACAAAGGGACAAGTATTGTATGATTCCACTTATATGAAATATTTCCAATAAGCAAATCTAAAGAGACCAAAGTTTATTAGTGCTTACCAGGGGCAGGCGGGAGGGAACAGGAAAGGGGGACTCACTGCTTAGGCGACACTGAGCTTCTGTTAAGGGTGATGGAAAATTTGGAAGTGAATAATGGTGATGGTTGAACAACATGATAAACATAACTAATGCCACTGAACTGTACACGTTAAGAATGTCAAAAAGGCAAATGATTTGTTACATATATATTTACCACAATCAAAAAAAATAATCCAATGGGGCATAACAGTCTAGGGACAAGGACTAGAAGGCAGGAGGGGACAGGAAAGCTGATAATAAGGAACCCGAGGTTGAGAAGGGACAGTGTTGACATGTTGTGGGGTTGTTAACCATTGTCATAAAACAATATGTGTACTATTTAATGAGAAACTATTTGTTCCATAAACCTTCACCTAAAGTACACTAAAAAAAAAAATTATCCTCAACAACAAAATAATTTTTTTGAAAAAAATCATCAGTATTACTTTATTTCTATTGTAAAGAAAAACAATCTAAAATCAGTCTTATTTCCATCAAGACAGACAAAGTTTTTAAAGATACTGAACACAATGCCCTTAAAAAAAAAAAGCTTTAGCAATTTATTGCTGAATCTTTTACAGCAGATACAATTTTAAAAGAATCTTCTCACTAACGATTGTTTTATCACTTAGGTAATTATTAGAACAAGGTTTCAAAGAATTTGAAAACCAGAGAATCGCTATCATACGTTAAGAGAAAAAACTCTTACATTCTTAAGGAAAAATGTTAGTCGCTTAGACAACAATGGCTTCTTATGCAGAGAAACTAAGGAAATGTTCTCACTTTGAAACTTTTCCTTTTGAAGTTTCTATTCTTGCTAGGAAGCACTCTACTCCTTAAAAGCTGCTTATCATCCTTGAAGGGGAAAGTCGTATTTCGGGTCTTCTTCTAACATCACAGGAATGATGCTAACGAAGCCCAAGATAGCTGGGTTCCCTCTGCAGCAGGCTCTTTTAGCACCTTGTTCGTCCCTTTCACTGCCCTTTTTTTCCCTTGTTTTAAGGCCCCGGGAGCGCAGGGCTGGTATCCGTTCCACTCACTGCTATATCTGCAGCATCGAGCTCAGTGCGTATGTTACATAGTATATGTGGATGGAGTTGTTAGTTGTCGATTCCGACTCACGGCAACCCCATGTGTTTCAGAGTAGAACTGCTCCATAGGGTCTTCAAGGCTGTGATCTTTCAGAAGCAGATCACCAGGCCTTTCTTCCGAGGTGCCTGTGAGTGGTTCCAACTGCCAATCTTTTGGCTAGTAGTCATTAAATATTTGTGCCACCAAGGGACTCACAAGATATATTTATTAAACTGAATTAAGGCCTTCAGTGGGGATGGTTTGCATTAACTTATTCTCATGTAATGTGTTAACCTATGAAAAAAGTTGCATGGAAATTAAGAATTAACCTTTACTGGTTATTGGGAGTAGGAAGATCAGCAAATATCAAATCGACATTATATTTACCTCTCCCCACGCTGGGCCTACTGGAGGAGCAGAGAATTCTACTTCTGAGACACAGAACTGCCCGCCACCTCGAGGAGTTCATAAATTAGTTGCAAAAACCAAGCAAACAGACGCGAAACAAGTCAATGGGGGGCTAGTTTCAATGTAGTGGAGAGAAGAGTGGATTCAAAGAAGTGAGTTTGGATCCCAGCTGTCCCGTGCCATGAAGCTCTGAGAGTATCTGGGAACTCATCAAACCACCTGCTAAGCAGGGTGTTGGAAGACAACAGGGGAACAGCGGTCACTCTGCGTTCTCACTAAGCCTGAGGTCCAGCCTGTCCAGGAAGGGGAACCTGGAAGGCGACAGAGATAGGTGAGCATGCATGAAGGGAACAGGGAGAGGTGGAGGGAAGGGGCAGGGAGACACTCCATCCAGAAGGCTGTGATCAAATCCCAGGAACTTACTTAATATGGAATTTTCCGTTTTGAAAACTGTTCTTCTTATTCCCAGCCTCATTGTTCCTCCCAAATTGCCAGTGTTGTGTTCAGGCATATCAATCACCTAAGAAAACAAAACAAGTCCAGTTTTGCAGGTTTGTAAAAAATTCCTTTCCCAAATTGCAAGCTTAACTTTGACAGGAATGATCATTGCGTAAGGATGTGCCCTAAACAATAAAATCTGATCGATCTTTCCAATTTTCCTGTTCAAGTACGCCCATACTTTATACACTCTGCACATCATGCTCCCTTTCTGTCTCTGCTGCTCATCTTTCATTCAAATCACTGGTAAAAAACTTCATCCGGAGCATCTTTATGAGCTTCCTCCTGACATTAGTCAACTTGTCAGGTCCAGGCGACGTTCACACTTCAAATTCTGAACTTCTGGGACCTCCTACTTCTGTATTCATGTTTTTCCCGTGAACAACCCTCTTCTCACTGCCCACTGCAGTACCTAGAAAGTTCCATAAGCCAATCTGTCAGTCCTTGTGGATCAGTATACCAGAAGTACTCACTTGTAGAAAACCATCAGAAGGATTCACTTTTTAAAAGGTAATAGCATCCATTCTAGCCCGTTCTGCAGGCCAGACACCTAAGCGTCATCCTTGATCCGCCCTTGTCTCTCATCCCTCATAACCAATCGGTCGAATCCTACCAGTTTACCCCTCCACAGCTCCTGCATCCTTCTCCCCAGCTCCAACCACCACCCAAACCACTGGCAACCAACTGGCCTCTCACCGTTCACATCACCCCAGCCCACCTTGCACACTGCAAGCAGAGTGTCTGTCAAACTGCAGATAATACCATGGCCCTGTATGGGGCCAGCCCAGCCTAACCCTCCAGCCTCATCTCCCATTGCTCTCCCCTCACGCCCTGAGCTGGTCACCACGGCCTTCTTTCAGTTCCTCAGGTGATCTTTTGTTCCGCCATGGGGACTTTTCACATGCTGTTCCCTCTGCCTGGAATATCTCCTCCCACTTCCTGACCCTTAGCTTTGAGCTCTCAGCTCAAATATCCTACCCTGGAGCTGGGGCCCAGTCAGGGCATCTATCTCTGCCCTCACAGAACCAGGTTCTTCCCATCCCCGAACTTCTCTGTGTCTGTACAAATTTTGTGTGCTAGAATGAAAACATTTGAGAACTGGGGCAGAGTTTGCTTTTCCAATGCATCCTCAGCCTTAGCATTTATGAAACTGGCACAAGGTAAGTGCTGAATGAATGCATGCATGAATGAGCGAACAAGCAAACAAACTCTGAGGAAATAATTTCAGATTTATCTTTTTTATGATTACTTCACAGAATTTCAGGGGCATATGATTTTTATGAAAGGCCTGTTCTCGCTAGTCATTGGTCTGTTTTCTCAGTCCTATTCACTATGATCTCATAGTTTGGTTTTTAAGTTGTTAGAAGAGACTACAGTTCAGTGAGTTAACATGTGCTAACGAAATTACTCAAGCCTCCCTCTCATAAAACTTTCTTTCCTTCCCTCCCCCACCCTAACTGCCACATATTGAGCTATAACAATCCTTGACAACTGGAATCTCCTGAGGTAAAAATTTTCCAAGAAAATGTCTAATCTTATCAGTGCCCTAGAAGAACTTCTAGAGTCATCTGAACCCTGTGTCTCAAGTATGATCCAAGAGTCACTGGGGGAAGGGGAGGAGAAAAAACTTGATTATGTCCCTTGTCAGATGGCGTGCTCAATTCTGAAGTGCTCTCGGCCTTGGCACTTCTTTCCCATTATCCTTGGTTGGCTACTTATGGCTAGATTAAGTATTACTAGAGTGACATAAGAGAGGACATTATCTTCTAGTTTACAAAGCTAAGCTGTTTATAAATGCCCGGCCCCTCTATGTATTTTCTAAGGAAGGGCAGATAAGACTACAGACTCATAAGACTTAGTCCTAAGTTTACTGACAGCCTCAACTTCCACTGAAGTTTAAGACAGCCTGAACCGTCTAGAAAGACCACAGCTTCAAAGCTGTGTGAAGACCACAATTTCCTTGTTAGAATTGTACTGCTATCTTTGGCCCACCCTTCCAGACTTTGTTGGGTCTATTCACCCAGTTAGTTCACCCACCCTTCCTGACTGCATTGGGTCCATCCATCCAGTTAGTTCACCAGGAAGAGTCTTTTGATGTAGTCTGTTCAGTTATTGGCAAGTGTGGTAGTCAAGAAATGTTCCTGTATGAACTGTTCAGAATAGAGTAAAATTCCTAAGAATATATCCTAGAGAAATAAGAGCCATCACACGAACAGACATATGCACACCTATGTTCACTGCAGCATTGTTCACAACAGCAAAAAGATGGAAACAACCTACATGCCCATCAACAGATGAATGGATAAACAAACTATGGTACATACACATAATGGAGTGCTACGCAACGATAAAGAACAATGATGAATCTGTGAAGCATCTCATAACATGGATGAAACTGGAGGACATTATGCTGAGTGAAATAAGTCAATCACAAAAGGACAAATATTGTATGAGACCAATACTGTAAAAACTCATGAAAAGGTTTACACACAAAAAGAAACAATCTTTGTTGGTTAGGAGGGAGGGGGGGTGTGGGGGAGGAAACACTAAATAGACAATAGATAAGTGGTAACTTTGGTGAAGGGTAAGATAGTACACAATACTGGGGAAGCCAGCACAATTTGTACAAGGAAAGGTCATGGAAGCTCCATAAACACTTCCAAACTCCCTGAGGGACCGAATTACTGGGCAGAGGGCTGTGAGAACCATGGTCTTGAGGAGCGTCTAGCTCAACTGGCATAACATAGTTTATAAAGAAAATGTTCTACATTCTACTATGGCTAGTAGTAGCGTCTGAGGTCTTAAAAGCCTGTGAGCGGCCATCTAAGATATTCCACTGGTCTCACCCCTTCCGAAGCAAGAGAGAATGAAGAAAACTAAAGACACAAGTGAAAGATTCGTCTAAAGGATTAATGGACCACAACTACCATAGCCTCCACCAGACTGAGTCTAGCACAACTAGATGGTGCCCGGCCACCACCACCGACTGCCCTGACAGAGATCACAATAAAGGATCCCAGACAGAGCTGGAGAAAAATGTAGAACAAAATTCTAACTCACAAAAAAAGACTGGACTTACTGGAGAAACCCTGAGAGTATGGCCCCCAGGCACCCTTTTACCTCAGTACCGAAGTCACTCCTGAGGTTCACCCTTCAGCCAAAGATTAGACAGGCCCACAAAACAAAACGAGACTAAATGGGCACACCAGCCCAGGGGCAAGGACGAGAAGGCAGGAGACAGGAAAGCTAGTAATGGGGAACCCAAGGTCGAGAAGGGGAGAGTGTTGACATGTTGTGGGGTTGTTAACCAATGTCACAAAACAATATGTCTTAATTGTTTAATGAGAAACTTGTTTGCTCTGTAAACCTTCATCTAAAGTACAATAATAATAATAACTAAATAAAATAATAGAGTAAAATTATCCAAGTAAGAACAGGAAACCTGTCTTAACGCTTACTGGGATGAGTTTCACAAACAGCTCAAGACCAGAAAACATTTCCAAAACTAAAGTCGGGTGAGGGGGACAGGAGAAGAAAAACGCAGGGCCCATTGGGGCTGTTTGAGAACGTTAAGTACTCTTCCAACATAGGGGGAATCTGGAAGTTTCTGAGACAGCAATATGAGGATGTTTTTTAGAAGCATAGAGGTAAATACCAAGAGAACAGCTAGAAGAGTTGTGTGTGGGTAAGAGAGTGGGGAGGAAGATTACTGAATTTTTCATTATAGCTCTTTTGGAACTGCTGGCTTTTTAAACTTGTACGTAGTATTATTTTAATAAAAATTTAAGGCACATATATTGAAGTGTATTATTCAGGTTCACAGAAATCCTGGTAGTGTAGTGGTTAAGAGCTACAGCTGTTAACCGAAAGGTCCGCAGTTCGAATCCACCAGGCACTCCTTGGAAGCCCTATGGAGCAGTTCTACTCTGTCCTGTAGGGTCTCTATGATTTGGAATCGACTCAAGGGCAAAGGGTTTTTTGGTTTTTTATTCAGGTTCATATTATCCCTGTCGTTTTTCAGAAGCAATACATACAAGCTTGGGCTAAAATGATAGCACAGAAAGACACATCAAGGAGTAACAGCCTCCGTGATCCACTAACGAAGACTTGTTAGCATAGAAATCATTGGAGAAGACAAAGAAAATGCTAGAGGAAAAGGGAGGGGAGAAGGTGGAAAGAGGCTCCCAAGTCCAAATGATGCCCGAACATCAGTAAAGGAGAAGAGCAGAGGGAGTGTTGACGGAAGGCTGCCGTGGAGGGAGGAAGGGGTGCTCTCTGGTCCCGGCTGAGGAGGTCTCACAGCACACAAGCACACTTAGTCCAAGGCCAGCAGGTGCCAAGACAAGCTGCCAGAGGCGAGGTAGCTGACACTCAGGAAGGTGATGGCTGGGGGAGGCAGCGAACACAGTGCGTTTCTAGCCAAGCAGGGTGGCACCAGCTGCCTCACAGAGTGACCAGACAATCCTACCAGCTGTAAGCATGGCAGTATGACCACCTCTTGGGCTGTCAGCCACCTGAGTAAGCAAACAAAGTTAGCGAAGACTCTGTCCCTTACATTCCTTCCACAAAAAGCTTGAGAGACCGGAGAACATCACAGTTCCAAAAGCTACCTATAGTATCATTACTGCAGTGGTTGAAGAAAAGAACCTCAGCAAATCTTGCGTTTTAATTCCGACATTTCCAAAATACCCTAGATTTGGAATCTCAGGGGAAAGTGCCTCTGCCGTGGCAGAAGGTTTCACTCGGGCCCTTTAGCGTCCCCTAAACGCTGCTTGCCATCTGACCCCATTACAGATGCACTCGTTCTTGGAACCGAGCCACAGAGCATAAGAAAAATAAAAAAGATCAATAAGTAACGAATAGTGGTGGTGATAAAGCTCTAGGAGATGTAAAAGCACTACACGAGGATAAACATGGCACTAATTAACCTTTTGCCAATGTTTCCTGGAGCCCGCAGTGAAAGTGTAATGGGTTCAAGCCTTTACTGCACCTTAGGTACTTTGAACAGTAGGTCCTCTTATCAAAATGGTGGTGTGTGGAGGCCAGCCTTCTGACTTACCTGGCTGGCGCCAGGTGAGCCTGCTGCCCTGGTGTCCCCTGCCTTTGGAGATTTTATTCAAGGACAATGGTGGGGCCTAGCCCTTGCAGACCATTCCCAGTCTCTTAGACAACACACAGTGATTCGGCCTTTCTAGTCCGTCTTTCAAGGACTGTTTACAAGATTGCCAATCTGTTCCTCTCCTACTGTCCAGTACACATTTCTCTGGTCTTTTTTTTTCTTTTTTTCAAGCTTGCCTCTGATTTTGATTCTTTAGGAGTCATATTCAAGCTATCCATAAAACAGAACCAATTTTATATCAATGTTATATTATCTGATGCTGCTTCCTGCTGCTAGCGACAGCTGCCTCCATGGCTGCAGATCCAATCTAAACTTCCACGTGGCACTCAAGACTCCATCTCACTCAGGAACCCAGTCTAGCTGTGTGCTCCCCAAGTATTCTAACCTGGGCTTCTATCTCAGCCAGTCGGCCCGATGCCGATGGCTCCTGCATTTCTCTCCCCAACACCCCTTACACATGGACTGGCCTCTTCACACTTTTCCCCAAGACACCCTGTCCCAGCCATTCCATATGGGCTCGTGTTTTCGGGTCACCTCCAGTTCTCCCTACCAGCTGCCGTTGAGTCAATTCTGATTCATGGCGACCCCACGTGTGTCAGAGTAGAACTGTGTTCCACAGGGTTGTGATCTTTCAGAAGTAGATCGCCAAATCTTTCTTTCCATCGGTTCTCTCCACTTCTCATAATTCCATTGTTATGCTCACCCGACCAAAGAAATCATCTCTACACTGTTGCTCATCAATTTGCAGTTAGTCCTCTATTATATGCAGCTTTCATGAATGGGTCTTCTGGGACCTGTCACAGACTGAAGTGTGAGCTCATCAAGGATGGGGACTCGATCTTTCCCTCTTCACTATCTCCACCAGAGTCCAGCACAGTGTTAGGTTCTGCTCTAATGTTCAATAACTAAATGTCCCCAATTCTTTTAAGTCTATCAAAAACCAACAGAGGTCTGCCCTGAGAGACTCTTGAAACCTGGAATCAAAACATCATACTGGAGTAGGGTGGGTCCTTGTAAAAGAGAAGAGACAGAAACAGTGAGAGAAGACTGCCATGGGCAGATGCATCGACAAGCCAAGGAACATCTAGGGACACCAGAAACTGGGAGAGACAAGAAAGGATCTTCCCCTAGAAGCTTCAGAAAGAATAATGGCCCAGCCAACACCCTGAATTCGACTCCTAGCCTCCAGAACTGAGACAATACATTTCTGCTCTTATAAGCCACCTTATAAGGATCCATTGTTCCAGCAGCCCTAGGGCATTACTACAAAAGGAGACTGAGGGCCTGGCAGGTGGGCCTGCGTGCAGCAGAGGGGCTCTGAGAGCCCGTGGGTGGTCCCCTACTGCAGGTGGAGCACTGACATGGCTCAGCCCCACCTGGGACCTGACACAGGACATGTAGTCTATTTCTGTCTCCCACCCTGTCGCATCACAGAGCAACATGGGGATGGAGTCTGTGACAGTGAACAAAGTTAGCAATCCTATAAATACAGACTTACTTTCTGGTCTTTTAAACTTGCTTTTTTTTCCACCAGTAAAAGGAGTATGTTACTTCCATCAGGAAAAGAACATTCTTATACCTTCAGTATTCCTCATACCTTATGGACTAGAGCATACCAATGGTTGTGAAAATGGCGTAGGACCATTTTGTTATACATGAGGTCACCATAAGTCAGCGCCGACTCCACGGCAACTAACAACATTCCTTCACTTGAATAAAAATCTGACCTCTGGGCCTAACACTCATATTGTACAGTTCTCCTCATGGAAAGGAAAGGTAAGGTAGCAAAGGAACAAGGGTTTTTAGTCAGAGTGACTTTAATTCAGGGCTTCAAACTGATTAGTTCTAGTTCCACTCCCTGCTGAGAATTTGCATTCCTAAAAAGTTCCCAGGAGGTGCTAATGCTGCTGGTTAGGGACTAATTCTGAGAACCCCTAGTACAGCCCACAAAAAACCCCACTGCTGTCAAGTTGATTCAGACTCATAGCAACCCCCTAGGATTTCCAAGACTGTAAATCACTATGGAAGCAGACTGCCACACCTTTCTCCCGAGGAGCGGCTGGTGGGTTCGAACCACCGACCTTTTGGTCAGCAACTGACTGCTTTAATCACTTCGCCAGTAGGGATCCTTCTAATAGAGCAGTGGTTCTCAAAATTTATTATACATAAGAATGCTGGGGATCTTGTTAAAGTGTAGATTCTGATTCAGTATATCTGGGGTGGAAATGCAAATTCCCAGCCCTGCTTTAACTTAATCGGAGTGTTACTCTGCATTTGCGGGTGACCCTATTTCACGCACTGGATCATGGGACAGGTGAAGACAGAATGCAAGTCAAGTGCTTCAGGGTTGAAGACGCAAACATTCAGTCCACACGCCCCACATTGATGGCAAGGTAGAAATCCTGCAGTGTTGCTAGGATGGACTAAAACAAGGTTGGAAACCATCACAAAAGGCTATTCAAGCTAAAGTTTGTCCTCCTTGCTGCCAATAGCTAGAAATTTCTGAATCTCCTTCATCAGCTTCCAAGGGTCACAAGTCCTTTACATTTTCTTCAGCACACTTGTTCATAATAAGCAGTAGCTTTAGAACGAGGGGAGCCCTGGTGGTGTAGTGTTTACATGCTACGGCTGCTAACCAAAAGGTCGGCAGTTCCAATCCACCAGGCACTCCTTGGAAACCCTATGGGGCAGTTTCACTCTGTCCTACAGGGTCGCTATGGGTCGGAATCGACTCAGTGGCAATTGGCTTGGCTTGTCTTAGAACAAGAAACATAAACAAGCTTGTAAAAACCACTTGAGGTTTCACAGTTTTTACTAAATCATGGAACGAAGGGGCTGCTTTGGAGAACAGAGGATTTGAGATGCTAGTTCAACAACTGGGGAGATTTCCCACCCTAGAAAGCTAACAAAGCTGACGTGTGGTAGCTTAAACCTCAGAGGGCACGGGTTGATCTCTGGGGTCCCACACAAAATAAAGACTCCACGCCTTGGGCCAGAGGAGGTGGAAGCACAGTCTGGCCTGGTTGACAAGGGGGTCCAACAGAGGGGCAGGCGGCCTGCTCCTACAAGGGCAGGAGTCATGGTGGCTGAGCATGAATCCAGCTTCAGCACTAACCAGTGATGTGACCTGGACAAGTTCTTTAACTCTTCCACAGACTAGGGGTACCAACAGTGTCCATCTCACAATGTTGGTGCAAGGAGTCCATGAGTTAAATGTGTCAGGTGCTTAGAACAGCACAGCCCATTTACCATGTAAGCTTTACTAAGTAAGCACTCCACAGGCATAAGCTGTGACTTGGAGGCCTCTGGGAAACAAGCTCTGAAGGCAAGCAAGGCAGGCCTGCAAAGGATGGCACCCATAACCCAGGCACGGGCTTACCAGATGACACTGACTTGGCTCTAACTCATGGCGACCCCACGTGTGTCAGAGTAGAACTGTGCTCCATAGGGTTTTCAATGGCTGAGTTTTCAGAAGTAGATCACCAGGACTTTCTTCCGAGGAGCCTCTGGGTAGACTCAAACCTCCAACCTTGCAGTTAGCAGCCGAATGTATTACTTGTTTGCACCACCAGGGGACTCCCAGGCAAGGGTTAAAGGTAGAAGAGAAACTGAATGCTGTCCTAGCGCCCAGGGACAGCAGCGCCCCAGCCCAGACCCCTTCTATCCAGGACCCACTAGGTAAGTGCACTCTGTTTTAGGGACAGCTGCATTTATAACTTTGGGATCACAGATAACAAGAACCATGGAGAGCATTTCACGGCCACTCTGTTTTACAGGAGGAGCCCTGGTGGCACAATGGTTAAAGCACTCAGCTGCTAACCGAAACGTCGGAGGTTCGAACCAACCAGCCACTCCGTGGGAGAAAGATGTGGCAGTCTGCTTCCGTAAAGATTGTTGTTGTTGTTAGGTGCCGTCGAGTCGGTTCCAACTCATAGCAACCCTATGTACAAAAGAATGAAACACTGCCCAGTCCTGTGCCATCCTCACAATCATTACGCTGACGTAGTCTCGCCATCCTTGCTTCTAAGGAGCATTCTGGTCGTACTTCTTCCCAGACAAATTTGTTTGTTCTTCTGGCAGTCCATAGTATATTCAATATTCTTCACCAATACCATAAGTCAAAGGCATCAATTCTTCGGTCTTCCTCACTCATTGTCCAGCTTTGGCATGCATACAAGGTGACTGGAAACACCATGGCTTGGGTCAGGTGCACCTTAGTCTTCAAAGTGACATCTTTGCTTTTTAACACTTTAAAGAGGTCTTTTGCAGCAGATTTGCCCAATGCAACACATTGTTTGATTTCTTGACTGCTGCTTCCATGGGTGTTGATTGTGGATCCAAGAACGAACAAATCTGTCTGGGAAGAAGTACAGCCAGAATGCTCCTTAGAAGCAAGGATGGCAAGACTTCGTCTCACGTACTTCGGACATGTTATCAGGAGGGACCAGTCCCTGGAGAAGGACATCATGCTTGGTAAAGTAGAGGGTCAGTGAAAAAGGGGAAGATCCTCAATGACATGGAATGACACAGTGGCTGCAACAATGGGCTCAAACACATCTACTACAGTGAGGATGGCACAGGACTGGGCAGTGTTTTGTTGTGTTGTACATAGGGTGGCTACAGCACCTAACAACAATAACAACAACAACAGCAATTTTTAAAACCTATGGAATTCTGTCCTTCTATTATATATAACACCTGGTTTTCTGGATATGAAGAAAGTTATTTTTTCAAGCTTAAATATGCACCTAGTTTTTTTTTAATTGTTGCAATTTAATGAAGTTTACATTTCAAGTTAGTCTCCCATACAAAAATTTTTTTTTACATACATTGTTATGAGACCCCAACCACTCACCCCATTCTGCGACAGCACACTCCTCCCCTCCACCCCTGATTCCCCATGTCCATTCAACCAGCTACTCACTCTCTCTGCGTTCCCATCTCACCTCTGGACAGAAGCTGCCCCTTTGGTCTCTTGTATCTACTTGACCAAGAGGCACATTCTTCACAAGTATCACTTTATGTCCCACAGTCCAGTCCAATCCCTGTCTGAAGAGTTGGCCTCAGAAACTGTTTTAGTTCTGGGCTGATAGAGAGTCCAGGGGCCATGCTTTCTGGGGTGCACCTAGATTTTTTTTTTTTTAAATCCCCATACTTAAGCTTCCCGAAATGTGAACTGTGCACAAATATCAGAATTCCACATTGGAGGGAAAATACAATCTAAGGGGAAAAAAATCCAGGCTGACTCTGGGGACTCTGAACCATTAAACCACCTTTGAGGTGGCCCTTTACTGGATCTTGCCCTTAATTAGACGTTATCTTCTGAGGTTCCTGCAGTCTTAAGCTTGGGTTTCAAAAACCGTTAATAATTACCTTGAAATGATAAGCGAAAGGAAAATTTCATCATCAGGGTGGTGTGTCTATAAAGACTATAAAAGTCGAATGATCCTGCTTAGCTCTTCACGCTCCTCTTTGATTCATCTAGCTGTTTCCCTGTTGGACAGCCAGGTAAGCGTGCTTTTAGTACTAACCTGGAGCTCCTTCTGCTTGCATTAACACTGTGCTTCCTTTTAGAATGGTGAAAGATAATGGTCTGTAAATGAGTTTGCACCATCTAAAGATATTACCATTAGTTTTTTCCAGCCAAACAATAGACAAGGCCATAAAATCACCTGAGAGGAATCTGCTCCTTAGAACAATCAATTATATATCAAAAGGGCAATATTTGCCCAAAGGCAAAGATGAGAAGGCAGGAACGGGTAGAAAATCAGGACGAAAGGAAACAGGGAACCCAGGGGGGAAATGGGGAGAGTGCTGACACATTGTGGGGAATGAAGCCAAGGCCATGAAATACTTTATGTACAGACTATCGAATGGGAATCTAATTTGCTCTCTGCTTTCACCTAATGCACAATGGAAAAAAAAAAAAAAAGATATTACCACTAGTTTAGAGACTAGAAGCTGGGGTCAGGTGTTCCCCAAGACCACAGCCTACAGAAACCAGACCAGGTGCATACAAAGCGAAGAATGCCACTAATTACTAATGAAAGTGTTTGGCCCCAGGGACTATCTCCTAACAGATATACTCTAAGAATTAGACATTTAACATACCATCTAAGATGATTATTTTTAAAACAAGTTCACAGAAAAAGGACATTAATGGAAAAACTGGTGAAATTCACATAAGGTCTGTAGTTTAGTTAACAATACTGTAACTATGTTAATTTCCTGACTTCTATAATTTTGATAAGTGTACTATGGTTATATGTTATTAACATTAGGGGAAGCCGGGTGAAAGATATACGTGGACTCTCTATTAGTTTTATACTGTTTTTTTAGTGTAATATTATTTAAAAATAAAAAGTTAAAAAATTAACACAGTCTATAAAGACAATGTTCTACATTCTACCTTGGTGAGTAGTGTCTGGGGTCTGAAAAGCCTGTGAGCGGCCATCTAAGATACTCCACCGGTCTCATCCCTTCCGGAGCAGGGGAGAATGAAGAGAACAGGATAAAAGGAAAAGATTAGTCCAAAGGACTAATGGACCACAGCTACCAAGGACTCCACCAGACTGAGTCCAGTACAGCTAGATGGTGCCCGGCTACCACCACTGACTGCTCTGACCAGGATCACAGCAGAGGGTTCTGGACAGAGCCGGAGAAGGATGTCGAACAAAATTCTAACTCACAAAAAAAAGACCAGATCTACTGGCCTATAGGAGACTGGAGTAACCCTGAGAGTATGGCCCCCAGACACCCTTTTAGCTCAGTGTGAAGTTATCGCCGAGGTTCACTGTTCAGCCTGGGAGTGGACAGCCCCGTAAAACCAAATGAGACTAATGAGGTACAGGAGTCCAGTGACAAGGGCCAGAAAGCAGAAGGGGAGAAGGAAGCTGGTGATAAGGAACCCAAGGTTGAGTAAGGATATTGTCGATGTGTTGTGAGATTGTTAACCATTGTCATAGGGCAACATGTGTACTAACTGTTAAATGAGAAACTATTTTGTTCTGTAAGCCTTCATCTTAAGTGAGAATAACAGCACAATTGGAAGAGCGTAGTTAATGTCACTGAACTGTGCATGTAGAAATTTTTGAAATGGTGTATCTTTGGCTATGTGTATTTTTACCAAAGAAAAAGGTTGAGAAGTTAGAGGGGTGACATGTTGTGGGGTTGTTAACCAATGTCATAAAACAATATGTGTACTACTGTTTCATGAGAAACTATTTGTTCTGTAAGCCTTCACCTGAAGTACAATTAAAAAGAAAAAAGAAAAAAAAAGGTCAAGAGAGAGGGTTGACATGTCGTGGGGTTGTTAATCAATGTCATAAAACAATATGTGTACTACTGTTTCATGAGAAACTATTTGTTCTGTAAACCTTCATCTGAAGTGAAATTTAAAAAAAAAAATTAAGCCTAAAAAAAAAAAAAAAAAAGATTAAACTAGCAGTTACTGGTGCTGTGGCCACCCTCCATGAGTCTCTCTCCTGACCCTCAGTCCCTTCCTTTTCTTTATTCTCCCCACCTTCACCAAGCGAATGGCCCAATGGCACTAAAAGCCTGCTGACCACCCTAGTATGCAACTCCATTTCAGCTTTTTGGTAAATTCATTTCCTTCCCAACTTACAGGACACCAAGATGAGTCTGAAGAAGTCTCCTGAGGAACTGAAGAGCATTTTTGCAAAGTATGCAGCCAAAGAAGGTGATCCAGACCAGCTGTCAAAAGATGAACTGAAGCTACTGATTCAGGCGGAATTCCCAAATTTACTCAAAGTGAGTGTCAAAAAAAATACAAAAAACAAACCAAACCAGTTGCTGTTGAGTCAATTCAACTCATGGTGACCGTGACCCCATGTGTGTCAGAGTACAACTGTGCTCCTCAGGGTTTTCAATGGTTGATTTTTTGGAAGTAGATTGCCAGGCCTTTCTTCCGAGGCAACTGAGGAGACTCAAACCTTTCGGTCAGCAGCAAAGCACATTAACTGTTTGCATCACCAAAGTGAGTGCACAGCATGCTTAACCACACCTTTGATGGTGGAGAAGGTGGAGGGGGGAGGACAGCAGGCAAAGGCTACAGGCTGTGGTACTAAACAGGGCTTTGGCTGGGGCAGAAGGCACCACAGCCAGGCACAGGCATTGCTTGACGAAGGACACTTGAATGTGTACTTTCTTCCCCTGGTGTCAGCCCACGTTTCCCATGGCAAGCTCCCTGCAAACAGGTGCCAAGCCTTCCACCCCTCCCCCAGCGCCAGCACAGAGCCCTCCATGGACCGCCATATTGAACGGAAGTCATCGGTGCATTTACCAAGCCATGCCATGAGACCCGCAAGATGCCAAGCACACCACTAAGGCCTTGGATCTAGCCCTTCTGCACCACCAGGCATTAGGAAAGCAAAGAGGATTGCAGAATAATAGTAGTTAGCCTGGGCCGGACTTCATTTTTATAGGTGGGGTCCCTCAATAAGCCCAACACTCACTTGGCAGTCTGTTCAGAAAACCCGCTTCAAAGCTGACACGCTGTCCTCTGTGAGCCCCCATTTATTTCAAAAGTATTTAAATGTGTGTAATTTGTGTTAAGCACTTATATTTGTGTTAATGAGGC
Source organism: Dugong dugon (assembly GCA_030035585.1). NCBI lineage: Eukaryota > Metazoa > Chordata > Mammalia > Sirenia > Dugongidae > Dugong > Dugong dugon. Next base: position 161,602,720 of record CM057483.1, on the reverse strand, counting down.
AGCCAGACATCGCTAACCAACTTTCAGGAAAGGACTAGAAACGGGTCCTCTCTGTTCCAGTATTATTTTCTTTCCTTTGCAACTAAAAACGATTTACACAACAGAAACAACGGTGCAATTGTGACATCCGACTCTCTCACTAGTTAGCTCCAACTTCCAACAAAAGCATTTGCTTCAAGTGTCCCTGTTTTCCAGAATTTAACCAGAAACGTCCCTTCTACCAGTATGACACTTGGGAAGACTTCTGTTTTTAACACTACAAAGAAAAGCATCTGAATTCAATGACTTTATAATCTGATTATTATCTCATTTTATTATGGTTGAAATATAAAATAACTTCTAAAAACGTTAAAAGTGCTGGCAGAAAAAGATACTTTTTAATTCAAAATACAAACACAAAGTTTTTTGAGAAATATTAAATTCTAAAAAAAATAACATTTTTCCAAAAGGAAGAAAAATAATAACCTAATAGGAAAACACCTGAGACTTTTATAATTCTTTAAAAGGAAGAAGACTAATCATTAGTTTTGAAAGTCTACTTACCAAATCCGGTTACATTAAGCCATCTAACTTCCACGAGAATTACTAAGGTTTTTCAACTATGCTAAACAACAGACCTACAGTTGGTTTTGTGATCGTGGCAAAAGGCCAAGTGTCTTTGTAGACATCTTAGGGTGAAAATATATCTTGTTGATCTAATCTGAAGCTGACCTAGAAACTAAACTGCTATCCATTAGGTTTCCTAAGTACCATTTTGCCACAGACAGACGCCTACTTGAAGGTCAGCGTTGTAACAGCTTTTAAGATTTGAGTTTTATGGCAGAGACAAAAATCAAGCCTGCTTAAGACACCCTGGAGCCCTGGTGGCTCAGTGGCTTAAGAACCTGGCTGCTAACCAAAAGGTTGGCAGTTTTGAATCCACCAGCCACGCCTTGGAAACCCTATGGAGCAGTTCCACCCTTCCTATAGGGTCGCTATGAGTCAGAATCAACTCGATGGAAACGGGTTTGGGTTTTTTTAAGACACTCAGGTCTCTGGGTGGCACAGACTACTTGCTCCCAACTACTAACCTAACTACTATCCTAAAGGTTGGCAGTTCAAACCACCCAGCAGCACCATAGCAGAAAGACCTGGCAAAGAAAACCCTATGAAGCAGTTCTACCCTGTAACACATGGGGTTGCCAAGAGTCGGAATCAACTCAACGGCAACAGATTTGGTTTTTTTGTTTGTTTGTTTTTGGTATAGCAGTGTTAAAAAAAAGCAAAACTCACGGAAATTTGAACATAAGGTTCATTCTGAGCAGTTATTCTATATGCATGTAGGGAGACCATTTTGATTCCAGAAAAAGCAGATGGCTGGAAGAAGCCAGGTACAAAGAGGCTTATAAAGAGAAGGGGAGGGAGAAATATAGAAGACCAACCACTGGCTAATCTTTTTACTGAGATCAACTGATATCAGGTCACAAGATGGTCTCTGGCCCTCCGCCCAACCAGATCTGTTGAATTTCAAATTCAGCAAGCCGGGCTTCAAATGAACAAGATGGAAAGGATTTTCAACTTTGGGTGAAAGAAAAACTGCTGGCAGGATTAATTTTGGTCAGGAATTTCTTTAGAGTGAATATTTGGTTCCGTGAGCAAGAAAACCCCAAAATCAAAGCAAGATATCTTCTATCAATCTCTCTTTGACAGCAGTAACTGATTCATTTTCTTTCCTCTCCCCCATCCCATCCTTTTTGTCTAAAACCAGGGTCCAAGCACCCTAGATGACCTCTTTCGAGAACTGGACAAGAATGGAGATGGAGAAGTTAGTTTTGAAGAATTCCAGGTGTTAGTAAAAAAGATATCCCAGTGAAGGAAAAAAAAAAAAAAAACAGTACCCCAAGCACCGAAAGAAGGCCTGGGAGATGGCCCCACCCTCCATGGAATCCCCCTGCATCTCTGGTTTAATTCGTTGCAATTATAATGATCTGGCTATGACATCCAACTATTGTTAATAAAGAAATTCCCAGACATGTCTCATTTTGTCAAGTACTGACCCTCATAGCTTAATAGGTTTCAGAGGAACCTTAGTCCAACTCATTTGATTTTATAGATGAAAAAAAAACGGAGGCCCAGAATATTCCATGATCTTGTCCAAGACTACTAAAATCCTGTCAGAGGCATGGAAAAAATGCTGAAGTGCCAAACCAACTCCCTCACCTGACTCTTCTACCAAAATAACCCTGCTCCTTGCTCTCCCTCGCCTCCTACTCGGTGCTCTCATCATTTCCAATTTCAACTCTTATTTCACACTATTCAAAAGCTAGTGAGAAACGGGCCTCAAAAAATAGACACTTGACTGTAAAATCAGCTCCCAGCACAAGTCGTGCTTTTGGAACGAATGACCCACACAGGAATAGAAGGATCCACTGCCAAGGAGGGGGGCCTCCCTCTGGCAGTTCTACCAACCTAGCCACTCAGGATCTCAGTTCAGTAGGTGATATGTAAGGTAAAGGTGACAAGGAAGACAGATGGGCCCTCCAGCTCTGCTATCCTGTGCTGCTGGGATTTCTTATCGGAGAAAACAGCCAAATGTCAAGTTCCACTTGTTGAGTCCAGTTCTGTAGGGTGCAGGGTGGGAGGGTAACTTTCTTTTACCCCTTACCTGATAGAGTTAAATATTAAAGTTCAAGTTAGTCCAAGCTACTAATGTTCTCAAGCTGGCCCAAATAGCCTGTCACCAAAGTGCCCTGGAAGCCAGATTTTTATTTCCCCTTTGTCCTCACTACGGAAGTCCCTGGGTGGTACAAATGGTTAGTGGGCTTGGCTGCTAACCAAAAGGTTAGAGGTTCAAGTTCACACAGAGTTGCCTCAGAAGAAAGGCCTGGTGATCTTTTTCCAAAAACTCAGTGATTGTAAATCTTATGGAGCATAGTTCTACTCTGACACCCACAGGGTTGCCATGAGTCTGAATCAACTCAACAACAACTGTTTTGTTTTTTTCCCCTTACCACAAATCTCCTCCCCTCAAAAACGTGCACAAATTTCAGTACTGGGTCCCACTCCCTTTGAACAGTGTTTCTCAATCTTTTTTTCATTATTGCCCTCTTAAAGGGCTTTTTAAACATTTTTTCTTAATCATGCCCCTCAATAAAATTTTAATTCCACATATGTACAGTCAGTATATATGTTTCTGTATTATATGCATAGTTGTGCTTTAGACATGGAGTAAGATTTTTTTGCCTCCCTCAGCCAGTCCCCCATCCTCCCCACCTCGGGAACACTATCACCAGCCTTTGAACAATGTGTTTATTTTTTTCTAACTCATGCTCCACAGCCAAAATTTCCAAGCTTAACTTTCTGTACTTGACATCAGAAAAATATGGTATTTCCACTTATAAAATGGAGAAAACAATAATATTGAATGTTATTCAAACTACACAAGCGCTCTGGAAGATTCTGATATGGCCCTACCCTCAAAAGCTTGAGAATCACCGCCTGCAAACTACTGCCTTTGGGACCCAATTTTTTTAACCTAATGAACTTAAAGTGTATCCTAGATATGTCAGTCAAGTTGGCGGCCATAATTTCCCCAGTGGCTTGAAGTGCATCCTTGAAGGCCCTCCAAAGTGGGCAACAGACCACGTGCCCACACTCCCCCCACCCCCGCTGCACCTCGTCTGCCCATAAAGCCAGCAGCTGGTCACCTGATAGGGACAGTATCAAATGACTATTAGGCTCCCAGACTGGTCCATCAAAGACTATTTTATCCATATGATGGCTGTACTCTTGATGACTGCCTTTATAAGAAAAAAAGTTCTTTAGCCCAAACTGCCCTCCAAATGACTTCTATAAGATCTTTCTGCTAATGGAGAAATGCTTGCTTCAGTGCTCAAGGTATAAACCAGTCCTCAAAGAAAAAAAAGTTGCCTAAAAGATTACTCTGGAATCCCTGGGTGGTGCAAATCGTTAAGCACTCAGCTGCAAACCGAAAGGAAGGCAGTTCGAGTCCACCCCAGAGAAAGGCCTGGCAATCTACTTTCGGAAAAGCAGCCATTAAAAACCCTATGGAGCACAGTTCTACTCTTGACACACAGGTCACCATGTGTCAGAATTGACTCAACAGCAACTGGTTTGGTTTTGGTTTTTAAAAGGTATTCTAAGCAGGCTCTCTGTTTTGTTGTTTTTAACACCTCTTAATTTGCTTTCCATATGAAGTTGTTGAAATATAACATGGAAGAGGAAAATACTTAAAACAGGGTTCTAATTAAAGGCAGGAAAATGTTATGCGTTAATTATGCTTAATGTACAACACAAATTACCCTTCATCTAAATCTACTTTAACTTATATGGGACTATTTCACAAATCCACTGTATCAGACATAAAATTAACTCTAGCTTTGAGAATCCCTGGACCAAAAAGGGGTAAAAGAAGTCATACCTAGGACAAATAACAAAAATTGAAATGATATCAACTATCACAATCTCAAATTTCCATTTGCGTCTGCTTAAAATTCTTCAGATTTCTCACTTGTCCTTACCAAAACCACCATTCAAGTGTGCATGAGTATGTTGATGTGTTTTGAAGGTAGAGCATGAATTCTTTTCTCAGGATGTTACGTGTTATAAAAATTTCGATTTTTTTTAAAGTTATCTTTCTCAATAATCAGAAAATAAATGCTTAGAGCTAAGCACATCCACATACCTAAGTACTAGATTTTAACCATTCTTTCTATATACGCCTCAGAAGCCAAAAATACTCTAAATTAAAGTCCACAACGCTGTGAGCTACCCTCCAGATGAACTGGGGAGATCTGAATCCAAATTCAAGGTCAAGGAGGTCAGCAGCAGCCAAGTGATTTATACTGAGTCAGAATGTAAGTTAGCTATGGCTGTCTTCCTGCTAAGCACCATCTAGAAGGCAGAGAAGACTACTCGGAAGCAAGCCAAAAAATCCAATTTGCTCTTCATTGTCGTTAGTTGCCATCAAGCTGATTCTGACTCATGGCCACCATGTGTGCAGAATAGAACTGCTCCATAGGGTTTTCAAGGCTGTGACCTTTCAGAAGCAGACTGCCAAGCCTGTTGTCCCCAGGCGCCCCTGGGTGGGTTCCAATCACCAACGTTTGAGCTAGTAGTTGAGCGTTTAACTGCTTGCGCCACGATTTGCTGCAAGAACCCTAAATATTCAAGCGCCTTCTTTTTCACCTTGTGGATTAAGCAGAGAAATGACACAATAAAATAAATTTTACTCACTCTCCCCTAGGTACTCTCAGACTCAAAGAGTGTACTCTCACTCTTAGAGAAAAATTTATTTCTCCTTTTACGTGTATACAAGACACCTCCTCTTAGACACCTGTGTTGGATGCCAGTGTCTACCGACTTCATGAGTAACCATAACATGGATCATACATGCCCAATGAAGTCAGGATGCCCAAGAAGCAGATTTTAGCAGCAAATATACCTAAAAGGAGGCTCCTGGTTTCCAAAATGTTTACTTTTTTACCTAGAAGGGCCAGAATGGCCATTGCTCACGGTAAGTAATTGCTATTTGCTAAAGTCTACTTGATTCCTTAGGCTCCATGGTGCTTGCTGCCTGGTAGATCTATTATCTTAGTCTTTTTCTTTAATAAGACTTCCCCTCATCATCACAAATGCTGATTCTTACAGCCATTTTTCTCCAACAAACTGACTGCAGGCCATAAAGATGTTCAATAGCAATTAGGTTTTATTGTTCTCATCTCACTTACGTGTATACAAGCTATCAAAATGGAAAATGCACATGTCCTCTAACTTAGCAATTCCCCTTCTAGGAATTTATCCCTTAGATGTGTTCACATGCGGGTGCACAAGGACATATGTACATGAATAATAATTTGCAGCATGATTTAAAGTAGCAAAATAATGGACACAACCTAAGTATTCATCAATATGAGATTAGCTAGATAGATAGTGAGCATCCATATAGTGTATTGGAGCCCTGGTGGCACAGTGGTTAAGAGATCGGCTGCTAACCAAAAGGTTGGCAGTATGAATCCACCAGTCACTCCTTGGAAACCCTATGGGGCAGTTCTACTCTGTTCTAGAGGGGTACTATGAGTCGGAATTGACTCGACAGCACACAACAACAACACAACCTACCTATATATAGTATAAAACAGGGAAAGCCTGTGGAAGATCCCTATGCATTGAGGTGGAGTGATAAGTACAAAAAGCAAGGTGGGGAACTGCAGATTAAACATGCTCACATACGCACTTTTTAAGAGGGAATATATATACATATGCGTGGGTGGCTGGGTAGGGGGATGTACACACACACACACAATCTCTAGAAGAATAAAGAAGGAGTTGCTGCTGGGGAAGGGAGGTGAGATGGGGGCAGACAACAAGCAGTTTTATACCTTTTCTATAGGGCTTAATTTTCTTTACCCTATGAATAATTTTTTTTAATTTATACATACACACACACACACACACATATATATATATATATACACACACACACACACACATATATCTCCAGTAGAGGATAGTCATCAAAGAATTAACCATGCCAGAGCTATCTAACAGTGGCACCTACTGGCAAAATCACTTCCTATTCCAAAGTATTAGCTTAGAAAAGAAAACTCATTTGCTTGGCACAACCTTTTCAAAATTAGTCCTGAAATGTGTTTATAGTAAAGCCTCACAAGGAACTCTTCACTAGTAGTAGGTCTTCTGAGCCTAAGACGTAAAAGAGCCATCTGGTTGGGAAGTTATGGTTCATTATGGTTTGAATTGCAAGCTATAAAAAGGGCTGAAGACTCTCTCTCTAGCCTTCCATGGTGTAATCTCCAGCATACAGTGTTAAGTGAAAAAGGCAAGGGAGAACACAATGTGCAGAGTATGCTACCATTTATCTAAGAAGGGGAGGAAGCTGCAAATAGACATACACATTTACTTATATTTTAAAAATGGAAAGATAAACCAGACAAAAAATTTAATGGTTGCCATAACGGAAGGAAGGGGATAGGCCAGATGAGAGAGGGACACAACTAGATTTCTCTAAATCTGTGGTTCTCAATGGGGGCAATTCTGCCCCTGCCCCTAGAGGACATTTAGCAGTGTCTGGGGCACAGTGGTTAAGAGCTACGTATGCTAACCAAAAGGTTGGCAATTCGAATCCACCAGCCACTCCTTGAAAACCTTATGGGGCAGTTCTACTCTGTCCTATAGGGTCACTATGAGTCGGAATCAACTCGACAGCAACAGGTTTGGTTTTTTGGTTTCTGGGGACATTTCTGGTGTCACATCTAGGGGAGGTGCTACTACTGTCTAGTGGACAGAGACCAGGGATGCTGCTAAATATCCTACAGTACACAGGACAGCACCCACAACAAAGAATGATCCAGCCCAAAATGTCAATAGTGCCAAGGCTGAGAAACCCTGGCCTAGTCAATTCACTCTTCCACTCTTTTTAGGCAACAATTTTTTACCTTTTCTTTATCTGTAACCTCTAACACCTCCTCCTTTCCTACACTTTCAGCTAAAAGCTCAACATGACCTCCACCCTCATTCTTAGATCCGTAGGCAGATATTCTCTTTCCCTTCTGTAACAACGGTGTACTGCCCAAGCTTCTATCTAAGGGAAATCCTCACTCATACACTGGCTCCCGTCCTCTTTCCCCAACTCAAGGACCTGAGAACTACAACTGCCCCCTCTCTTCCTACATAATCAGTTTTCTGCTGTCTACTGGTTCCATAGTTGGAATCGACTCGACAGCAACTAACAGCAACAACAACATTGGTTCTTTCCACATCAGTGTACCAATGTCTCTCATCTTCAAATAAAAACTCTCCCTTGACCTACATCCCCCTCCTACTTCCTTTAATGGCAAAACTCCTTGTAAGTCATCTCCAAGGTCTCTCCTCCCCTTCACTTTGAATCCGCTTTCTTCATCTTCAAGCCTCAGTGGGCTACAGAAGCTATTCTTGTCAAATGCACCAGTGACCACCACACTGCCAGGGGCATGTGACATGTGCATTGTCACCCAACTTGGTCCAGCATTGGACACAGCTCACCCCTAACTCCTTCTTGAAACACTTCGTACACTGGTCTTCCAGGACACCACCGTCTTGGTTATCTTTCTGTTCCACATCACAGGCTGCTTCTTTTCACTCTCTTGATGTTCAGTCAAATCACTGTGCTACAAGTCCACTTGGAATAGTTCTCCCTGTGAGGTTATGCCAGCACAAAACACACACTTCGAGTCACTGAATTCACTTTGCTTTTGCTTTTTAGACATTGCCTTTAATAAAAATGGAATTTTGTTTTATAATTATGTAAAATATACACTTGGTTCTAAAATCATATCTCCAATACAAGATATTCCCAATCTTGGCAGTACTGACATTTGGGATCAGATAATTATTTGTTGTGGGGGCCATCCTGTGTATTGTGGGACATTTACCCACTAGAAATCCCCCATTGTGATGACCAAACACATCTCCAGACATTGCCAGATGTTCTCTGGGGGACATAATTGCCTCAGGTTAGGACTACTGGGTCCACAGAAGTGTAATAGGATTGAGGAAACACCATGGGCTAACTTGATGTTTAAACTGGCTGTTTTATGGTAAGGATCCAAAATGAAACCAGTCTGCAAACAGGTTATCAACAAAAACTCTGGTTTTTGGATATGAGGTCAGAAAGAAATTCAGTCATTACATTAATCCCATGTTAGGAAGAACAATTAGAAACAGCAGTACTTTATTTCAAACATCAGAGTCTATTCTGTGACAAGCAATGGGGATAAGACAAGTAAGCAAGGCCCAGGTTGTGCCTTCACAGAGTGTACCGTCAGCCTAGTGAGCAGAGAGATTAAATATAAATCACAGTGGTGTGGAGCATGCTCTGTTAGAGGTGTATGCAGGGTACAGGGGGCAGAGGTGGGAGTGCTCAGCCAGCCTGGTGGACAGAGAATAAAAATAAATCACACACAATACAATCTCTATCAAAATCTCAGCTGACTCTTTGCAGAAATGGAAAACCCAATCCTAAAATTCATATGAAATTCAAGGGACCTAGAAGAGCCAAAATGATCTTTAAAAACAACAAACTTAGAGAACTCATACTTCCCATTTTCAAAACTAATTACAATGCTATAGTAATCAAGACAGTGTGGTTCTGGCATAAGGACAGACAATATAGAACAGTAGAATAGAACTGAAAGTCAAAAATATACCTTCACGTTTACAGTAAATAGATTTTTGACAAGGGTATCAAGACAATACAATGAAAAAAGGAGAGTTTTTTTCAACAAATGGTGATGGGACAACTGGTGTCCACATGTAAAACGATGATGGTGGACCCTTATCTCACATCATATACAAAATTAACTCAAAATGGATCATAAACCTAAATATAAGAACTAAAACAATAAAACTGTTAGTAGAAAACATAGGCATAAATCCTCATGACCTTGGATTAGGCAATGGTTTCTTAGATATGATGTCAAAAACACAAGCAGCAAAAGAAAAAATATCTAAATTGAACATTATCAAAATTAAAAACATTTGTGGTTCAAAGGACACTATTAAGAAATGTGAAAAGACAGCCCAAAGGATGGGAGAAAATATTTGCAAATCAAATATCTGATAAGGGACTTGTATCCAGAATATACAAACACCTCAAAAATAAAAAGACAAATAACTCAATGTTAAAAATGGGCAAAGGATCTGAACAGACATCAATCCAAAGAAGATATACAAATGGCCAATAAGCACATGAAAATATGCCCAACATCATTAGTCATTAAACCAATCAAACCCACTGCTGTCGAGCTGATTCTGACTCATAGCAACCCTATAGGACAGGGCAGAACTGCCCCACAGGGTTTCCAAGGAGCGCCTGGTGGATTCAAACTGCCAACCCTTTGGTTAGCAGCCATAGCTCTTAGCCACTATGTTACCACAATGAAATACCACTTTACCCCCACTAGGATGGCTATTAAAAAAAGAAAAAAGGATAATAACAAGTACTGATAAGGATGTAGAGAAATTGGACTCCTCATACACTAGTGGGAATGTAAAATGGTACAGCCACTTTGAAAAACAGCCTGGTAGGTTTCCTCAGACAGTTAAACATAGAGTCACCATATGACCCAGCAATTCCACTCCTAGGCATATACCCAAGAGAAATGAAAACGTATGTCTGCACAAAAACTTATACAAGAATGCTCATAGCAGCATTATTTATAATAATCAAAATGTAGAAAGTAGAAACAACCCAAATATCCATCAACTGATGAATGGATAAACAAAATGTGGTCTATCCATATAATGGAATATTACTCAGCCATACAAAGAAATAAAGTACTGAAGGATCTGGAGCAGGATGGCGGCATGAGCAGTTGCATGCTCCCATCTGCTCGTAAACACACACATAGCAGAAACTGGCAGAACCAACTTTGTCAGAACCAGCGAAAGGGTTACAGCAACTATGCAAACACTCCATCAAGAAAAAAGGATACATCTAAACAGTAGGAAAGCTTTGGTTTTCTACTCGCCTGCACCTTACCCCCTTGCTGGCTCGGTGTGGCCATCTTAAGACAGCAGCGGCCCGCATTCCTAGGGAGGAAGTGTGGTCTCTATCACTATTGGAAGCAGAGCAGACTTTATCCACAAATTATTGCATGGATTCTAATCTGTCTGGGGGCTGCCTGAAGGACTGAAGCAAGGAGCTCATTTCAGTTTGGCCTGTCTCAGAGCTCACACAGGGCTGAGGCACAGTGGTCAATAACCTAATACAGCAACTACCTGTAGCCACCTGGGGCTAAAGAGTATAATTAAGGCATACAATAGACACCTAAGGAGCCCTGGTGGCGTAGTGGTTAAGAATTCAGCTACTAATCAAAAGGTTGACAGTTCAAATCCACCAATCACTCCTCGGAAACCCTATGGGGCAGTTCTGCTCTGTCCTCTAAGGTAACTATGAGTCAGAATCGACTCGACGGTAACGGGTTAGATGCCCAAAGACTGGATGGAGAGGTTGCAGAGAGAGTTTTTTTGGAAATTAAGGCTTTCAAAAGCACCATGTAGGGGGATTTGAGAAAGCCACGTGAATACCCAGGGCAAGACACACACTCAGAAATTACCTGTGAATTATGAGGGTGGGGAGGGAGGGCGAAGGTTATTTACTAACTAGATAATAGATAAGAATTATCTTAGGTGAAGGGAAGGACAGCACACACTACAGGGGAAGTCAGCACAACTGGACTAAACCAAAGCTAAGTTTCCTAAATACAATCAAACACTTTGAGGGACAGAGTAGCAGGGGTAGAGGTCTGGGGGCCATGCTTTCAGGGGACATCAAGGTCAACTGGTGTAACAAAGCTTATTAAGAAAATGTTCTGCATACTCCACTGGTCTCATCCCTTCGGGAGCAAGGGAGAGTGAAGAGAACAGGATACAAGGAAAAGATTAGTCTGAAGGACTAATGGACCACAGCTACCAAGGCCTCCACCAGACTGAGTCAAGTACAGCTAGATGGTGCCCGGCTACCACCACTGACTGCTCTGACCGGGATCACAACAGAGGCTTCTGGACAGAGCTAGAGAAGGATGTAGAACAAAATTCTAACTCACAAAAAAAGACCAGATTTACTGGCCTAAAGGAGACTGGAGAAACCCCAAGAGTATGGCCCCCAGACACCCTTTTAGCTCAGTGGTGAAGTCACTTCCGAGGTTCACCATTCAACTGGGGATTGGACAGCCCCATAAAACAAAATGGGACTAATGAGGCGCAGCTGTCCAGAGACAAGGACTAGAAGGCAGAAGGGGAGAGGAAAGCTGGTGATAGGGAACCCAAGGTTGAGTAAGGACAGTGTTGATGTGTTGTGAGGTTGTTAACCATTGTCATAGGGCAACATGTGTAGTAGCTGTTTAATGAGAAACTATTTTGTTCCATAAGCCTTCATCTAAAGTGAGAATAACAGCACAATTGGAAGAGCGTAGTCGATGTCACTGAACTGTGCATGTAGAAATTTTTGAAATAAATGGTGTATCTTTGGCTATGTATCTTTTCACCAAAAAAAAAAAAAAAAAGGTCGAGAAGGGAGAGGGTTGACATGTCATGGGGTAGTTAACCAATGTCATAAAACAATATGTGTACTACTGTTTCATGAGAATCTATTTGTTCTGTAAACCTTCACCTGAAGTACAATAAAAAATTTAAAAAAAAAAAAGAAAATGTTCTCCATCCTACTTTGGTGACTGGCATCTGGGGTCTTAAAAGCTTGCAAGCGGCCATCTAAGATGCATCAATTGGTCCCAACCACCTGGAGTAAAGGAGAATGAAGAACACCAAAGACACATGGAATGTATTAGCCCAAGAGACAGAAAGGGCCACATAAACCAGAGACTTCCTCAGCCTGAGACCAGAAGTACTAGATGATGCCCAGCTACCACCACCAACTGCCCTGACAGGGAACACAACAGAGAGTCCCAGCTGGAGCAGGAGAAAGGTGGAGTGCAGAACTCAAATTCTAGTAAAAAGACCAGACTTAATGGTCTGACTGAGACTGGAGGAACCCCGGAAAGCATGGCCCCTGGATTCTCTATCAGCCCAGAAATAAAACAATTTCCGAGGCCAACTCTTCAGACAGGGATTGGACTGGACTGTGGGACACAAAGTGATACTCCTGAGGAGTGTGCCTCTTAGCTCAAGTAGATACAAGAGACTAAATGGGCAGCTTCTGTCTGGAGGTGAGATGGGAAGGCAGAGAGGGTTAGAAGCTGGTTGAATGGACATGGGGAATCAGGGGTGGAAAGGAAGAGTGTGCTGTCACAGTATGGGGAGAGCAATTAGGGTCACATAACAATGTATGTATAAATTTTTGTATGGGAAAAAAATAAACCAGTTAAAAAAAAAAAAAAAGATTACAGCCAAGGGGAAAAAGAAAAAGAAATTACCTGTGAAGACCCTACACTTTCACCTTGGGCTGATCCCTAGGCTCAATGTAAGCCTGGCTAGGTGGTAAAGAGTCTCCCCTCCTCCCTGCACAGAGCCCATTTGTAAACACTGGGAGAGGTTTTCTTTTGTTTGTTTGTATGTTTGTTTTCCCTCCCCTGTTATTCAAGGAAATCTTTGTCAAAACTAGCTGAACACAAACTAAGAAGCAGAGACTTCAGTGTCCACGCATGTCCAAAAAGGCAGTCTTTGCAAAAGTAGTTAGGGGAAGTCACTAAACAAATGGACAGCTATGGCCTTAAACAACTTAAAAAAAAAAACAAACAAAAAATGTAAACCCTGGGGAAAAGAAAGAATCTGATTATCAGAGTTACCACATTATAATAGTTGCATTTCCCAGTTTCAACAAAAAATTACAAGGCATACAAACGAACAGAAGGGATGGCCCACTCAAAAGAATAAAATAAAGTGACAAAAACCAAACCTAGGTATGACCAGATAATGGACTTCCTAGACAAAGACTTTAGAACAACAGTATTAAATATGATCAAAGAACTAAAGGAAAACACAAAGAACTGAAAGAAATCAGGAAAATGATACAAAAACAAAACAAGAATATCAATAAAGAGGTAGAATTTATAAAAAGGAACCAAACAGAAATACTGGAACTGAAAAGTACAATAACTAAAATAAACAATTCACTGGAGGGGTTCAAAGAGCAGATCTGAGCTGGCAGAAGAAAGAATCGGCAAACTTGAAGACAGGATAACTGACATCATCCTGTGTGAAGAGCAAAAACAATAAAGAAAAGTGAACAGAACTTAAGGGACTTGTGGGACACCATTAAGCCAACTAACACGCACATTATGAGAGTCCCAGAAGGAGAACAGAGGCAGAAAGAATATTTGAGAAAAGGGCCAAAAACTTCCCAAGTTTGACAAAAGACTTGAATCATAAGAGACAAGATCCAAAATCCAAAATGTTCAATGAGTTCCAAGTAGGATAAACCAAAAGAGATCTACACTTAAACACATTATATATATATATATATATATATATATATATATATATATATATGTATGTGTGTGTGTGTGTATATATGTATATATATACACATATATATGTAGATAGATAGATATATATATATATATATGTAGATAGATAGATATATATATATATATATATATATATATGAGAAGAGATAATTTTGAAAGCAGCAAGAGAAAAGCAAATTATCACATATAAGGGATCCTCAGTAAGATTAAGTGTTGATTTCTCCTCAGAAACCTTGGAGGCAATAAGGCAGTGGGTTGACATACTTAAAGGGCTGAAAGAAAAAAACTGTCAACCAAGAATTCTATATCTGGCAAAACTGTCCTTCAAAAGTGAGGGCAAAATTAAGACATTCCCAGATAAACAAAAGCTGAGGGTGCTTGTTACCACTAGACCTGTCCTATAAGAAATGCTAAAGGGAGTCCTTCAGGGTGAAATGAAAGGACACTAGACAGTAGCTCAAAGCGATATGAAGAAAAAAAGATCTCCAGTAAAAGTAATTTCATGTATAAATATAAAGATCAGTTTTATGGTAGGTTTGTGTTATAACTCTATGCTATGTCCTACATGATTTAAAAGACAAATGTATAAGAAATAATTATAAATTTATGTTATCGGGTACATAATGTATAAAGATGTAATTTGTGATAACAACAACATAAAGGGGGAGGAATGGTAAAGGAACAGAGATTTTGTGTTATTGATGTTAAATTGATATCAATTAAACTAGATTATCACACATTTAAGATGTCAAATGTAATCTCCATGATAACCACAAAGAAAATATCTAATAGGTAAATGCATAGAGATAAAAGTTTATTAATGCTTACCAGGGACTGGGAGAAGAGGGGAGTGGGGAGTTATTGCTGAAGGGGTGCTGAGTTTCTGTTTGGGGTGATGAAAAACATTTGGAAATAGATAGTGGTGACAGCAGCACAACATGGTGAACATAATTAATGTCACTGAATTGTACACTTAAAAATGGTTAAAATGTCAACTTTTTAATGATATATACATATATAAAACCAGAATAAAACAAAATAGAGAAATGAAATACTGATATATTCTACAGTATGAATGATCCTTGAAAACATTATGCTACAAGTGAAAGAAGCCAGTCAAAAAGGCCCACATATTGTATGATTCCATAGAGACAGAAAATAGATCAGTGACTGGTTAGGGCTGGGAGAGATAGTGGGCTTGGAGGGTGATGGCGAAGGGTATGGGTTTTCTTTTTGGGATGATGAATATGTTCTTGTGGTGATGGTTGCACAACTCTATGAATATACTGAAAACCACTGAATTGTACACAATTGTACGGTATGTGAATTACATCACAATAAAGTTGTTACCAAAATAAATCACAGTTGTGAAGTGTGTGCTCTGTTAGGGGCAAGTGTAAGGCACAGGGAACAGAGGTAGGGAAAGAAAAAAGGTAGGAAAGGTTCCCAGGATGAATAGAAAGTTGCTGGTAAACAGGTTTGTTTGTTTGTGTTAATGAAATTCTTCATTGGTCTTATTGAGGTTTCAGGGGAAGAAGGTTGCAGGAAGGAGGGCATCTCAGGTACAGGGAATCTCAGGATATGTTTGAGAAACTAGTTCAGATTGTCCAAAAATAAACCCCAAAGCATGGAAGGAACAGGGATGCCATGAGATAAACTAGTCAAGTGGCAGGCGACAGGACACAATAGCCTTTGGTGTCCAGCCAAGAAACTTGGACTGGATATTTTAAGTGAAAAGGAATCAGTGGAAGATGAGGAGCAGCTGAAGAACGGTTATCACTTTTGTTTTAGGAAAGTAGACGACCGCCAATGTGGAAAAGAGACAGACGGGGATGAGCCTAGAGACAGGGCAGCCCATTTATTTATATTGGCTGTTATAAATTATTGTCACAGCCAATTTAATCCTTTGCTAAACATTAGGCTTGAAAGCTGCTGCAAAGAGAAATCAGTCCCGGATTGTGTCTTCAAGGCATATCCAACAAGATGAATTACAGAGAACAGAGCAGTTTGATGTAATAATAATAATGATAATGTATACATATATATACACACACATTGTATGTATACATACATATATAACTTTAAATGTTCTGGTGCTCTAAGGAAAACAACAAACAAACAATCATAGCCCTTTATGAGTTTAGGCAAGAACCAGAAACAAAATAACAATGACAGACCCAGAAAGAAAACAAACCACTTACCAGAGGAATGGGCGTATTTGGATCAAATTCTGTGGAATCAGCATCTGGGGATTAAGAAAAGAGTTCATTAACTCACCAATATTGCTGAAAATTTGTTTTGTTTTGTTTTAATAAAAGGCTATTAGTAAACTTCGGCCTTACCTTTCCAGTTAAGGCAGTTTCTTGCAAACTCGATCACTGCTAGCTGCATCCCAAGGCAAACTCCTATTTTAAAAAAGCATGCATAAAAACTAAATGAACACTGTTAGTTCCTCAAAAAGTTACTTAAAAACAGAATCACCATATGACCCAGCAATTCTATTCCTAGGTATATACCCAAGAGAACACAAAGCAGCAACACAAACAGAAACTTATACACCAGTGTTCATTGCAACACTATTCACAATAGTCAAGAGGTGGAAACAACCCAAATGTCCATCAACAGATGAATGGATAAACAAAATAGGGTACATATACACAATGGAATATTTCTCAGCCATAGAGAGAAATGAAGTCCTGATACATGCCACAACATGGTTGAACCTTGAAGACTTACACTGACTGAAATATGCCAGACACAAAAGGACAAATATTACATGATCCCACTTATAGGAAATATCTAGAATAGGCAAATGTATAGAGACCAAAGTTTATCAGTGGTTACCAGGGGCAGGAAGGAGGAGGGAATGGGGAGTTATTGTTGAAGGGGTACTGAGTTTCTGCTAAGGATGATGAAAAACTTTGGGAAATGGATAGGAGTGAGGGTTGTGCAGCATGAGAAACGTAATTAATATCACCAAATTGTACGAGAAAAAACGGTTGAAATGGCAAACGTTTTGTTCTATTTTACCACAATAAAAACAAGTGAATAAACATATTTTGTGTTTATTTGTATTTTCTGTTCTTGGTTTGCTGTGTCTCCTCCATCTAGAAGAGTAGGACTTTGTCTCTTCCGTTCACTGCTTTATCCTCTGCACTCAGAGCACTCCTGGGCAGACAGTACGGAAGGGGTTTAGACTACCAAGGAGCAACCTAACTTTCCGGGTTGAGGAAAAAGGAATGCTAGGGCAGAAAAGGAGAAGGGCAAGAATTCAAGAGGCAAATTCTGCCTCCTTCCAAATTTGTCCCCACATCGAGGTATATGTGTGGGTCGCAGGGCTCTCCCAGAGTGCCTTGCTCCTTCAGAGACTACCTAATAAAACCCCAACTCAAGAGTCTTCTGGGCTGAGACATCACACACAGCCTCACTCTTCTCAAGGCAATTCCATACCCCTAAACATGGGCTTTGCCTGTGGGCAGGCTAGGCAGGCTGAGGGCTAGGATCTAAGGAGTGCCCACAGTGAGCAGTGGAGTAAGGAGTCTGCTAATCCACACAACACCCCTATAATATTCACAGAATGAAGAAAAGCAGCAGCTGAGGGGAGGTAGCACCTCCACTGTGGATGTTAGTGTGGTGGAGAGCAGGGAAGGAAGACATAAAATGGTACTGAATAGGGTTCAGTAATGGACCAAGGCAGAGACCTGTGAAGACCTAGGCTGTTGCCACAAGGATATCCCATAATCCATCTCTTCATTCAATGTGGGCTCACCATGCACTGGCACACGTCAGGTTAGAGATAAATCAAACACACATCTCCTGAATTCGGGAGCTTACGGCCTATGTGTGTGTTTGATTCTCTCCACTAAACAAATACCAAAGAACATTCCAGATGTTATTATAGACATATACAAGGTATACTGGGGACACAAAGGAGGAGGTAATCAATACTAGTGGGCACGCCAGGATAAAAGTCAATGAGCATGAACAACTGAGTGCTCTGGGGGAACTTCAGAAAGTTCCATATGGCTAAGACATAAAGAGATGTTGAGTTCAAGACAAAGATAAAGAGTTGCTAACGATTCTGTATAGTCAACAAAATTATCTGAAGAACCTAACCAAGTTTAGACAGCAACCATGCAAGACTACTTCAAAAGAAAACAATTGCCCAGATGAACTTAGATGGGTAAAACAAAACAAGGTATTGAGGTAACTACTCCTGGTTTCTCCGGTAAAAACAGACCCCAAATTGGGAGCATCTAGAGAACCAAAGAGCAGGCAATGGGGAAAATGAACAGTCTGCTGATACTAAAAAGGAACCAAGCCAGTGCACTCTGTTCATAAACCCAGCAAATAGAGCCAAAGTGCAGTGGGAAACACTGCCTCTCCCACTCCCCACGTTGCCTGGAGCCCCAGCTCCTGGACTGCCCCAAACTCAACGTTCCACGTCACCTGCTTTCACTGGCACAGAAGCCATGCATTGCAATTTCAACAAAAGCATTCAAAAACCAGAATCTACCAAATTTAACAGAGCTGTTCCCCGTGAAGTTAAATGGTCTTTCCAAATGTGTTTTCTGTAAGGAATATATAAATTTCAATTTAAACTTTTTTTTTCCCTGATTACGAAGAATATTGTGGAGTTCTGCTGACTGGTTCTTTATTCGAGGTGGTGAGAGGATGGGTTAGGGTGGGAATTGGAAAAGTTAATGGCAGGTGCGGGAGTCCCTGGGTGGTACAAACAGTTAATGTACTTGGCTGCTAACTGAAACTTTGGAGGTTTGAGTCTACCCAGAGGCACCTCAGAAGAAAGGCCGAGTGATCTACTTCCAAAAAATTAGCCATTAAAAACCCTGTGGAGCACAGTTCTACTCTGACACATGGTGTCATCATGAGGCAGAACTGACTTGGAAACAACTGGTTAAGGGCAGGTGCAGACACTGACTTCTCCCTGCCTGTTGCTATACAACCAGAACAGTGATAAGTTCTTCCAGCAGATCGAGAGTAGACAAACATATTCTGGAAAGGGCCAGAGAGGAAATATTTTAGGCTTTGCAGGCTGTAGGGTCTCAAACTCTGCTGTTGTACTGCAAACGTAGCCATAGATGATATGTAAACAAATTGGTGTGGCTGTGTTCCAATAAAACTTTATTTATAAAAACAGACTGCGGGCCAAATTTGGTCTTCAGGCTATAGTTTGTCAACCTCTGTAGCACACTATCTGGTGCCTGAACTTTCAAATCTGAGTTCACACTTTTCACTCTCCTGTTAAGTGTCACCCCTACTAGCTGTCAAAAATCTAACACATTCACAGTTAGGATGATTAAACATGAGTTTTACCTAGAAAAGGAACCTTCTTTGTCCTTGCCCAAGAAATAGCCTGGAGTTTTCCCAATGTTCCTCTGATTCCGAAGCCTCCTGGCACAAGAATACCACTGTAATGGACACAAGATGAGGATAAGTTTGCCAAGCCTCTCTTCCCAGCCTCTCTTTTCAGCCGTTCATGCTTACTGATCCCCAATCCAACGCTTAGCACAATCACAGATGAATATGTTTGAGGTCTATTTTCAGAACTAACTGCATGATTTCACATCCTGAACTTTCTTCTTGAAATCCTCCCAATGACATAAAGAAGCTACAACACCTTCTCACAACTGACCCGGATATATATTGTCTGGTAGGACTTTGTGACATCTAAGCATAGTAACTGAGAAACCTAATTCAATTAAAAATGCCACTAGGAGAAGAATCTGAATAAAAATAGGCTAAGATTCTTTTCATGGGGGCAGTGTCAGTTCAGTGGTAGAACTCTTGCCTTCCGTGCAGGAGATCCGGGTTTAATTCCTGGCTAATGTACCTCATGTGCAGCCACCACCCGTCTGTCAGTGGAGGCCTGCGTGTTGCTAGGATGCTGAACAGGCTTCAGCAGAGCTTCCAGACTAAGATGGACTAGGAAGAAAGGCCTGCTTCCGAAAATTAGCCCATGAAAACCCTATGGATCACAATAGTTCGATCTGCAACCGAACATGGGGATAGTGCAGGACCAGGCAGTGTTTCATTCCATTGTGCGTGGGGTCGCCATGAGTCGGGGGCCGACTAAATGGCAGCTAATAACAAGATTTGTTTCAAAGCACTATCATGAAAATGCTAAGATCTATTACATAATCAGAAAGAATTAAACTGGTAAAATCAACCTAAGATTTCAATCGCCAATTAAAGTAGTGGAGAAATGAAAATTTCCCGGCTAGAAGAGATCTTAAGAGACCTTCTAGGCCAACAGTCATTTGACCAAATTCAAGAGAAGAACCAGGGAGGGTGATGCTTCCCTCACGATACAGTGCTGCCCCCAAGAGTCCTGCTGGTTACTTACAAAATAAAACCTAGCAGCAAAGGATGTGGCAAAGATAATACACTCAAGAGGGATGGGTTCTCATTCTTGTACTTTAACTTTTTATATGTAAAATGCATTTCTGCATCTCTCAGTAGGATCAGATCTCCTATGCTAAAAGTCAAAGTTCAGCACACTTTCTCTCCCATACCATATCCCCCTCCTCGCCAATTAAGCCCATTCCCAGTGCACATGCCACTGACATTAAAATGAAACATTTCAAAGTAAATGCGGTGTGAAGGCAGCACAGCCATCTGCAGCGACCACAGTATCCCAAGCTCCCCCTCAAATGCACAAAAATCAGTCATTGGGGTTAAATCTAATCATTCTGGGAAAAGCACACTGGCATCCCCCAGCTGTCTGGTGTGAGCGATTCCTGGGTACTCACTCGGCTTTGCATATCTTCTGCCACGCTTCGTGGAACTTCACAGGGTCTTCGCTTTCGGTGGCCTGCTCCAGGTCAACAGAGTCTATGTACTAAAAAACATCCAACAGATTAAAAGAACATTTAATTTAAAAAAAAAAAAACTCTTGAAAAGACTGGCACCATCTAACACTATGACACATCATTCAATAACTGCTTATTAAGCCGAACACTGTCCTGGGCACTGGGGATAGAAAGACACAGTTTCTGTCTTGTGGCTCTTAGAATCTTTCAGGGCTCCACACTACTGTGTAACAATGGCAAAGTAGAGAATGCTGAGAAATACCGAGGAGTCACACCTTATCTAGACTCAGGCACTGGAGGAAAAAAGGGAAGGAGCGACATCAGAGAAGATTCTCTGGGGGAGGTGATAGTCAAGAAGCTGAGCCTGGAGGATGAGTAGAAGCAAATGAGGACATGTGCACTTATGTTGAGAGGAGGGTGAGAAAGGTGTGTGGGGGACAAAGGAGGAGGGGAGCCATGTATGAAACCTCAGGCCAAAGTGCAGCTGGTATGAAACCCCAGAGGAAAGAAAGTGGTGGCCACTCTGAGACCCTCAGAAGAGGCTCCACCCATCTAGAGACCTGATTCGCTGGGAGGAGCAGGGTGAAGGATGAGCCATGGTAGAGTTTGCACTTGACACCACTGGAACGTCTTGAGTAAGGGGATGACAGAACAGAGAGCTGGGTACTTTAGAAAGATCACTTGGGGTATGATGTGAAAAATGGAGGGAAGACTGGCAGCTAGAAGCCAGTGGGGAGGCTGCTGCAGTAAGGCAGGCCAGACACACACAGAAACAAACTGGGCTGTAAAACGATATGATTAGTGCCTGAAGAACTTAATTCATCTGGTTAGTCCACTAGAAACCTGGATCCAACATACATGTAATGAGTAAACATGCTCCAGGCATTGCCTAGATCTGGGATCGAGTCAATTTTGAGTCACAGTGACCCTATATGACAGAGTAGAACTGCCCCTTAGGGTTTCCTAGGCTGTAATCTTTATAGGAGCAGATCGCCAGGTCTTTCTCCCGTAGAGCCACTGGTGGGTTCAAAGCCAAGTGCTCAACCATTGCGCCACCAGAGCTACTTCCAGGGGCTGGAGGGAAGGGGAAATAGGAAGTTTCTGTTTGGGTGATGAAAAAGTGTTGGAAATAGATAGTAGCGATGGTTGCACAAAACGGGGAATGTAATTAATGCCACTGAAATGTACACTCAAAAATGGTTAAAGTTATATATATGTTACCACAATAAATAAAAATTTTTTTAAAAAAGAATATGACAAGCATTGAGCACTATTCACACTAGCCAAAAGGTGGAAACATCCAAATGTCCATCAACAGATGAACAGATAAACAAAATGTGGTACCATACACACAAGGGAATATTAGTCAGCCAGAAAAAGGAACAAAGTACTGATAAATGCTACAATATAGATGAACCTTGAAAACATTATGCTTAGTGAAAGAAGCCAGACACAAAAAGTCACATATTGTATGATTACATTTACATGAAGTATCCAGAAAAGGTAAATTCAGAGAGACAGAAAGTAGATTAGTGGTTGCCAGGGGCTGGGAGGAGGGGAAAATGGGGAGTGAATGCTTAATGGGTATGGGGGTTTCCTTTCGGGGTGATGAAAATGTTCTGGAGCTAGATAGAGGTGGTGGTTGCACAACACTGTGAATTTGCTAAATGCCACTGAATTGTACACTTCAAAATGGTTAAAATCGTGAATTTTATATTATGTATATTTTACGACAATTAAAAAAAAACAAAACAGAATATGACAAGGCCATGATTAAAACAGTACTTAGTAGAGGCAAATGTCAATGAATTATAATACATGAGTAACTATGTACAGGATAGCCTCATATAACTATATTATTTTAGTATTTATTTTGTAAAAATTACTATCTAAATATATCTTAAGATGTGAAATTTTACAGGCTTTAAAAAATTTGTGCTATAGCAATTTTTTTATGCTTTTTGTGTTTTTTCCTGGGAGGGGGTGGGAAGCTCAAGGATGGGAGGGACAGGAAGTGAAATATACCTTGAAAAGACAAAAATAAAAAGGGATTAGGACAGAAAGGACTAGAAAGAGGGCAGAGAAAAGTTGGATGGGTCCTAAACTGGTTTCTAAGAAGTTACTAAATTTCTGGAACATATAAATGTATCTTTCTGCTCATTATATCTAGGTTTTACCGTTTCAATCAAGATAATAAGGCTTGAGGTGGGGCCAAGATGGCGGAGTAGTCAGACGCTTCCAGTGGACCCTCTTACAACAAAGACCCAAAAAAACAAGTGATTCGATTATATATGGCAGTCTGGGGGCCCTGAACATCAAAGGCAGAGTTGAGGAACCAGACTGAGTGGCAGGGTGAGGGAGAGACAGTTTGGAAGCAGCAAGGAGTTGCCTGACCTAACCCAGCAAGAGCCTGAGCCCTTCAAGCCTGATCAGCTCGGGGGTAAGCAGTGAGGCAGGCAAGTGGCCATGCACGGGAGGCGCCTTTTCCACACTGGGAGAGACCCAGCAGCTGACAGTCTACACGGCCACACAAAACCAGTGAGAGGCAGCCCTTGATGAAAGACAAGTACTAGCGTATGGCTTACCACGTGGATCAAAAACACCCCTCTTAGGGAAAAACCTCTCTCCCATTTACCTCCCTGCTCCCTGCTCTGCATGGGGTCCTGGACCAGCTTCAGCAATTGCTGAGTCCCCTGGGCCAGAAGTAGGATCCATCACACTACCGGAGCCATTCTCCCTGCCTTGGAGAGTGAACAAATTAACAAGGGAAAAAATAAACTGCCGGATACTAATCCAGGAACCCAAGGGAGTCACAGCTCCTTTGCCTAAGCACAGGCATAAGGAATCCATGGACTTTGAGTGCCTTTCCCCCCGCATCAACTTGTGCGGGTCCATTTCAACAGTATAGGCCCTCATTACCGCAGTACAACAGGGTATATACCTGAACTCTTAACTTCAACTGTTTCAGCTGTGAAGTGGCAGATTTGTGACATTTGACACTGCTCTGCCCATTAAGCAGGGTCTTCACCTACCCACATCAGGGGCCTGAGGACTGGTGGCTCTACCCACGCCACCTAGCCTCCTGCAATAGGTGCTCAAGAATAAGAGATGTCCTCCAGTACTTACAGCCAACAGCATTAGGTGCTCATATTCCGGCTGCAAAACCCACCCACCTATGTGCTGTAGGGAACACGGACACGCACTCCTCCTGGACACTCAGGGGCGGCCGTCAGCCCCCTGCCTTGCTCAGAGTGTGTCCCTCTGCTGCAGCCAGATACCTGTGCCCACACCAATCACCCATGCCTGTCTAGGACTGTGAGAGCCTACATCACACACTTGGTGGCTATCTACCTGAGCACCTGAGTTGAATTCATACAGGAGTGGGTGGACTCCTGAACTCACATACCTAGTAACTGATCTAACCACCTGGTGACAGGACAGTAGAGCTTCAAAGGTGCCAATAATCAAACTAGCTCATACGAGCAGCCTACTTGGGCATATCAAAACAAAACAAGAAGCTAGGACACAGTAAACAAACATAAAATAAATAAATATAATAACTTATTGATGGCTTGGAGACAACAGTCAACATCAAATCACATAAAGAGGCAATCAATGATGGCTTCAGCAAGCTCCCAAAATAAAGAACCTAGAAATTTTTTAGAGGAGGAAAATTTCTTGGAATTACCAGAGGCAGAATACAAAAGATTAATATACAGAACTCTTCAAGAAATTAGGAAGGAAATGAAGCAAAACACAGAACATGCAATAGAGGAAATTAAAAAGATTAGAGAAGAGCATAATGACAAATTTAACAGGCTGCAAGAATCCCTAGAGAAACAGCAGTCAGAAATCCAGAAGATTAAGCGGCCATCTAAGATACTACACTGGTCTCATCCCTTCGGGGGCAAGGGAGAATGAAGAGAACAGGATACAACAAAAAGATTAGTCCAAAGGACTAATTGACCACAGCTACCAAGACCTCCACCAGACTGAGTCCAGTACATCTAGATGGTGCCCGGCTACCACCGCTGACTGCTCTGACCAGGATCACAACAGAGGGTTCTGGACAGAGCTGGAGAAGGATGTAGAGCATAATTCTAACTCCCCCCCCCCCAAAAAAAAAAAAAAAAGACCAGATTTACTGGCCTAAAGGAGACTGGAGAAACCTCAAGAGTGTGGCCCCCAGACACCCTTTCAGCTCAGAGGTGAAGTTACCTTCGAGGTTCACTGTTCAGCCTGGGAGTGGACAGCCCAGTAACACTAAATGAGACTAACGAGGTACAGGAGTCCAGTGACAAGGGCCAGAAGGCAGAGGGGGAGTAGGAAGCTGATAATAAGGAACACAAGTTGAGTAAGGATACTGTTGATGTGTTGTGAGATTGTTAACCACTGTTATAGTACATTTGTAGTAACTGTTAAATGGGAGGCTATTTTGTCCTGTAAGCCTTCATCTTGGGCGAGAACGGCAGCACAATTGGAAGAGCATAGTCAGTGTCACTTAAATGTGTACATAAAAAGTTTTGAAATGGTGTATCTTTGGCTATGTGCATTTTCACCAAAAAAAAAAAAAAAAGCTGAGAATTCAGAGGGTTAAAATGTTGTGGGGTTGTTAACCAAATTCATAAAACAGCATGTGTACTACTGTTACATGAGAAACTGTTTGTTCTGTAAGCCTTCACCTGAAGTACAATAAAATATTAAAAAAAAAAAAAAGAAAAGAAATCCAGAAGATTAACATAAAATGTCAGAATTAGACAACTCAATAAAAAGTCACAAGAGCAAAATTGAGGCAATGGAAGTCAGAATTAGTGAGAGTAAAGATAAAGCAATTGACACCAACTTATTTGAGGAAAAATCAGATAAAAGGATTTAAAAAAACGAAGAAATCCTAAGAATTATGTGGGACTTTATCAAGAGGAATAACCTATGAGTGACTACAGTACCAGAACAGTAAGGAAAACAGAAAATACAGAGAGAATTGTTGAAGATGTGTTGGCAGAAAATTTCCCTGATATCATGAAAGACGACAAGATATCTATCCAAGATGCTCATCAAACCCCACATAAGGTAGATCCCAAAAGTAAGTCACCAAGACACGTTATAATCAAACTTGCCAAAACCAAAGATAAAGAAAGAATTTTAAGAGCCGTTAAGGATAAGCGAAAAGTCATCTACAAAAAAGAGTCAATAAGAATGAGCTCAGACTTCTCAGCAGAAACCATGCAAGCAAGAAGGTAATGGGATGACATATATAAAGCCTTGAAGGAAAAACACTGCCAGCCAAGAATTATATATCCAGCAAAACTGTCTCTCAAATATGATGGCAAAATTAGGGCACTTCCAGATAAACCGAAGTTTAGGGAATTTCCAAAAAACAAACCAAATTACAAGAAATACTAAAGGAAGTTCTCCAGTTAGAAAATCAGTAACATCAGATAACAACCCAAGACTAGAACACAGGACAGAACAACCAGATTATCAACCCAGAAAGGGAAGTCACAAAAGGAATCAAAGCTAAAACACTGAAAATAGGGAAACAGATGTCAATATGTAAAAGATGACAACATTAAAACAAAAAAGAGGGACTTAAAAAATGTAGACATAGATTTTTCATATGGAGAAGAAGTCAAGGCAATATAAAGAAATAAAAGACTGGTATAAACTTAGAAAACTAGGGGTAAATATTAAGGTAACCACAAAGGAAACTAACAATCCTACAAGTCAAAATAAATACTACAAAAATATAAAGACTCAGCAAACACAAAATCAACAACAATGAAAAAGATGAAAAGAAAACACATAAAGAAAAACGACTCAGCACAGAAAATTAGTGGAAAAAAGAAACTGTGAACAACACACACAAAAAAGACATCAAAATGACAGCACTAAACTCATACATATCAATAATTACACTGAATGTAAAGTGAATAAATGCGCCAATAAAGAGATAGAGAGTGGCAGATTGGATAAAAAAACACAATCTGTCTATATGCTGCCTACAAGAGACACACCTTAGACTTAAAGACACAAACTAAAACTCAAGGATGGAAAAAAATATATCAAGCAAACAACACTCAAAAAAGAGCAGGAGTGGCAACATTAACCTGTGACAAAACAGACTTTAAAGTAAAATCCACCATAAAGGATAAGGAAGGGCACTATATAATGATTAAATGGTCAATGCACCACAAGGACATAATTATAATAAATATTTACACACCCAACGATAGGGCTCCAAAATATATAAAACAAACTCTAACAGCACTGAAAAGACAGACAGCCCCACAATAGTAGTAAAAGACTTCAACACACCACTTCCGGTGAAGGACAGAACATCCAGAAAGAAGCTGAACAAAGACACGGAAGAGCTAAATGCTACAATCAACCAACTTGATCTCATAGACATATACGGAACACTCTACCTAACAGCAGTCAAGTATACTTTCTTTTCCAACGCACATGGAACATTCTCCAGAATAGACCACATATTAAGCCACAAAGCAAGCCTTAACAAAATTCAAAGCATCAAAATATTACAAAGCATCTTTTCTGACCATAAAGCCATTAACGTAGAAATCAACAACAGAAACAACAAGCAAAAAATATATATATATATATAAACTGAACATCACCTTACTCAAAAACTATTGGGTTATACAAGAAATTAAGGATGGAACAAAGAAATTCATAGAATCAAATGAGAACAAAAACACATCCTACCACAACCTTTGGGACACAGTAAAAGCAGTGCTTAGAGGTCAGTTTATAGGAATAAATGCACACATCCAAAGAGAAGAAAGGGTCATAATCAAAACATTAACCCTACTACGCAAACAAGTAGAACGAGAACAGCAAAAGAAGCCCTCAGGCACCAGAAGAAAGGAAGTAATTAGAATTAGAGCAGAATTAAATGAAATAGAGAATAGAAAAACAACTCAAAGAGTTAACAAGACCAAGAGCTAGTTCTTTGAAAACATCAACAAGATCGATAATCCACTGGCCAAACTGACAAAAGAAAATCAGGAGAGGAAGCAGATGGGCAGTATAAGAAATGAGATGGGCGATATCACAACAGATCCAACTGAAATTAAAAGAATCATAACAGATTACTACGAAAAATTGTACTCTAACAAATTTGAAAACCTAGACGAAATGGACAAATTTCTAGAAACTCACTACCTACCTAAACTAACACAAACAGAAGTAGAACAACTAAATAAACCTATAACAAAAGAAGAGATGGAAAAGGTAATTAAAAAACTCCCAACAGAAAAAAGCCCTGGCCCGGATGGCGTCACTGGGGAATTCTAGCAAAGTTTCAGAGAAGAGTTAAGACCACTACTACTAAAGGTATTTCAGAGCATAGAAAAGGATAGAATACTCCCAAACTCATTCTATGAAGCCAGCATAACCCTCATACCAAAACCAGGTAAAGACACCACAAAAAAAGAAAATTACAGACCAATATCCCTCAAGAGCATTGACGCAAAAATCCTCAACAAAATTTTAGCCAAGAGAATTTAACAACATATCAAAAAAAAAAAAAATTCACCATGAACAAGTGGGATCTATACCAGGTATGCAGAGATGGTTCAATATCAGAAAAACAATCAGTGTAATCCATCACATTAATAAAACAAAAGACAAGAACCACGTGATCTTATCAAACGATGCAGAAAAGGCATTTGACAAAGTCCAACACTCATTTACGATAAAAACTCTCCACAAAATAGGAATAGAAGGGAAAGTCCTCAGTGTAATTAAGGGCATTTATACAAAGCCAATAGCCAACATCATCCTAAATGGAGCGACTCTGAAAGCATTCCCCTTGAGAATGGGAACCAGACAAGGATGCCCTTTATCACCACTCTTATTCAACGTTGTGCTGGAGGTCCTAGCCAGAGCAATTAGGCTAGAAAAAGAAATAAAGTGCATCCAAATTGGTAGGGAAGAAGTCAAAGTATCTCTATTTACAGATGATATGATCTTATACACAGAAAACCCCAAAGAATCCACAAGAAAACTACTGGAACTAATAGAAGATTTCAGTAAAGTTTCAGGATACAAGATAAACATACAAAAATCAGTTGGATTCCTTTACACCAACAAAGAGAACCTCGAAGAGGAAATCACCAAATCAGTACCATTTACAATAGCCCCCAAGAAGATAAAATACTTAGGAATAAATCTAACCAGAGACATAAAAGACCTATACAATGAAAACTACAAGACACTACTGCAAGAATCCAAAAGAGACTTGCATAAGTGTAAAAACATACCTTGCTCATGGATAGGTAGTCTCAACATTGTGAAAATGTCAATTCTACCTAAAGCGATTTACAGATATAATGCAATCCCGATCTAAATTCCACCGGCATTTTTTAATGAGATGGAGAAACAAATCACCAACGTCATATGGAAAGGGAAGAGGCCTTGAATAAGCAAAGCATTACTCAAGAAGAAGAACAAAGCGGGAGGCCTCACACTACCAGATTTTAGAGCCTATTATACCACCACAGTAGTCAAAACAGCCTGGTACTGGTACAACACCAGATACATAGACCAATGGAACAGAATTGAAAATCCAGACATAAATTCATCCACCTATGAGCAGCTGATATTTGACAAAGGTCCAAAGTCCATTAATTGGGGAAAAGACAGTCTCTAACAAATGGTGCTGGCATAACTGGATATTCGTCTGCAAAAAACTCAAACAAGACCCACACCTCCCACCATGCACAAAAACTAACTCAAAATGGATCAAAGACCTAAATATAAAATCAAAAACGATAAAGATCATGGAAGAAAAAATAGGGACAATGCTAGGAGCCCTAATACATGGCATAAACACAATACGAACCATAATTAACAATGCACAAGCACCACAAGAGATACTAGATAAATGAGAGCTCCTAAAAATCAGATACTTATACTCATCAAAAGACTTCACCAAAAGAGTAAAAAGACAACCTACAGACCGGGAAAAAATTTTTGGCTATGATAAAGCCGATCAGCATCTAATCTCTAAAATCTACAAGATACTGCAAAACCTCAACAACAAGAAGACAAATAACCCAATTAAAAAATGGGCAAAGGATATGAACAGGCACTTCACCAAAGAAGATATATGGGTGGCTAACAGACATGTGAAGAAATGCTCACGATCACTAGCCATTAAAGAAATGCAAATCAAAACTACAATGAGATATCATCTCACCCCAACGAGGCTAGCATTAATCCAAAAAACACAAAACGATAAATGCTGGAGAGGCTGTGGAGAGACTGGAACACTTATACACTGTTGGTGGGAATGTAAAATGGTACAACCACTTGGGAAATCGATTTGGCACTTCCTTAAAAAGCTAGAAATAGAAGTACCATACGATCCAGCAATCCCCCTCCTTGGAACATATCCTAGAGAAATAAGGGCCATTACACGAATAGATATATGCACACCCATGTTCACTGCAGCACTGTTCACAATAGCAAAAAGATGGAAACAACCTAGATGCCCATCAATGGATGAATGGATAAACAAATTATGGTATATCCACACAATGGAATACTAGGCAATGATAAAGAACAACGATGAAGCCGTGAAACATGGAGGAATCTGGAGGTCATTATGCTGAGTGAATTTAGTCAGTCACAGAAGGGCAAATATTGTATAAGATCACTATTATAAGAACTCAAAAAAAGTTTAAACACAGAAGAAAACATTTTTTGATGGTTACGAGGGTGGGGAGGGAGGGTGAGGGTTATTTACTAACTAGATAGTAGATGAGAATTATCTTAGGTAAAGGGAAGGACAGCACACACTACAGGGGACGTCAGCACAACTGGACTAAACCAAAGCTAAGAAGTTTCCTGAATACAATCAAACACTTTGAGGGACAGAGTAGCAGGGGTAGGGGCCTGGAGACCATGCTTTCAGGCGACATCTAGGTCAATTGGCATAACGAAGCTTATTAAGAAAATGTTCTGCATCCTACTTTGGTGACTGGCATCTGGGGTCTTAAAAGCTTGCAAGCGGCCATCTAAGATGCATCAATTGGTCCCAACCACTTGGAGTAAAGGAGAACAAAGAACACCAAAGACACAAGGGAAGAATTAGCCCAAGAGACAGAAAGGGCCACATAAACCAGAGACTTCATCAGCCTGAGACCAGAAGAACTAGATGGTGCCTGGCTACCACCAATAACTGCCCTGACAGGGAACACAACAGAGAGTCCCGGATGGAGCAGGAGAAAGATGCGGTGCAGAACTCAAATTTTAGTAAGAAGACCAGACTTAATGGTCTGACTAAGACTGGAGGAACCCCAGAAGGCATGGCCCCCGGATTCTCTATCAGCCCAGAACTAAAACAATCTCCGAAGCCAACTCTTCAGACAGGGATTGGACTGGACTGTGGGGCACAAAGTGATACTCGTGAGGAGTGTGCCTCTTAGCTCAAGTAGATACAAGAGACTAAACGGGCAGCTTCTGTCCAGTGGTGAGATGGGAAGGCAGAGAGGGTTAGAAGCCAGTTGAATGGACATGGGGAATCAGGGGTAGAAAGGGGGAGTGTGCTGTCACAGTATGGGGAGAGCAATTAGAGGCACATATCAATGTACGTATAAATTTTTGTACGGGAAAAAATAAAGATAATAAGGCTTGCTTAAACTGTGAAATATCTATTGCGGTAGGCTGAACACTGGTCTCCCAAAATAATACTGATGTCCTAATCCATGGAACCTGTTCATGATTACCTTATATGGCCAAAAAAGAGCTTTGCAGATATGATTAAGTTAAGAATCCTGAGATGGGGAGGTTATCCTGGATTATCCAGGTGGGCCCTAAATGCAATCACATGTATCCTTATAAGAGGGAGGCAGAGGGAGATTACACACACAGACACGAGGAGAAGGCAATGTGATCACAGAGGCTGACTGGAGTAATGGGGCCACAAGACAAGAAACAGCGGCCGCCTCCAGTAGCTGGAAGAGGCAAGGAACGGATTCTCCCCAAGGGCCTGCAGAGCGAGCGCAGTCCTGACAACACCTTGATTTCTGCCTGATGCAACTGATTTCATACTTCTGGCCTGCAGAACTATGTGAATCAATTTCTATTGTTTAAGTCACCAAGTTGGTGGTCATTTGTCACAACAGCCATAGGCAACTAGTACACCTAGAGAGAATATCATGAAATAAAAATATTTATATGTACATAGAAAATAGTCCAGGAGAGTATGTATCAAACTGGCAACAACAGGTACAACAGAAAGGTGGGATTTCGGGGAGGAAGAATCATCTGTTTTTTGCATTTTACATTTAAATTTTCTAAAGTGAGCATGTATTGTTTCCATAATTAAAAAGTTTTAAGACTAAGAATATACTCAAGCTGCTTATGATAACTATACTTCTGCTATCCCATAATATTTTTTTTTTTTTAAATAGTCATCATTGTTTGCCAGCTATCACGACTCCAGGTCAGAAACAGGAATATAGCATTTTTAAAATCTAGATTCATTTTCAATGCTTAAGCGAAAAAAAGTTCTACTGTTAGCCAAACACAGCACACTTAAATAAGCATGAAGTACATGCTAAGGTTGATTTCAGAAATCATGCCTTAAACCTGTGTGCAGAAAAGAGGTAACACAGCAGGCCTGTTTTCCTTAGGAGTGCTTGCAAGGTTGGCCCTTGGCTGGCATCTGAGGTCTTGGATTTGGGAGGATTCCCATCATTAACTGATCAGGGTGGCTCACTGTGCTTAAACTGTTTGTACAAACAACATGGTTTATGCTGAACATCTGCTTTCCTTGTGAGAGCCTGGAATTTTGGAATATGCTAGGTAGAAGGCACCTATTTGACTAGCCCCCAATAAAACCCTGGGTGCTGAGTCTCTCAGGAGTTTCCCTAGTAGACAACATTTCACACAGGTTGTCACAACTCATTGCTGGGAAAATAAAGTGTGTCCTGTGTGACTCCATGGGGAGAGGACTCTGGAAGCTTGCACCAGGTTTCCCCCAGACTTCATCCCACACACCTTTTCCCTTTCACTATAATAAATCACACCCGTGAGTACAACTACATGCTGAGACCTGAAGTCCTCCTAACGAATCATCGAAACTAGGGGTGGTCTTCAGGACCCCGACTAAACCTGCCTCTCTGACAGATGAGATATTGGGGTGAATAACTGAATTATTTGGAAGGTCAGGCCGGGACTCACCATCAGATTCAACTTGTGATTGATGGCCAAGGCTGAGTGTTCCAGGGCCTTGAACACAGAGGCGTAGCAGTCCCTGAGCTTGGTATATTTGCCAACCAGGGCTATCGAGCACGTTTTCTGTAACCTTTCATACCTGGGGAGAAAGACACGCTTAAAGGTTATGCACACCTAACGTAACATCACAAACGTAACAATGGCAGCCACCGTTCTTATTCCAAGACACTTTTTTAAAACCCTCAGAGCAGATGAGCTTCACACCTGATACACTTGACTCAAAATTACCCCCAAGTAACTAAAATCTGTAAGCCAACAGACTTCAAAGTCATAAGAAATCCCAAAGCTAGCTTATATAAGCAGGCACAAATGGGGAAACACAGATATAAATCTGAGGAAAGTATATGAAAGAAAAAGTTAAAAGCATTAAATTAAAAAAACAAAAAGCTCTTTCCAACTCATAAACAAGAGCTGTTCTTAAATTCATTTTTAAGGTGACACTGTGTAAGAAAATGTATTCTAAGTGTCAATAAGAAACATCCCAATATTAACTTTGTAAGGTGACATTATATGAGAAAATGCATTTAAAGTGTCTACATTAAAAATCATTACATTCCCAGCTGGCCCACAAAAGCCTGGTTAATCATGATATCCTAAAAAATGGAGCAAAGAGAATGATTTAAAATATTACAAGCCATTTAGATCATTTTTATGAGAAAATTCCATTCTCCACACGACTCTCAATCACATTTTACCATTAGAGACACAATCTTTTGTGTTGCTTTTGGCAGGAAATCTGTTCAAAGAAGAACATGAAAAAAATCTGGTCTGGTAAGAAGTATGTGCAAATGTTATCCTGGGGCTGAAGGAGTTTTAGAGCTTTGAAGCCAGCCTTTCCCAAAGCCTCTTAGAACAAAAATGTTACCGTGACAAGCAATACTCCCCTTTCATAACCCTTCATCTTCCACAACTACAAAGAGCGCGAGAGAAAGGTGCTTGCACACAGGCTGGGTGGAGAAAATGCACGCAAAGCTAAGAATTCAAACTGACAGTAAAGGTGACTTTCTAGAAAGGTGACTGAAGTACCTAAGAGAAGGCTGCAGAACCTTAATTTACTACTGAATTTCAAATTGCTCTGGAGATTTCCAAGCTGCCCATGCTTCACCTTACTTCTACACACAGAAACCAAAACCAAATCCATTGTCCTTGAATTGATTCCTACTCACAGAGACCCTAAAGGACAGAGAAGAACTGTCCCATAGGGTTTCCAAAGAGCAGCTGGTGGATTTGAACTGCCGACCTTTTGATTAGCAGCCGAGTTCTTAACCACCGTGCCATCAGGGCTTCAAATAACAGAAGGAAGGTGATATCAAGAATCTTTAAGGGCCAGGTATCCGAGACAACATCGTCAGGGGAAGATGCTTCCTGTCCAAAAGCGCCACCTTGGGGGTGGCACTCACACCACACTTTAGCATGGCAGGTGAGGTGAGCACTCACGTCCATCGTGAGGAGGGATGTCAGCTCTGCTCCCAGAAGGAAGCAGGACTGGAGTCAACACCATCTGGTCCCCTTTCCGCTCCTTCACAGTCTGGACCTCCCCAGGGGAGGAGGAGTCACCCAGCAGCTGGCATGGCAGGCAAGTCCACTGGGTCACTATGCCCAGGAAGGTGTCCTGGGCCCATGCCCTCTGCCTCTCTTTCCCTCTCAAACCTGCAGGCAAGGCTCCCGGAACACTTCCAGGCCAACCAAGCATCTCATTCTGCTCATGGAGGGTTATCCCCACTCTCATTGTCTTTGGGGCCCAGAGAGTTCTCTGGTCCAGTTTCACCAGGGACCCCCAGCCTCTGGGTAGCACTGGACCTCCACTGTCCAGGCTGTGGCTCTGACATCTGTTTGCCTCCCTGGATCTCCCTCCAGGCTGTACTGAGGGGATAGGGGTTAAAGAATGCACATGCCACAGCGCCAATAGACGCAGAGGGACTGGTGCTCAACAGCACCCACGCTTGAAGACTGTAGTGAGTTGAATGGTGGCCTTCTCCCCCAAAAAAACCTATGAATGTGACCTTATTTGGAAAAAAGGTCTTTGCAGGTGTAATTAAGTTAAGGATCTCAACATGAGATCATCCTGGATTAGGGTGGGCCTTAAACCCAACAACAACCAACCAGAACCAGTTGCTGTTGAGTCGATCGTGACTCATGGTGACCCCGTGTGTGTCAGAGGAGAACTGTGCTCCATAAGGTTTTCAATGGCTGGTTTTTCAGAAGTAGAACACCAGGCCTTTCTTCCAAGGTGCCTCCGGGTGGACTCAAACCTTCAAGCTTTCACTTAGCAGCCAAGCATGTTAACCATTTATACCACGTAGGGACTCCATCCAATGACAAGTGTCCTTATAAAAGAAGAGATAGGGTAAAGACACAGAGGAGAAGGCAATGTGAAGACAGAGGCAGAGACTGGAGGGATGTGACTACAAGCCAAGGACTGTGGGCAGCCACCAGAAGCTACGAGAGAGAGTCTCTCTCAGAGCCTCCAGAGGGAACCAGCCCTGCCAACACCTTGATTTTGGACTTCAGGCCTCCGGAACTGTGACAGAATAAATTTCTGTTGTTTTAAGCCATCTAGTGTGTGATCATTTGTTACAGCAGCCACAGGAAGCTAATGCAAAGACCAAACATTTATATTCAGCAGATTCAGCTTTAAAAGGCCAAGAGGCATACAGCATCATTTAGAGCTATTTCTAATAAGAAGAGTTAAAATATTAAAACCTCTAGTGCTTAAAGAGGATCAGCCCCAAGCTACCCAGAAAATTCCAGAGGGCAGGAGTTTCATTGTATTATCATTCTTTAGAGTCCATAAATTCAGAAATTGCACTTTATTCCTGATTCTACTTGCCTCAGAAATTCTAAAACTTTTTTTTTTTAATTTTAAGTGAAAAGGCAAGACAATTTTCATCTGACCTGTTAGTTAGTTCCAATTGTCAAGGATTTTTATTACCATCAAATCATTTTCGATTATTGTTACCAACATCGGTAACCAACACTTAGTGCCGGACACGACATTAAGTGCCTTCCATGTTTCTCCCGTAATTGCCATATTTATTCCACTATTATCTCCCGGTTATATGTGGACAGGAGAACAAGCCCAGAGAGGTTAAGCAATCCACCCAAATTCATACAGTTAGTAAGAGGGGGAGCCAGGGTCTGAATCCACAGTGCCTGATGCTGGAACCTACATTTTGAATTGCTGCACCTTCTGCCTCTGACCCAAGCTGCACAAGAAGCCAGGAAACCTGTGACTTTATGGTGTCACACCTCATCCACATTTAGTAAAAGGAAATAGGCTACTGGGATTTGATTTGATTTCCACATGACTTCAAAATCAGACAAACATTGCTTAAATTAATATGATTCTCTTAAAGCTAAAACCTATCGAGGGTTTTAATGATGCTGCTGAATAGCTAATAACTGCAGGGCTGGACCAATAATGGCATAGTTGAAATGTCCCATTCAAAGGAATTGTCTGTAGGAAAGGTTATCGAATCTTAAAAACCAGTAAAACTCAACAAAACAAACAAACAAAAACCCCATGACATCCAGAATGTGTAAAATACAAAGTTTAAGAAATAAAGAAGTGCCTCATAACCCTTCTGGAATTCAACTTCTGTCAATTCACTTTGGTTTAAGGAGAGCAAAACCAAAGGCCCCAGAAATCTGCAAAGAATCCAACAAAACACCGTAACAGTCAAGTCGATTCTGACTCATAGCAACCCCGTGTGACAGAGTAGAACTGCCCCATAGGGTTTTCTAGGCTGTGATCTTCACTGGAGCAGATCACCAGGTCTTTCTCCTGCAGAGCCACTGGGTGGGTTCAAACCACCAACATTTCAGTTAGCGGCCTAGGGCTTCACTGTTACGTCACCAGGGTTCCTTGTAGAATTTACTTTGGAATTACATAAATACATAGCCAGATCTAGCCAAACCATAAAATAGAAAGCCAAATGTGACATAGTAACTTTTTAAGTAAGTCTTAATCCTACTCCCAACCCCATTCCAAACCCAAGAATTATTAAAGATTATATTAGTAATCCTTTTCACGTACCTGTCAGCCATGTTTCTCCACTTGAAAAGCAAATTACTTGCAGAATCAGTAACAGGTAGGTCCAATCTCTCTTTAAAATATTTAACAATGCCTTGTTCATCCAAAAGCACAGGGACTCGGTATGTGGAAGGAACATCATGGATACATATTACCTGATAAACGATGACAAAACAACATGTTGAAATGGAACAGACTCGAATCTGGCACATAATGATGTCCCTCAGCTCGAGAATGAAACGAAACTCAAGAGAGACTGTGGCAACTTATTTAAGCTGATATAAAAAAGTCAAGAGCTCAGCAACCAATATAAGAGTCAGAATTAACACAAGGTTGTTGTTGTTAGCTGCCACTGAGTCAGCCACCAACTCATGGCAACCCCACGCACAACAGGACAAAACGCTGCCTAGTCCTGTGCCATGATCTGTTACAGATTGGAACGTGGTGATCCATAGGGTTTTCATTGGCTGATTTTCAGAAGTACATCGCTGAAACCTGTTCAGCATCATAGCAACACGCAAGCATCCACTGACAGACGTGTGGTGGCTGTGCATAAGGTGCACCAGCCGGGAATCAAACCTGGATCTCCCGCATGGAAGGTGAGAAATCTACCACTGAACCACCACTACCCCCTTAACATAAGGTTAGTTTAACTTAATTAAAAACTCTTTGAATCCATTATTCTACCCCTGGAACCATGGCTGTTTTCTTTCTTTCTTTCTTTCTTTTTTGAATTGTGCTTTAGGTGAAAGTTTACAGCTCAAGTTAGTTGCTCATACAAAAATCTATACACACATTGTAATGTGACCCTAGTTGCTATCCCTATAATGTGACCGCACATTTCTCCTTTCTACCCCAGATTTCCCGTGTCCATTCAACCAACTCCTATCCCTTTCTGCCTTTGCATCTCATCTCCAGACAGGAACTGCCCATTTAGTCTCGTGTATCTACTTGAACTACGAAGTGCACTCTTCACGAGTATCATTTTATCTCTGTTAGTCCAGTTTATTCTTTGTCTGAAGCATTAGCTTCGGGGATGGTTTTAGTTTTAGGTTAACAGTCCGGGGGCCAAGTCTTCTGGGGTTCCTCCAGTCTCAGTCAGACCATTAAGTCTGGTCTTTACTAGAATTTGAGTTCTGCACCCCACCTTTCTCCTGCTCCATCTGGGACTCTCTGTTGTGTTCCCTGTCAGGGCAGTCATTGGTGGTAGCTGGGCACCATCTAGTTCTTCTGGTCTCAGACTGATGAAGTCTCTAGTTTATGTGGTCCTTTCTGTCTCTTGGGCTAATGTTTTCCTTGTGTCTTTGGTGTTCTTCATTCTCCTTTGCTCTAGGTGGGTTGGGACCAATTGATGCATCTTCGATGGCCACTCGGTACCTTTTAAGACCCCTGACGCCACTCACCACAGCAGGATGCAGAACATTTTCTTAATAAACTTTGTTATGCCGTGGCTGTTTTATATGTCAATATCCAAGACCCCTGGTCCAAGACACCATGTTCTAAGTCTGGGTTAAAGCAGTAGCATTGAGCTGTCTTCTAAATGTGGGAATGTGGTTTGTTTGTTTGTTTGCTGTTGTTGCTGCTGTAGTTGCTTTTTCTAAGGCTTTGTTCCCTGTTCCCTACATTTCAGTAAATTTATATATACATATTTATCATAATAAAATAAATTACAGCTGTTAGAGGGGACAGGGTCCCTTAAATACCAGGCGGTGCTTGGCTGTGGTTGTTTTTCACACTTACTCTAATGGGCTCTCACCACCCTCTCAACTACATCCAAAGGGCGACTTGCAAGCATTTAAGGACCTGCCATATCCTAAATAAACACCAAATGTTCTCTCAACTGAACAGGATCAGCCTTCCAAAATCCATAGCTACCAAATCAAGGGTTCCTACGCTGTTGAAATATTGCAAACGTGATACTTGGAAAGCTCGTGCCTCATTTCTGCATTCACCATTGTGATTCAAATGCCCAGATGTCACTGACATGAGGCTCCATTCCAATTTCTAATTAAAACTCTCCCAGTTTATGGAAAACTCTGGACAGCCACAACCCTGACAAGTAGAAGGCCTAAGAACATGGAGCTATTTACTCATTTATCCTGCAAGCAAGAAAGAGTTTTTCAAATATCATGGTAATAAAGCACATCTACAGAGACCCCCTGTGTCCACTTCATTCCTCCTCAGCGGTCCAGATGAGAAGAATTTTAGATGCACATTCACCAGGACTAATGAAAAGGCTGAGACTAACTCACATCAAAAGAGAACATGGGATAATAAACGGCTAATACAGTGGTTTGTGGACAATGAGAAGCATCATCATTGTCACTGAATTGCACATGTAAAAGTTGTTGAATAACAAATGTTTTGGTATATATTTTTTACTACAATTTAAAAAAAAAAGTAGTCTTGAGACCAGAAGAACTGGATGGTGCCTGGCTACCACTACTAAACACTCTGACCAGGGACACAACAGGTGGTCCCAGACAGAATGGGAGAAAAATGTGGAACAAAACTCAAATTATTAAAAAAGCCAGACTTGCCAAACTGGTAGAGACTAGAGGAAGCCCCGAGACTGTCATCCTAAGATATTCGTTAAACTTGGAACTGAAACCACACCGAGAGGTCACCTTTCAGCCAAATAACAGATTGGATCATAAAATAAACAATAACACCAGTGAGTACTGAGCTCTTTTAAAAAATCATTTATATGTGACCAAACGGTCAACATTTATCCTAAAGCAAAGATGAGAATGTATGGGTGGCAGGGAGCTAGATTAATGAAAACAGAACAACCAGAATGGAAATTATGAGTATGTTAATACATCGTAAAAAACGTAACCAATGTCAATGAACAATAGGTACAGAAATTGCTAAAAGGGAACCTAATCTGCTATGTACACTTTCACCAAAAAACACAAAAAAAATTATTTAAAAAAATGTAGTCTGCAGACTGATGGGATTCAGCATTCTTATATGAAATAATTATATAGGGTCTAGAAATTTAGACTAAAACTTTTGTACTCAGAGTTCTCAGCAACCCAATTCAAAAGTTTTATCCTCCTAGTTCAGAACCAGGTTACATTTGTTTAATACATACACCAAGTACTGGTCTCTACTTGTTAGGAGCAAAAAGAAAGAAGGAAACCAAAGACTCAGAGAAGAAACTAGTCTACAGAGCTAAGAGCCTACACAAGCCACAACTTCATCTACCCTGAGACCAGAAGAACTAGATAGTGCCCGGCTACCACTACCAACCATTCTGATCAGAGCTACAATAGATGGACCCTAATATAATGGGAGAAAAATGTGGAACAGAACTCAAATTCTTAAAAAATCCAGACTTACTGGACCAGTTGAGACTAGAGGACTCCCTGTGACTATCAACCTTAAATACTCTTTAAACCTTGAGCCAAAACTATCCCCTGAGGTCACCTTTTAGCAAAATAACAGATTGGCACACAAAATAAAGGATATTACTTGTGAGTACGAGGAGCCATTTAAAAACCATCTATATGTGGAAGTTCTAGCTAGAGCAATAAGGCAAGAAAAAGAAATAAAAGGCATCCAAATTGGTAACGAAGAAGTTAAACTGTCCCTGTTTGCAGATGATATGATACTATACACAGAAAACCCTAAAGACTCCACGAGAAATCTATTGGAACTAATAGAAAGATTCAGCAGAGTAGCAGGATACAAGATAAACATTCAAAAAAATCAGTTGGATTCCTATACACCAATAAGGAGAATGATGAAAAGGAAATCAGGAAAACAATACCATTTTCAATAACCCCTAAAAAGATAAAATACTTAGGAATAAATCTAAGCAGGGATGTAAAAGACCTATACAAAGAAAACTACAAAACACTACTGCAAGAAACCCAAAGGGATCTACATAAATAGAAAAACATACCATGCTCCTGGATAGGCAGACTCAACATAGTGAAAATGACAGTTCTACCCAAAGCAATTTACAAACACAATGCAATCCTGATCC
This sequence comes from Dugong dugon, assembly GCA_030035585.1. Lineage (NCBI taxonomy): Eukaryota > Metazoa > Chordata > Mammalia > Sirenia > Dugongidae > Dugong > Dugong dugon. The sequence goes on along the minus strand of CM057483.1, from coordinate 161,561,617 downwards.
AAATACCAACAACATTCTTTAAAGAGATGGAAAAACTAATCATCAACTTTATATGGAAAGGGAAGAAGCCCCAAATAAGTAAAGCACTACTGAAGAAAAAGAATAAAGTAGGAGAACTCACACTACCTGACCTCAGAACCTACTATACAGCTACAGTAGTCAAAACAGCCTGGTACTGGTACAACGACAGATACATTGACCAATGGAACAGAACTGAGAACCCAGATGTAAATCCATCCACCTACGGTCACCTGATCTTTGACAAGGGCCCAAAGTCCATCAAATGGGGAAAAGACAGTCTTTAACAAATGGTGCTGGCAAAACTGGATGTCCATCAGCAAAAAAATGAAACAGGACTCATACCTCACACCATATACAAAAACTACTTCAAAATGGATCAAAGGCCTAAATATAAAGCCAAAAACTATAAAGTTCATAGAAGAAAAGATAGAATCAACGCCAGAGGCCCTAACACACGTCATTAACAGGATACAAACCATAACCAACAACACACAAACTCCAGAAGATAAGCTAGATAACTGGGATCTTCTAAAAATTAAACACTTATGCTCATCAAAAGACTTCACCAAAAGAGTAAAAAGAGAACCTACAGACTGAGAAAAAATTTTTGGATATTACAAGTCAGACAAAGGCCTAATCTCTAAAATCTACAAGAAAATCCAACACCTCTACAACAAAAAGACAAATAATCCAATTAAAAAATGGGCAAAGGAAATGAACAGAGGCTTCACCAAAGAAGACATTCAAGCAGCCAACAGACATGTGAGGAAATGCTCATGATCACTAGCCATTAGAGAAACGCAAATTAAAACCACAACGAGATACCATCTCATCCCCGGCATTACTGGCACAAATCAAAAAAACTGGAAATAACAAATGTTGGAGAGGCTGCGGGGAGATCAGAACTCCTATGCACTGCTGGTGGGAATGCAAAACGATACAACCATTTTGGAAAATGATATGGCGCTTCCTCAGAAAGCTAGAAATAGAAATACCGTATGATCCAGCAATCCCACTCCTAGGAATATATCCCAGAGAAGTAAGAGTCATCACACGAATAGACATATGCACACCCATGTTCATGGCAGCATTGTTCACAATAGCAAAAAGATGGAAAAAACCTAGATGCCCATCAACAGATGAATGGATAAACAAACTATGATACATACACACAGTGGAGTACTATGCAATGATAAAGAACAATGATGAATCCGTGAACCATCTCATAACATAGATGACATTATGCTGAGTGAAATAAGTCAATCACAGAAGGACAAATATTGTACGAGACCTTTATTGTAAAAACCCATGAAAAAGTTCACACACAAAATGTAACAATCTTTGTTGGTTACCAGGGATGGGAGGGGTTGGGGGGAAATACTAAATAGGCAGAAGATAAGTGGTATCTTGGGTAAAGGGTGAGACAGTACACAATACTGGGGAAACCAGCACAACTTGTACACGGAAAGGTCATGGAAGCTCCATAGACACATCCAAACTCCCGGAGGAACTGAATTGCTGGGCGGAGGGCTGTGGGGACCATGGTCTCGGGGAACATCTAGCTCAACTGGCATAACATAGTTTATTAAAAAAAAAAAAAAGACCTACATTCTACTTTGGTGAGTAGCGCCTGGGGTCTTAAAAGCCTGTGAGCAGCCATCTAAGATACTGCACTGGCCTCATCCCTTCAGAAGCAAGGGAGAATGAAGAGAACAGGATACAAGGAAAAGATTAGTCCGAAGGACTAATGGACCACAGCTACCAAGGCCTCCACCAGACTGAGTCCAGTACAGCTAGATGGTGCCCAGCTACCACCACTGAATGCTCTGACTGGGATCACAACAGAGGCTTCTAGACAGAGCTAGAGAAGGATGTAGAACAAAATTCTAACTCATAAAAAAAGACCAGATTTACTGGCCTAAAGGAGACTGGAGAAACCCTGAGAGTATGGCTGCCAGACACCCTTTTAGCTCAGTGGTGAAGTCACTTCCGAGGTTCACCGTTCAGCTGGGGATTGGACAGCCCCGTAAAACAAAATGGGACTAATGAGGTGCAGCAGTCCAGGGACAAGGACTAGAAGGCAGGAGGGGACAGGAAAGCTGGTGATAAGGAACCCAAGGTTGAGTAAGGATAGTGTTGATGTGTTGAGGTTGTTCTGTAAGCCTTCATCTAAAGTGAGAATAGCAGCACAACTGGAAGAGCGTAGTCGATGTCACTGAACTGTGCATGTAGAAATTTTTGAAATGGTGTATCTTTGGCTATGTGTATTTTCACCAAAAAAAAAAAAAAAAAAAGGTCAAGAAGGGAGAGGGTTGACATGTTGTGGGGCTGTTAACCAGTGTCATAAAACAACATGTGCACTACTGTTTCATGAGAAACTATTTGTTCTGTAAGCCTTCACCTGAAATACAATAAAAAAAATTAAAAAAAATACAGAACAAAAAAAAAAAAACTCAAGAAAAAGTTTACACATAAAAAGAAACACTCTTTGTTGGTTATGGGGGATGGGAGGGGTGAGGGGAGGGAAAATACTAAATAGACAATAGATAAGTGGTAACTTTGGTGAAGGGTGAGACAGTACACAGTACTGGGGAAGCCAGCACAACTTGTACAAGGAAAGGTCATGGAAGCTCCATAGACACATCCAAACTCACTGAGGGACTGAATTGCTGGGCGGAGGGCTGTGGGGACCATGGTCTCGGGGAACATCTAGCTCAACTGGTATAACATAGTTTATAAAAAAAAAAAAAAAGATCTACATTCTACTTTGGTGAGTAGCACCTGGGGTCTTAAAAGCCTGTGCGCAGCCATCTAAGATACTCCAATGGTCTCACCCCTTCGGCAGCAAGGGAGAATGAAGAAAACAAGATACAAGGAAAATATTAGTCCAAATGACTAATGGACCACAACTACTAAGGCCTCCACCAGACTGAGTCCAGTACAACTAGATGGTGCCTGGCTATCACCACTGACTGCTCTGACGGGGATCACAACAGAGGGTCCTGGACAGAGCTGGAGAAAAATGTAGAACAAAATTTTAACTCACAAAAAAATACCAGACTTATTGGCCTGACACAGACTGGAGAAACCCCAAGAGTATGGTCCCCGGACACCCTTTTAGCTCAGTAATGAAGTCATTCCCGAGGTTCACCATTCAGCCAAAGATTAGACAGCCCCATAAAACAAAAGGAGACTAATGGGGCACAACAGTCCAGGGACAAGGACTAGAAGGCAGGAGGGGACAGGAAAGCTGGTAATAGGGAACCCAAGGTCGAGAAGGGAGAGTGTTGACATGTCGTGGGGTTGTTAATCATTGTCATAAAACAACATGTGTACTAACTGTTTAATGAGAAACTATTTGTTCTGTAAACCTTCACCTAAAGTACAATAAAAAAATTAAAAAAAAAAAAAAAAACCATCTATATGAGACCAAAACGTCAATAGTTATTCTAAAGCAAAGATGAGAAGGGGGCAGGGAAACTAGAGTACTGTAAATGGAACAACCAGAACGCAGTTAAAGAGAATGTTGATATGTTGCAAAAAATATAACTAAAGTCACTGAACAATTTATGTAGAAATTGTCAAATGGGAAACTTGCTGTGTAAACTCACCGAAAACACAATAAAATATTATTTAAAACAAAAAAGAATGAATTGGGAACTTTCTCATCCTTGTAATGCAAAATGAAGTTTGGAAACTTAAAAAAAAAATACACAAAGTACTATTTACCAATAGGAAGGTGTCATGGATTGAATTGTGTCCCCCAAAAAATGTATGTATCAATTTGTCTAGGCCATGACTCCCAGTGTTGTGTGGTTGTCCTCCATTTTGTGATTGTAATTTTACATTAAAGAGAATTAGGGTGGGATTGTAACACCACCAACCCAGGTCACATCCTTGATCCAATGTAAAGGGAGCTTCCTTGGAGTGTGGCCTGCACCACCTTTTTTATCTCTTATAAGAGAGAAAAGGAAAGGCAAGCAAGTGGAGAGGGGGAACCTCACACCACCAAGAAGCAGCGCTGGAGCAGAGCACACCCTTTGGACTTGAGGTTCCTGCGCTGAGATGTTCCCAGACCAAGAGAAGACTGATGCATCACAAGGACCTTCCTCCAGAGCCAACAGAGAGAGAAAGGCTTCTCCTGGAGCTGGCACCCTGAATTTGGACTTGTAGCCTACTAGACTGTGAGAGATTAAATTTCTGTTTGTTAAAGCCCTCCACTTGTGGTATTTCTGTTAGAGCAGCAGTAAATGACTAAGACAGTGTCATTTCCTTCTTGTGCCTGCCTCCTCTAGCTGACACCCTGAATTTGGACTTGTAACCTACTGGAATGTGAGAGAATAAACTTCTCGTTGTTAAAGCCATCCACTCGTGGTATTTCTGTTGGAGCAGCACTAGATGACTAAGACAGAAAGATACCAAAAAAATTGAACAAAAACAAAATGGCTTGCCAACATACAAATGCCTATGATCCCCCAGAAACCTGCCATGACATTTTTTTAAAGCTCAGACTTCTATATTGACTCTGAAGCCCGCAGCAGGAGGCTCTTCATCAGACAGCCTCCTGAGAAATAGAAACTCCATTAGATAGCTCTCAGTCTTCAGAGAACCCAGAGCTAATCTGAAGAAAAGAAAAGGTTCCGGCCAAACCTCAGCCTTTTCCTGAGTGCCACCCATAACCCCGTTTTTAAACTATAGTCAACTCCAATATCTTGTACCCGAGCCTTATCGCAAACAAGGGACAGAGATAAGAGAAAGAGGGAAAAAAGAAAAGATGACTCTCAGACCACCCATGCAGAAAGTCCTGCAGAACAGATGACCTGAGCCCACATCATGGTACAGTTTCTGCTGTGATGAACTGAACAGAGGCCACTGATATCATCAGAAGTGACAGCGGGAATGTCAGGGTACATGTGTTGTTTGCGGTACTTCAGCTGTAACAGGTACAAAGGAGAAATCGCAATGAAAGCACTAAGTGTCCTCATAAACATCTGGTAAAGAAGCTTCACATGGTTCTCTCTCTCTAGATGTTTGACTGTGAGTTAAAGAACCCACCTTGGTTTTGTACCCGTAAGGTAAACAATGACTATGCAAAGAAACATGCATTCTATCTAAAGAATCCGGAGTCTCAAGGTGATTCACTTAAGTGCAAAGGGAGCCATGGTTGGATGTGGGCCCCCAAAGCTTTCATAAATGCTGTTAACAGTAACACCATAATTTAAGAGGTACAAAATGGTGGCAACAGTGGAAGTGCCCGCAGGACAGTAAGATCTGAAGAACAGCACTAACCTGTTCGGGTTTCACATGACAAAACATAGAAATCTTTTCCTTCACAGCCATTTCTATGGGCGTTGAACTTCTGCAGATAATCTGTCAAAGGCAGGTATGCACAGGTCAGCAAGCAGGAATCAGGCTGTTTACGCCGCCATTCATTTGCAAAAAACCAAAAAACCAAACCCATTGAGTTCCAGTCGATTCCAACTCATGATTATGCAGGAGGATGGAAATTTCTTTTTAGTATAAGAGACTTGGTCAAGTATGCTCTTGCACACTGTGGGCATTTCTCTGGACATTTAGAAATTGGTCTTTGCACTATATCAGCAAGTATAATCAAAGTCAACACAAATCTACAAGAACTTGAAATGTCAAGACGTCTCTAGTGAGCAGAGTCAAAGCTCATAAACGCTGCTTCTTTAAGTACGATAAGAGACTAGAACAGGGGTTGGCAAACTTGTTCTGTAAAAGTCCAGACAGTACATATCTTAAGTATTGTTGAGTCATGCCATCTCTGTCCTGACTACTCAACTGTACTGTTAAAAAAGTAAGAAAGCAGCCATAGACAAAATGTAAACAAATGGGCATAGCTGTGTTCCAATAAAACTTTATTTACAAAAACAGGCAGCCGTTCCGTTAAGGGTGATGAAAAAATTTGTAAACGAACAGTAGTGATGGTTATACAATATGGCGAGCATAATTAATGTCACTGAACTGCACACATAAAAACGGTTGAAATGGTAATGCTTTGTTATACATACTCTATCACAATAGAAAAAAAATAGGCAGCCAGCCTGCGGGCCCTGGTTTGCCAACCCCTGATCTAGACTACTGGCCATAACTGAATTACCTGCTATAATGATGCATTATTGTTTAGACTGAAAAATACGAGCTGTGATATCCCATCCTAGCAGGTTACAGGAAAATCTCTGAGGTCCCACCCTCACTCTAAAGGGCAATGCACTTGCCCAGCTGTTAATGTAGCCAAAGAAATGAACGCCTGTAGAAGAACAAATGGCCAATACAGAAATGTGTGAATTGACACTTGAGGATAAGGAAATAAGCCTTCCCTGGTTCCCAGATTTAAAAAAAAAAAAAAAAAAAAAGTTCAATGTCATGGGAACCATTTTAGAGCTAGAAAAGACTCAGATGATATTATAAATATAAACTAAGAAATGGAGGTCCTATAAAGGATTATTCCAAGAGACATTAGGGACAAACTTACCCACTCTCTTTAACCTACCAGATCTGGAGAGAGCCCCAGGCCTCGCAGTGCACGGACACTGTTTTGTGTGGGTTTGGTTTTTTGTTCTCCGGTAGCACTGGGCTGAAAAGAAATGTTAGAGTTGGGTCACTATCAGTACATTGGACATCTAGCTCTTCTGGATAATTAATGACTTCCTTTATTAATTTAAAATGTGAATTAAATAGAATATCCTAGGAAAATTGTCCACTTACGTATCTGGAAAGCCTACCTGTGGGACAAGGCTAACATGGATATTACAGAAATTCTCTCTCTTGGCCTTAAACTGGAATTGTCTGAATGCTTCCACATACGGCATTCCTTCGATGTCTCCAATGGTGCCACCCAGCTGGAAATGGGAAAAAAAAGACGCGAATGATCAGAACATCTTCCATGGTACACAGACTAGTAAGAAAAACTCTTGATAAATTGAGCGTAACAACTAAAGTTTGATGATTGCACAAGAACTGAAGTTTGTAAATAGACTGAAAATCATTGAATCGGACACTTAAAACGGGTGAAATTTATGGTATATAAATTACACCTCAACAAAGCTGTTAAAAATCTAAAAAAAAAAAAGATGAAACAAAGGGAAGAGAAGGAGACTAGAAAGTAAAATAAGAGGAAAGGGATGGAATATTACCTAGTCAAGTAAACAGATTAAGAGATTAAAGAAAAGGACCAAGAAGGGAGAAGAAAGTGAGGTCAAAGAAGGTTTTAAGGAGAAAGAAGGGAATTCATAAATAGATAGAAAGATCCAGAATATAGGTCACAGAGGAGCGAGAGAAGTTAATTTCTACCAGTCAGTACCAATTAGAAGATAGAACCCAAATCTAGTAACAATATAAGAAAAATAAGAGCCACTTGGTCCCGCCAGGCATAGAACAGTGAACATTCTCTCACTTTCTATATACACACACATACGCACACACGCATTTGAACAGTCTCCTTAGAATACTGACGCTACTTGAATCAAACCACTATTATTAAAACATGCTGGCTTTCAGAAAAAACAATGACCAAAATCCCCATGAATACTCCTAATGGAGTGATCCTTCGAAAAATGTTAACTTAATTTACAAAGTGCTTCCAGTAAAGTTACTTAAGCATTTTACTTTAGACTAGGATAATATTCACCTTAACCCATTCAGCCTCACCATATATAAATAATTCCAGGTTATCACATGGATTTTAAATTAATTCTCCAGCATTTGAGCATCTACTACATGCTCAATACTATAAGCGAGGTGCTGGGAAGAATTTTAATTAAGACAACATAAATTTAATGAGGAAAAACAAGGCAGAGCTAAGGAAAAATAAGCAATATGATGCTAAACAGAAGATACCAAAGTTGTCAAGGATTTCATTTTACTTGGATCCACAATCAATGCCCATGGAAGCATCAGTCAAGAAATCAAATGACGCATTGCATTAGGCAAATCTGCTGCGAAAGTCCTCTTTAAAGCGTTAAAAAGCAAAGATGTCACCTTGATGACTAAGGTGTGCCTGACCCAAGTCATGGTATTTTCAATTGCCTCATATGCAAGCAAAAGCTGGACAATGAATGAGGAAGACAGAAGAAGAACTGATGCCTTTGAATTATGGTGCTGGTGAAGAATGTTGAATATCCCATGGACTGCCAGAAGAATGAACAACTCTGTCTTGGAAGAAGTACAGCCAGAATGCTCCTTAGAAGCAAGGATGGCGAGACTATGTCTCACATACTTTGGACATTTTATCAGGAGGGATCAGTCCCTGGAGAAGGACATCGTGCTCGGTAAAATAGAGGGTCAGTGAAAAAGAGGAAGACCCTCAACGAGATGGACTGACACAACGGCTGCAACAATGGGTTCAAACACAGCACCGATTAGGAGGGTGGCACAGGACCGGGCAGTGTTTCGTTCTGTTGTACATAGGGTCGCTATGAGTCAGAACTGACTGGATAACACCTAACAACAACAACAACAACTACGAACAATAATCAAAAGTAAAACTTAAGCACTAAGTGGAATGATCCGGATGTTGAGGAGGAAGAAATTATGGGGAGTCCAGTCACAGAATTCATCATCTCCTCTGGCTTCAGCTACCTGATCGGTCTGAAATCTGCTTGTAACATGGCCCTCTTCCCAGCTCCGTTGAACTCTGGAGACAAACTGTCACTGACATCTTGGATGGCTCAACAGTTACTCAAACTTAACATGTCCCAAACTGAACTCTTGTTTCCCCTGACCCCAGGGCCTGCTTTTCTCGGTGCTTCCTCATTTTCTCTCACTAACAGATTTAAGACAGAAGTCTGGAAATTGTCCTCGATTCCCCCCTTTTCCTCCCCCAACCCAGTCCCAAACTTGCAAACCCCTCCACTGCTCTCTGTCTCCACTGCTACCCACCTAGACACCCAAGCCAACATCATCTTCTGCAGGAATTATTCCAATAATTTAAAACTGGGGGACAGCAAATGAAGCCATTACCTGTTTTTGTAAATAAAATTTTGTCGGCACACAGCCATGCTCATCATTTACATATGGCTGCATTCACGCTACGATGGCAAAGTTCAGTAGCTGTGACAAAACTAAAAATATTTCCTATCTGGCCCTTTCCAGAAAAAGTGTGCTGACCCCTGGTCTAAATGGTTTCCCAGCTTCCGCTCTCTCCTGTCCTACAATCAAACTGTTTGTCATATACCAGCAGAGTGACCTTTCTTTTTTTTTTTTAATTTTTTTTATTGTTGTAGTTTAAATGAAGTTTACATCTCAAGTTAGTCTCCCATACAAAAATTTATACATACATTGTTATGTGACCCTAATTGCTCACCCCATACTGTGATAGCACACTCCTCCTTTCCAGCCCTGGTTCCCCCTGTCCATTCATCCAGTTCCTAACCCTCTCTGCCTTCCCATCTCACCTCCGGACAGAAGCTGCCCATTTAGCCTCTTGTATCTACTTGAGCTAAGAGGCACAGTCCTCACGAGTATCACTTTATGTCCCACAGTCCAGTCCAATCCCTGTCTGAAGAGTTGAACTCGGAAACTGTTTTAGTTCTGGGCTGGTAGAGAATCCAGGGGCCATGCTTTCCGGGGTTCCACCAGTCTCAGTCAGACCATTAAGTCTGGTCTTCTTACTAGAATTTGAGTTCTGCGCCCCACCTTTCACCTGCTCCACCCGGGACTCTCTGTTGTGTTCCCTGCCAGGGTGATCACTGGTGGTAGCCGAGCACCATCTAGTTCTTCTGGTCTCAGGCTGATGGAGTCTCTGGTTTACGTGGCCCTTTCTGTCTCTTGGGCTAATGCTTTCCTTGTGTTTTTGGTGCTCTTCATTTGCCTTTACTCCAGGTGGTTGGGACCAATTGATGCATTTTAGATGGCCGCTTGCAAGCTTTTAAGACCCCAGATGCCAAGCAGAGTGACCTTTCAAGACTCAGAAGATGTCTCTCCCATGCTTATACCCCTCACTGGCTCACTGCTTCACTCAAAGTAAAATCTAAACTCCCTTCCACAGCCAACAAAAGGCCCTACATGAACAGGCCCTTGTGCAAGTCCCTAATCTCATCTTGGGCCCCATTATCCTTGTTCTCTGTGCTTCAGCCTCACTGGCCTTTCTGTTCCTCAGAGGAGCCACACTCCTCCTTCCCACCCCTTAAGCCCTCCTACCCTTCTTCTTCATATATATCTATCTCCTCTGTCTTCCAGCGTCCTCCTCAGAAACCCTGACCCCGACCACCACATAAAGCAGCCTCAACCCCATTCTCTTGTGTGTCCTTGTTTCCTATCTACCCCACTAGGCAGCAAGCCCCACGAAGGCAGGAATGTTCCAGCACAAGCTCAGCGCCCTGCCCGCAGCACTGGAGGTTTAGGTTAACAGTCAGGATAGGAGAGAAAGATGTAGAAATTCAATATAAGCCCCAGGTGACAAGGTTCTAGTACCTGTTACGATCATTACAACAGAACCAAACTAATCAGTCTCAGGGCTACATTGCTGTGGAAGAAATTATTCTTTACAAAACACAGCTACATTTAAGCTTCCCGGGTATGGAACAGGTAGAAATACATGATCGTTTTGTAAGAGAATGACGAGCTTAATTATGACAATCCAGGAATCAAAAAGCTATCACATGCAATCAGGAAATTGGGGGGAGGGGTGTAAGGGTTCACTAACTACAATCCACCAGAATGTAATCGAAAAAATAATTTTTTTCTTTTTTTTTTTTTTTAAGGAAAAAAGAGGGCTGCACTTAAACTGAACTGTACAGGCAACATCTGTTTTCTGATGGTGGTACCCTGGGAATTAACAGTGAATCAGAGGCAGCAAAATCTTTAAACATTAGCGGCTTCTGCCCTCACACGGCTGTCCGTGGTACTGCACTCTCCCTGCCAATTGGGAAGTTTCCGGTTACCGCTTACCAACTCCTCTATTGGAATGTTTCTGGCTTACCATTCTGATCACTGTGCTCAGAATCTTTCGATATTATTATGAGAATAGTCCTAAGTTAGCTCTTTCCCCGCACAGCAAGGGAACTATCACCCATAAGAACATTTTAAGAAAGATCTATCTAAAGCTGAAACTGAAGCAACAGCAAATGACAAGATATGCAAAATCAGTTTTGCCCTTAAAGAAAGGAGTCCTGTATGCAATTTGAAAAAAGAAAGTTTATATTCCTTTAAGCCAGGCCTGGAGTCCTTGGGTGGTGCAAATACCTCTCCAACATGGACATCTTGTCAGGCTACCCAGCACCTGTGCTTCCCCAGATTATGCATCTGAGCCTGTCATGGAAATTCACGCTCCTTACCTGGACTTACTTCAGAAACAGGTGTCTGACCCAATCCTGGCAGTTGAGACATGAAGAGAAGTTGACTGGGGGGGCTTCTGGGGATCATTTCTTAGATCCTAAGATAGGATTCCTAGGTGGTGCAAATGGTTAATGTGCTCAGCTGCTAACTGAAAGGTTGGTGATCTGAGTCTACCCAGAGACACCTCAGAAGAAAGGCCTGGTGATCTACTTCTGAGAAATCAGCCATTGGAAACCCTATGGAGCGCAGTTCTGCTCTGACACACATGGGGTCATCATGAGTCGGAATCAACTCAACAGCAATTGGTTGTTTTTTGTTTTGGTTTTTATTTTAAGCCAGGCTTAAATTTTTCAAGTTCCTGCTTAAATGACCTATACTAACAAATAAAGCCTGTCAGCTCCACCAGACTGAGAAGTGGCAGTCTCACCCACATAAAAGGCTTTGGTCAACAGCTTTTACATGCTTAAAACAAAACATTTGCTTTGGTGGTCCTTCTTTAAAAGCTTAAAACATGGACAAACACAGCTGCTGAACACAACTTGAAACTAATCCAAAGGACCCCTGACTTAGTATCCAATAAGCAAATATAAACATCAGGGTTATAGGAGAAGAAGGGGTTTTGCTGGTGACAACTTATCACAGTTTGTTTCCATGAAATTAAAAATCTAGACAATGAGCTCCTGGAGAGCATGTTCGTCCTCGTATCCCTAGCAGCTATCACTGTGGCTAGTACATACTATGGGCTGAATTAACCTTTGTTAAACTGAGCAAGTCAACTCAAGAACAGAATCAAGAATAAAAGGTAAAAATACCCATACACATGACCATTTGGAACTTTTCTCATGATAAAGGTTAACTAACAGTCTTAGGAAAAGGCTATTCTTTCACCTATAAAAACTAAGAGAATAAAAAAATTTTTCTGGAAAACTTGTAAACATTTTCAGGTTGAGGAAATTCGTCATTACTTTTCGGCCATGGACCAATTCTTTTCTGGATCTTTTAACTTCCCATTGCTAGAACAGCAAGGGCTAAGTCTGAAAGACAGTGAAAGTACTAGACCGGCATGGTCCAAAAGAAGTATAATGGGAGCTACCTATATATGTATGTATTCATATAGCTATATGTATGGAGAAGGACACCATGCTTGGTAAAGCAGAGGGTCAGCGAAAAAGAGAAAGACCCTCAACAAGATGGGTTGCCACAGTGGCTGCAACAATGGGGCTCAAGCATAACAATGATTGTAAAGATGATGCAGGACTGGGCAGTATTATGTTCTGTTGTACACAGGGTCGCTATGAGTCAGAACTGACTCGATGGCACCTAACAACAACAACAACAACGACGTATACGTAATTTTAAAGATTTTAGTTGCCACATTTACAAAAGTAAAGACAGGTGAAATTAACTTTACTAGTATATTTTACTTCACCCAATATATTAAAAATTTCAATGTCACTAATATAAAAAAATCAGGTATTTTACCTTCTTTCTTTTCATACTAAGTCTTTGAAGCCCAGTGTGTATTTTGCACTTACAGCACATCTCAATTTGGAAGGGCCACATTTCATATGCTCAATAGCCCCATGTGGCTGGTGGCTACCATGCTGGACAGTGCAACAAATAGCCAGCATGAACTGAGGGCGTGATGACTTGTCCTGCCCTCTGCCAGCCTTTAATGGTATCAGGAAAGCTCAGGCTGAACTTTAGGATACTGAAACTGCTAAATGGCCCCTTTATGCTGACATTAGTAGGTGTGGGTGTGTGGGTGTGTGTGTGTGTGTGTGTGTGTGTGTGTGTGTGTGTGTGTGTGTTAATCAAAATAATGCATGCACATGGTTAAAAATCAAATTGTATGGAAAAGCTTACACTCAAAAGCAAGATTCCCCTAACCCACTCCTTTGCTCTCCCAAGTCTGGATCCCCAAGGCAAAAGCTTTAACTTATGTGTTCACTCTTCTTCCTGGAAGTTACTTCCATAGCTCTAAATACTCTCCAACTCAGGTGTGCTGGCTTACCCATTTTAGACACCCTCCAGAAGAAGGCAAGATGGCTTCCTGCTGTGACAGATGAGGATCTAGCTCTCTTGTGCCTCCTCCCACCCCAATCACACATGGTACTTCCTCTAGCAGTTACTTTCCTAACTTTGAGATACTTTCCCTTCTTATTCGGTCCACTACTAACAGTCTCTGTTGAGGCCTCATGGCATGAAATGAGATTCTTCCTTTCCTTCCTTCCCCCTCCAGCACTCCTCCACCTCTCCCGCCTCTCAAATCCTATTTTCAGAACTAATGGCCTTACATGACATTTACATCTGGTTCCCTGCTCATAAGGCTTCTCTGATGTGCTCGGGGGTTAATTCTAAAAATGAAATTCAATAAACAGAGTGACTACATTAAGTCTCTGTCACTGCAGACTCAAACTGTACCCCAGGCTTACATCTCCTTTCTCAGATCAGATGTAATTCTTCCTGGAGCTTTCCCAGGCTTTCTCTTTTCTTACACTATTTGTCTTTATCATTGACTAATATTTTTGCCAACTGTTCACTATATTAGATGTTAAAATTTTTAAAGGAAGCAAGCCTAGTTAAACGGTTGTATTCAGTTTGGACAACTTCATCAAGCTGTACATCTATGACATGTATACTTTTGTGTCATACAAAAAAATCTATGTATAAAGGAAGCATTCCCTCTTTCCTTGGTTGTTATGAAATGAATTGTGTTTCCCCCAAAATATGTGTTGGAATCCTAACCCCTCTACCTGTGGATGTAATCTAATCTAATGTAATGCAAGTACCTTACATCTAATGTAATGTAACGTAATCACCTTCCATAACACAATCTAATGTAATATAATCAATCGGTTGAGGTCATACCAGTGTAGGGTGGATCCTAAACCTAATCACTTCTGAGTTATATAAAGAGCAGCAGACACAGAGATACACTCAAGGGGAAGGAAGAGGCCATGTGAGGATTGTCTATAAGCCAAGGAATCAAGGAACAATGGGACTACCTACAAGGAAGGATTCAACACGGCTGAGATCCTGATTTGGACTTTTAGACCCTAGAACTGTAAGAAAATAAATTTCTGTTCTCTAAAGCCACTCACTTTTGGTATTTCTGTTACAGCAGCACTAGGAAACTAAGAAGAAACGCTAAGGGAGAGAAAATTTCGCACAGTGTACTTATGCATTTCTATTAAGTTTATCAACCATACTATTATAGAAGTATAATATATAGTTAATATATGATAGGATAACGTATTTATATTAAGTTTATCGGTTCTACTATTAACAAAATGGACCCTCTAGAAGCATAGTATCTATCTGCTAACACTGACAATGACACTACTAACAGCTAACATATATTTATTGAGAACTTCCTAAATGCCAGACTGCCACATTTCATGCTATCTCATGTAATCCTCATAACAACCCTATTCTTATCACCACTTTATAAATAAGTACATCGATGCTTTAAGAAGTCATACAGGCATAATAATAGTGGCTAGTAATTTTTGAGCACTTACTATGGGTTAGACACCATTCTAAGCACTTTACTTGTATTGACTCATTTAATCCTCAAAGGAATGAGTTAAATATTATTATTATTATCCCCATTTTGCAGATGAGTACATTGAGGCACAGAAAAGTGAAGCAAATTTGCCCAAGGTCACAGCTGTGTTATGAACCTTATTCCCATCCACAGGCACCACGGCTTGGTTCAGGAGTCTGGCTCCAGATTCTTAACCACTGAGTTATACACCACTCAGGGGGTCACAGCAGAAATTTGAACCCAGGCAGTCTAACTCCAGGAAGTGAGCTGTTCATTATTCTGTTCTCCAGTCTGGCAATGAGGCAAACTGACATTTAGATAAGGAGGACAGGGATGTTATTCTCCTTCTGCACATAGAGAGGAAGGGAAGAAAGCAGTGAACAAGTGGCAAGTTCAAATACTAAGTTCTTTCTTAGATCAGCTAATATGCACTTCTCACCTCCCAATAACCTCTACCATCTGACTTCCCTCACTCAGCATCTCTGCATCTGCGACTGGTGTCCAGGCCTGTCTGCAAGCTCCTGCGGGCAGGGACTGTGCCCACCCCAGGCCTTGGCACAGAGGAGGAGGCCCTTAAATTGACTCTATGAGAGACAGATGGGTCTCCACTGCAGGTCCCTGCACGGTCACCCAGAAGCGCTTGTGTGCTTGTCTGCTTAACACCAATCTTGCCCATTGACTTGTGACCACAGGCAGGGACCATCATCCTTGCTCCCTGCTGTCACCCTGCCTCCTAGCACAGTGCCCAGCACACAGGAGGTCATCAGGATGGATCTGTTGAATGAATGGAGATCAGACACAAGTTGATAAAGAAAAGCGCCATGCTTGCCTCAATGACGCAGATCTGGGGCTCCTCCTTAGTCCCATCCACAGGCACCACAGCTTGGTTCATCACCCACTCCTGGACGGCATCAGTAATGTGAGGGACCACTGCAGAAAGAAGCAATAGCAACACAGACACTTAGCTCATGCTCATGAGAAAGGGATGTAGGAGAAGGTCTCCAGACCTCCCACATAACCTGAAAGCTGCCTAAGAACTAGGCAAGCTCTAGTCTCCCTGCATTGTCTTCTCTCACTGTAATGAACATGCACTTGTGTAGTACAGGTTGAGGCACTTAAATGTCATGCCATTAAAGTAGCTCCTCCCTCTTCTCCTGAAACCAACCATCACAGGGAACAAGACACGGAAAGCAGAAATGCCATCTTCAATGAAACTAGAAAACACCTATATTGCCAACTAGAACCTGCAAGGAGGGCCGCCGAGTGTGCTCAACGCTGGACTCCAGGAGGAAGAGCGTGCAGAGGGCCCTTCAGACCTTGGGCGGAGCCCCCCGAGCGCTGAGCTCTACCAAGGAGCAGAATATCTGGGGTAACCCCGCTGAGTGGAGAAGGGTTGACTCAGCAGGGCACAGCCGAGGCCTCGCATGCAGGCCAGGAGCCCCTGGGTGATGAACAGATCCCAGGCTTCTGAAGAGACCAAAAAGTGGCATCCCCACAGGCCCATAGGGACTTGGAACAGAGTTCCTAATGACACATGAAGTAGAAATGTTGGCCCTGGGGAAACTGAGGCAAAAGAGCATCTGCCACCAGCTCCACCTTGCATCTGCCGCTCCCTTAAGGCCGAAGAAAGTCATCTCCCACGGGTGAATTTGGAATGATCCACTGTCAGCCCAGCCCGGCCCCTTTCCAAAAGAGTGGGGTCTGCTGGGCTGGCCTCCACCTGGGAAGCCCAGGGCCAGGGGTCAGTGCCCAGGTCTGAGGGCTTGCCCTCTCCCCATCGTTGGAATGTGGCAGGTGTGAGGCAGCAACTCTCCCTCCACTGGGTTTTCCCAAGACCTGGACTTAGGGGGAAACTATTAGAAATCATGGGGTAATGGCAGATCTCAGCCACTCTGTCCAGTCTCAGCTGTGACATAGCTGATCTTCTGATCTCTATCTGTCTGACTCCCATGTCTACTTCTCAGCTGGTTCTAACTCGAAAGTGATTTAAAGGGGATGGGGAAATTATCACTTTCACTCCACCAACCTACTATTGTGAGGATGGCACAGGACCGGCCAACGTTTCGTTCTGCTATATATATAAGGTCACTATGAACGGGAGCCAACTCAACAGCACAACCCCATCATATAGAAACATATGAATACAAGACTTTGGAAGGTGCCAGGGGATTTCTCCTAAGACAAAAGAAAATTATACCATCCAGGGATAGGATGAGGGGGCAGTGGTGATTTCAGTGGTAGAATTGTCGCCTTCCACGCAGAAGACCCAGGTTTGATTCCCAGCCAACGCACCTCATGCGCAGCCACCCCTCATCTATCAGTGGAGGCTTGCATGTTGCTAGTTTCAGCGGAGCTTCCAGACTAAGATAGACTAGGAAGAAAGGCCAGGCAAGCTACTTTCGAAAATTGGCCAATGAAAACCCTTTGGATCACTACAGTCCAATCACGTTGCGCATGAGGTCGCCATGAGTTGGGGACCAACTCGATAGTAGCTAACAACAACAGGGAAAGGGCTGGGGAAAAGTAACAGAAATCAGCTGATGGTGCTATGCTGCCTGCCTCTCCCTCCCCAACACAGTCCTCCAAAGAGGATTAATAATCACCTAGGCAAAGATACAAAAACGAAGAAAAGAAAGAAGATACTGAATAAAAGGCAGTCAAAAAACAAAACAACCCGCACCCCAAACAGGTAAAAATTTTGAAAAAACAACCTGAGTTCTCCATGGATATTCTAAAATAAAAGCTAAAAAACAACAAAAGGACAGATACGTGGACAAAGGAAAAAAATGACATTAGGGAATAAGAGAAAAGACCTGGATGAAAATACAATCAGGAACATGGAGGAGGAGCTTGACATTTTTGAGGAAAAGCAAATGAATACAGTGATTGAAGAAGGATTAGAACTTCTGAGTACAGGGATCACATCGTTTTCACACCTGTTTTGGGCAGGGTGTGAGTGCTTGGCCCCTAGGGCGTCATAAATTGTTGCGGAATAGAATACCTTGTACTGTTTTCCCCAGGTAATCACCACGCCTCTCTTTATTGATCACATGATGATATATCTTCCCAGTGGTGATGTTGTTGTCTCTATAAAGATTAATGTCCAAGAATCTTTCATAATTCCCCAAGTCTAAATCAACTTCTCCACCATCATTTAAGACAAATACTTCACCTAGAATAAAAAAATTAGAGGTTACCAAGGGCTGGGAGGAGGGGAGAATGGGGAATTATTGCTTAAGGGGTACCGAGTTTCTGTTTGGGGTGACAAAAAAGTTTTGGAAACGGATGGTGGTGATGGTTGCACAACATGGTGAATGTAATTAACGTCACTGAATTGTACACTTTAAATGGTTAAAATGGCAAATTTTATGTTATATATATATTTTTTACCACACTAAAAAATATTTTCACAAAATGTAAAAATTAAAAATTAGCTTTTAATAGCTTATTTTTCAAAGATGGGCATATTTTATTAAAGAGCTGGCTGTTGTTGTGTGCCATCGAGTTAATTCCGACTCACAGCAACCCTATAGGACAGAGTAGAACTGCCCCATAGGGTTTCCTAGGCTGTAATCTTTATGGGAGCAGATCACCAGGTCTTTTCTCCCATGGACTAGCTGGTGGATTCAAACCACCAACCTTTCAGTTAGCAGCCAAGCACTTAACCACTGCACCACCAGTGTCCCTTAAAGAGCTGGTAAAAGAGCTATTTATGACTCATATCCTATCACCATCTCCTTATTTCGATGGAGAAATCTAGTAATTCCATCCGTGAAAATGTACTGAAAACATTCTGGTATCCTAGTATATGTTTTAAATGCTTACTGAAATTCTGTCTTTAAGATTTAGCTTTTCCAAACTTATCACGTACCATATGAGAAAAAAAAAAGGGCTTTAAAACAGCAATTTTTAAACCAAACAGTGATTTCAAAACATCAGTATCCTGGACTCAGAAATTGGTATAAGAAAGTTTTAATTGATTCCTATCTTGGTTGAAGCCACAATTGAACAGACAGTAGATGAAAAAGTGGGGCTGCAGCCAGGCCATGGAGCAACTTTGTGAAAGTAAGCCAAAAAAGCCAGTGTGTGCAATAAGCAATCTACACAACTGGACTGTGAATAGATATATAGACATAGTCTTAGCTATACCAGGAGCACCCACGTTTTAACTGTTGGGAATGTCTCTGAATCTCTATTAAACCAACCACTTGAGGGCATTGATGGGGAGTCATATGTTCTAAAGCCCCTTGTAAGTCCTTATTTACATCTCCCTTATAATGTATATAGAGGCCCTGGTTGCGCAGTGGTTAAGAGCTCCACTGCTAACCAGAAAGTCGGCGGTTCGAACCCACCAAAAAGATGTAGCAGTGTGCTTCCATAAAGATTACAGCCTTGGAAACCCTATGGGGCAGTTCTACTCTGTCCTGTAGGGTCACTATCAGTCGGCATCTACTTGACGGCAATGGGTTTGGTTTTTTAATGGGTATAACGAATATGGAACCCACCCAGGGGTGCCTGGGACAACAGGCTTGGCAATCTGCTTCAGAAAGGTCACAGCCTTGAAAACCCTATGGAGCAGTTCTACTCTGTACACACGAGGTCGCCATGAGTCAGAATCAACTTGACAGCAACCGGTTTGGTTTTATTTTATTTTTTATAATGTACATAAGCATGATCTGGAAGATCTTGAACCTTAGGGACAGAAAAGCAAATTGACAAAAGTGCGATATTTTTGTATTTTCCAAATTCCATTTCCAGTTCAAGTTCCACTTTTTCATGTTAATCAGGAATTGCTAATCCACACGAAGGTCTTTTTACCTTGATCATCTTAACTTCTGACACATTTCTTTTGGTGGGGGGAGCCTCTGAAATTTCTTAAGTTAATTCAGGCCAAATCCCTTTGGCAATACTCTAAGTATATGGCAAAGAATCTCAAAACTGTTAATTTCCAAATTTTAGAAGTATATATGCATTATGTTCCTAGAGCAGAAGGATAAACTGTAAATATCAAGTCTTGAAAAAGCAACTATTTAGCCTTAATATAATTAAAATAAAAATCCAACAGATTTTTTTTTTTTTTTTAATTTGACAATGATCCTAAAGTTACTTTGGAAAAAAAACAGGTAAGATTACCAAAACAAAAAATGAAAAATAAATAAATAAAAAGTAAAAATAAAAGCCCTTATTAAAAGCAATAGTAGGTAGAGGAAGATTGACTATGAAAAAATGCTCAACATCATATGTCATTAGGGAATTGCAGATAAAACAACATGAGATACTACTATACATCTATTAGCATGGCTAAAATCCAAAATACCGACACCACCAAATGCTGGTGAGGATGTGGAGGAAGAACTCTCATGCATTGCTGGTGGGAATGCAAAATGGTACAGCCACTTTGGAAGACAGTCTAATTGTTTCCTACAAAGCTAAACATAGGCCACCATAGGATCCAGCAATCACGCTCCTAGGTATTTACCCAAATAAGATGAAAACATATGTCCATGTAAAAACCTGCACACAGATGTTTCTAGCAACTTTATTCGTAACTGCCAAAAATTTGAAGCAAGTAAGATGTCCTTCGATACATGAATGGATCAACAAACTGTAGTACGTCCATACAATTGATATTCAACAATCAAAAAAATGATCCATCAAACCACAAAAAGATATGGAGAAAACTTAAATGCATATTGCTAATGAAAGAAGCCTGTCTGAAAAAGCTGCCTGCTTTATGATTCAACTCTATGACATTCTGAGAAGGCAAAACTACAGAGAGTGAAAAGATCAGTGGTTGCGAGGGGTTCGGGGAGAGGAAGGAGGGATGAACAGGTGGAACGCAGGGTATCTTTAGAGCAGTGAAACTATTCTGTATGATACTGTAATATTGGACACGTGACATGCATTTATCAAAACCCATAGGACTGTACAATATAAACTGTGAACCCCAGTGGCACAATAGTTAAGCACTCAGCTGCTAACAGAACGGTTGGCAGTTTGAACCCACCAGCAGCTCTGTGGGAGGAAGACACGGTGATCTGCTCCTGTAAAGATTACAGCTTAGAAAACCCTATGGGGCAGTTCTACTGTGTCACATGGGGTCGCTAGGAAAATCGACTCGACTGTACCCAACAACAACAGCAACAAGTAAACTATGGACTTCAGTTAATAATGTATCCATATTGGTTTATCAATTTTAACCAATTGCCACAGGGAATACAAGATGTTAATAATAGGGGAAACAGTGTGCAGGGGGAGAGGGGATATGGAAACTATACATTCTGCACAATCTTTCTGTACGTCTAAAAGTGCTCTAAGAAATAAAGTCTATTAAAAAGTAAATAAATAAATAACAAAAAGTAAAAACAAACGTCCTTATAAAGAACAGTAATGAGTACAGGAATATTGATATATATATATTTTTTAATGGGCCTTCTTATGCACTGTTAATGAGGATATAAATTGGTGCAGATCTACGATCCTTATCGGAAAACCCTTGGGGACAGATGGAATAGGGAATTCGGAATTTTTCAGATTATAGAAAGGTAATATAAAGCATTTTCCATATATTAGAAAATACCCCAAAGCACCCCATAATCAAACACTTTAATATTTCCAGGTGCAATAAAGACTACAAATAACCACGAATGTATAAAGAATTCTCAATTTTCAGCACTTGTGAGAAAAACAAAACTATAAATAGCCACAAACTTATGAAGAATTTTCAGTTTTCAAAACTTTTTGGATTTCAAGGGCCACATAAACCAGAGACTGCATCACCCTGAGACCAGAAGAACTAGATGGTGCCCGGCTACCGCCAATGACTGCCCTGACAGGGAACAGAGAGTTCCTGATGGAGCAGGAAAAAGGTGGGGTGCAGAACTCAAGTTCTAGTAAAAAGACCAGACTTAATGGTCTGACTGAGACTGGAGGGACCCCAGAAGACATGGCCTCCAGACTCTCTGTTAGCCCAAAACTAAAACCATTCCCAAGGCCAACTCTTCAGACAAAGATTAGACTGGACTATGGGACATAAAATGATACTGGTGAAGAGTGTGCTTCTTAGCTCAAGTAGATACATGAGACTAAATGTGCAGCTCCTGTCTAGATGCTAGATGAGAAGGCAAAGAGGGTCAGGAGCTGGTTAAATGGACATGGGAAATCAGGGATGGAAAGGAGGAGTGTGCTGTCACAGTATAGGGAGAGCAATTAGGGTCACATAACAATGTATGTATAAATTTTTGTATAAGAGACTAACTTGAAATGTAAACTTTCACTTAAACTACAACAATAAACAAAAAAAAAAAACTTTGGATTTCAGAGTTGCAGCTAAGGGATCGTGGAGGTAAAAACCTTTGGCAATATGTGTTACATATCAAAAGCCTTAAAAACATACATAGTCTTCAAATTAGAAATTCTACACCTAGGAATTTATGTTTTAAAAAAAAAACTTAAAGATTTCCATCAGAGTGTTGTTTATAAGTATCAATAAATTAGAAATGATTTCCAAGTATCATACAGGTTCTACACAGCCCTTGGAAACCCTGGTGGCTTAGTGATTAAGAGCTACAACTGCTAACCAAAAGGTCAGCAGTTCAAACCCACCAGGCGCTCCTTGGAAACTCTATGGGGCAGTTCTACCCTGTCCTATAGGGTAGCTATGAGTCAGAATCAACTCGACGGCAACAGGTTTGGTTTTGGTTTTATACAGCCCTTAAAAATATAAAATACATAAATATGCCCACAGCATATTATTAAGTTTGAAAATTTAGATTACAAAACAGTGTAACTTTAAGATTCTATTCACTTAAAGTTCAAAACCAAGCATAATTAATCTATGGCGTTAGAAGACAGGACAATGGTTACCCTTGGGGTTTAGGGTCGGGGAGACCAGAAGGGGCACAAAGGGGGACTTCTGGGATGCATGTAAAGTTCTGTTTCTTCATCTGGGGGCTGGTTACACAGTATGTTCACATAGTGAAAACTCACTGAGCTATATACTTATGATTCATGCACTTTCCTGCTTGTAAAAAATTTTTAAAAAAATAACAGTATGTAAGGGCTAGTGCTATTTTTTTAAAAAAAGTTAATATACACATTAAAATGTCAACATTAATAATAGTTGCTCCAGGCAGTGCAAAACGGATGATTTTTGTTTTCTTCACATCACTCTGTATCATCTGAGTTTTCTCTTAACAGTGAGAAATATATTACCTTTATGATAAAATACAAGATAATCCAGAAGAACAAAGTGGGAGGACTCACCCTTCCCGATTTCAAAACATACTATAAAGCTGTTGTTGTTGTTGTAAGGTGCCATCTGGTTGGTTCCAACTCATAGCGACCCTATGTACAACAGAACGAAACACCGCCCAGTCCTGCGCCATCCTCACAATTGTTGCTGTTTGAGCCCATTGTTGCAGCCACTGTGCCAATCCATCTCACTGAGGGTCTTCCTTTTTTGCGCTGACCCTCTATTTTACCAAGCATGATGTCCTTCTCCAGGGACTGGTCCCTCCTGATAACATGTCTAAAATATGGAAGACGAAGTCTTGCCATCCTAAGCTACAGTAATCAAAACAGCTTGACAGTAGTATAATGACAGACATACAGACCAATGGGATAGAATTGAGAGTCCAGAAATAAATCCATACATCTATAGTCAATTGATTTTTGACAAGAGTGGTAAGTCCATTCAATGGAGAAAGAATAGTCTCCTTAATAAATGGTGCTGGGACAACTGGATTTCCACATGCAGGAGAATGAAGCTGGACCCATACCTCACACCACATACAAAAACTAATTCAAAATGGATCAAGGACCTAAATGTAAGAACTAAAACCACGAAACTCTTACAAGAAAACATAGGGGTAATGCTTCAGGACCTAATTTTCAAAAATGAATTCTTAGTATGACACCAAAAGCAAGAGCAACAAAAGACAAAATAAACTGGACTTCATCAAAACGAAAAATTTTTGTGCATCAAAGGACTTTAAAAACAAAGTGAAGAGACAGGCTACAGAATGAGAGAAAATCTGGGGGACCTATATAGCAGATAAGGGTTTAATATCCAGAATATGTAAAGAACTTCTAAAACTCAACAACAAAAGACAAACCAGTTTAAAACATGGGCAAACCACTTGAATAGACATGTCACCAAAAAAGATATACAAATGGCCAACAAGCACATGAAAAGATTGTCAATGTCATTAATCATCAGGGAAACGCAAATCAAAACCACAGTGAAAGACCACTTCATCCCACTAGGATGGCTATGATTAAAAAAAAAAACTGGAAAATAACAGGTGTTGGCGAGGATGTTGAAAAATTAGAACCTTCATTCACTGTTGATGGGGATGCAGAACAGTACAGCTGCTATGGAAAAGAGTTTGGCAGTTCCTCAAAAAGTTAAACATAGACTTATCATATGATGCAGCAATTCCACTCCAGGTATATACCCCCAAAGAAGTGAAAGCAGATACACAAACTGAAAGTTGTACACCAATGTTCATAGCAGCACTGCTGACAACAGCCAAAAGGTACAAACAACCTAAATGTCCATCAACAGATGAATGGATAAACAAAATGTGGTACATACATATAATGGACTATTACTCAGACATAAAGAGAAATGAAGTCCTGATACATGCTACAACATGGATGGACCTTGAAAACACTATGCTCAGTGAAATAAAACCAGTCACAAAAGACTAATATTCTATGACCCCACTTATATGAAATATCCAGAACAGGCAAATGTTTAGAGACCAAAGTTCATTAGTGGTGGGAGGGAGGGGGGAGTCATTGCTTAGGGGGCACTGAGTTTCTGTTAAGGGTGATAGAAAAACTTGGAAATGGATAGTGTTGATGGTTGTACAACATGATGATCATAATCAATGTCACTGAATTGAACACTTAAAAAATGCTGAAATGGCAAATGTTTTGTTATATATATTTTTACCACAATAAAAAAATTTTTTTAAAGATAATCCACACTCAAAAGGTACAACAACAAAAAAAAAAGAGTTGACTAATTTGCACTGTCATCAGCAATGTGATCAATGACCAAAAGAACATTCACATATTTATAACATATAATACTTCAGGAACTCTACTCTAAAGAAATTACCCAAAACGCAAAAAAGAACAGCAATTGAACCTAGTATTTTATAAGGGGGTAAAAGTGATTCTCTTTCATACCGTGTTCATAAGGTGAAAAAGTGCCGGCGTCGATGTTAATATAGGGGTCGATTTTGATGGCAGTAACTCGGAGTCCACAGGACTTTAGAATTGTCCCAATACTGCTAGCAATGATCCCTTTCCCGATGCCTGAGATGACACCACCAGTGACCAGGATGTACTTCATTGGCAGAGGAGTGGCTGGGTGCCAGCACCCTTATATAATCTGAAAGGCAAGAAAGTTAAAGGTCAAGGAAGTGCACCATTTTCTCAAACCAGTATAGCAGAGAGCGCATTAAACCAGAATTTCTAAAGCACATGCCATTTTTTCTCTCTAAACTAAATACTTGAAACTTTTGAGACTAACTCTTCTAGGCTTTTAATTTTTGACGATAGGTAGAAGGAAATACTTTCTGCAAGCAAAGTGGTTGGCTCTTTCACCCTGATTTTCCATTTGTTGCAAGGATGTCATACAACAAAACGTCATCATCAGAAACCACGTTTCTCTGGGCTTTGGAGGCAAGATATAATGTTTAAAGATTCAGGCTCCAGAGTCAGACAGATATGTACAAGCTTTACCTGGGCAAGTTACTTATCCTTTCTAAGCCTGTTTCTTCATCTGTAAGATGGAATAAAAATACCAGTCTCATATGTGGTTATGAGGATTAAGTGAGCTGAGATATGGATCAGGGTCAGCAAACAGGCCACATCTGGCCCACTATACGTTTTTGTCTGGTCCCCAAGCTAAGAATTTTTTTACATTTTTAAGTGATTGAATATATATATATAGATGTATATATAAATACTATTTCCTGGCATGTGAAAGTTGTATGAAATTCCAATTCAGTATCCATAAATCAAGTTTCATTAGAACACAGCCACACTCATTCAAGTACATATTATCTATGGCTGCCTGCATGCTACAACAGCAGAGACGAGTAGCTGCAACAGAGAACAGCTGGCCTGCAAAGCCTTATTTACTATCTGGCCCTTTACAGAAAATGTTTGTTTTCCTGTGGCATATAGTAAGACCTTAATAAAAGTTAGCTATTAACATCACTATTCCTAGCTATGACCCTGGGCAAATTCTTCAGCTTTTCTAAACCTCCATTTTCTCCACCTATCCAGTACATAGTGATAATAATAGTACTTACCTCATAGAGTTGATTGGGGATTTACAAAGACTGCATAATGGCTAAATAAAGGTCAGTTGTTACCATTTTTCATCACCACCTACTCACCTACTTTCAAA
Organism: Dugong dugon; assembly: GCA_030035585.1. NCBI lineage: Eukaryota > Metazoa > Chordata > Mammalia > Sirenia > Dugongidae > Dugong > Dugong dugon. The sequence continues at coordinate 161,535,314 of CM057483.1, read as the reverse complement.
TGTTTATTGAACGTCTATTAGCGCTTGAAGGTCCCTAGGTGGTGCAAACGGTTTGTTCTCAGCTACTAACCAAAAGGTTGGTGGTTCAAACCCACTCAGTGGCACCATGGAAGAAAGGCCTGTCAGTTTCCATAAAGATTACAACCAAGAAAACCCTATGGAGCAGTTCTACTCCGTAACACATGTGGTCACCATGAGTCAGAATCAATTAGATGGCAATGTTTTTTTATTTTATTTTATTTTATTAGTGCTTGATATGTTCCCAGGTCCTGGGGATATAGGAGTAAACAAAAAAGACAACATCCCTGCCCTCTTGAACTTTACATTTCCCATGGGATTAAAGAGAAAATAACTGTTGCTCTAATTTTACCTTACTTTAGAAGCGTCGCACCATTAAAATGACTTCCATTTGCACAAAGTTTGCAAAATCGAAAAATACCATAAAGGTATGGTCAATAAAATGGAAGTGCACTCATATAAAGTAACATTATGCACTTGTCAAAAAGTCTAAGAATTTGTCATAGAAGAAAATGCCTACGTTACATGAAAAATAACATGACATAAAATTGAATACAATATTATCTCACCTAAGTTTAACTATGACTGGTCAAAAGTACACCAAAATGTTCACTTTTAATATATTTAGGCGGTTGGGTTGTAGGCAATTATTAGTTTTCTGTTTTTCACACACACAGGATACCTTTTTAAGCACTTTAGATATTTTAGAATGTCCTTCTTGAAAACGTAACTTATTGCCAAGCCACAGCTAGTCCTTTCTGCCTCTTTCAAGCAAAAAAGTAAGTGAAACAAAGTTTAAAACCTGCAGAAGTCAGATTCTGTTTTAGATCACTTCCTTGCCATGGGGATGGCTTCCCCTGTGAAGATCAGTTTTTCATTTACTGTAATAACAGTGAGCAGAGCCAAGTGTTTCTAAAATAGGAATGTAGAGCTGCGGTGTCCAATAAAAATGTGAGCCACCTGTCGAATTTAAGATCTTCTGGTAGTCATATGAAAAATTGAAAAGAAACAGCTGAAGTTAATTTTAGTATGTATTATTTAACCCTATGCATTCAAAATATTAACATTTTAACGTGTACGCAATATAAAAATTCATTAATGAGATATTTAACATTCTTTTTCTGTACTAAGTCTTCTGAAACTAGCTCCGTATACTTACAGCACATCTCAGTTCGGACAAGCCACGTTTTCAGTGCTCAATGGCCGCATGTGGCGGGTGGCTACCATATTGGGCCGCGCAGAACTAGACCCACCAAAAGCACCCGAAACACCAAAAGACACCTTCTCAATGACTGCCACTTAAAAAGTACTTTTAGTCAAACACAAAAGAGTACCTACTGAATAATCTCATTTTTATGAAGTGCTAGAACAGGCAAACCTATGACAGAAATTAGAACCGTGGGCGGAAATTGACTGGAAAGGGGCGCGAGCGAAAGCGGGTGAAGGAAACATATGTCTATGTTGGGAGAGTGATTATAACGGCTGTATAATTTGTCAAGTCTCACTGATCTGCACACTTAAAATTGGTGCATTTTACTGTATATAAATTATACATCAGTTTTTTTAAATTGATGCCCAAAAAAGCTGTTTTGTGGCAGTAGCGCAGTTCCGCGCTATGAGCCACAGCCAGCTATTACGGGGGAAAGCGAGGGTTGTTCTTGCAAGTGCGCCCGGCCGGGGGGAGAGAACGGCCTTCGGCGCGGGGCCCCACTTCCGCGAGCGTGACCGCGGGGCGCCGGGGCCTCGAGTATAGGCATGGAGGGAGGGGCCGGGGCGCGGCGGCGCGGGGAGTGAGCAGGGCCAACGCCGGGCGCGGGACGCCCATGGGCGGGCTCCGACGGGCGCGGGCAGGGCGGCACCCTGGCTCTCCGCGCCGGCCCACTCCGGGGACGCGCCGACTCCAGGCCAGGCTCGGACTCTGCGCAGCGGCGGGCGCCGCCGCCATCGGGGTGGGGGACAAAGGCGCCACGGCGCGCCGGAGCAGGGGGCGCGGGGCGGGCTGGGGGGCGAGGGCGCGGAGACTCTGGGGGTCCCGGAGGCGCGGGGGAGGCCCGGGCGGGGAGTTACCTGCGCGGTGGTGGCGGCGCCGGACTGGGTGGCCGGTGGCGACGGCAGGCTCCGCCCCGCGGCCTGCCTGGCGCTCACCTGTGGGACCGGGCGATGAGGGCAGCCGCCGCTAGGGGTGTCCGGAGTCCCCACCCGTCCCCCCGCCGCCCGCGCGGGCCTTTCCCCCCGTGCCCTGCGGCTGGCCCCGCCGACTCACGCGGGGGAGCCTGGGGCTGACACCCGTGTCTGTGCAATGGCCAACACCAAGAGCTAAAACTGCGTCCTCCGGCACCGCCAGCCCCCGCCCCGCGCCCCAGACGCCCGCGGCCCCAAGCCTCGCTCGGCCCGGCCCGCTCCCCCAGCCGCGGCTCACTTTGCATACGCACTCCCGGCACGTGGTCAACTGCACGGTCCCGGCGGCCGAGTCCTCAGCCTGGGGCCTCAAGTCCAGTCCTCACTATTGTGAAGAGCTGCTCTCTGCACAAACGTTTGCTGATCCACGACTACGCGCCAGAAACTGCAGGAGCGCTCAGGAGAGGACGAAAAGTAAACGGACTTCTGCATTTGAGGGGCTCGCCGTCTGGCGGGAGAGCTACAAAAGGAGTGGAATCAGTAAAGTTCCATAGAACGAGAAGCTGCTGCGGGGCGGGGGGAAAAAGGCGGAGAACAGTTAGACCTTCAGAGTGACTTCTTAAGAGGGTTTGATGGATGGCTGGTGTTGAGAAAGGACACCAGAGGTTATTAAGGAGAAGGGAAGAGCTTACCAACCACAAGGAGAAAGGATCTAACAGTGGCTAAGCGCCTGCTAGGTAACAGCTCCTTTAAACAGGTTTTCTCATTTGCATTGTTACCCTCCTTTTACAAGTAGGGACCAAAAGCAAAAACCGTTGCAAATCATGGAGTGACCCCATGCGTGTCAGAGTAGAACTGTGCTCCAGAGGGTTTTCAATGGCTGTGACCTTTCAGAAGTAGATCGCCAGGCCTTTCTTCGGCGGCCTCTGGGTGGACTTGAACCCTTGCGCTACCCAGCGGCTTACAAATAAGGACATTTGGTTTCAAACACCTTAAGTTACCTGCTTTTAAAAGGCTTCTCTCCTTTCAAAGTCTTACTGTTAATGCTAACCCCTGCCCACCTCAGGAAAACAAAAGTGCATATTCTAGGAACTATATTCAGTGGCCTAAAGGTCTGGTTTTTGTTGGAGTGGTCCAAGTAGAAGATGAGGAGGAGGCAGAGATGCATAGTGGTATCTTTACCAAACCAGCGAGTACGAGAGGAACAAATCAGATTGAGCCAGGGAGAACTCCTTCAGCTACAAGCCTACCTAAGGGACCCAGGAGCCAGCAGGGAGAGAGGTATTAGACTTCTGGCAATTGGGCGCATGGGTTTAGAGATCAGGAGAAGGGCCTAGACAGGAGTCTCAGGAATAGAGATGTATGTAGTGAAAGCTACAAGTGTTGAACTTATGCAGGGAAACAGTGTAGAGAAAGAAAAAACCAAAACCAAACCCGTTGCCGTCAAGTCGATTCCAGCTCATAGTGACCCTATAAGACAGGGTAGAACTGCCCCATAGGGTTTCCAAGGAGCAGCTGGTGGATTCTAACTGCTGACCTTTTGGTTAGCAGCTGAACGCTTAACCACTACTCCACCATGGTTTCCAGAGAAAGAAAAGAGGGCTGGAAATCACCAACAAGAGAGAATTTGTTTAAAAACCATCAGCCAGGAAGGCCACTGATCTGAATTTATCTGTACTTGCTTTCCAGCAATCTCAAAGGAAAGTGTTGCCCTTCTCTGGTCCCCAGAGCTAACCCCTACCTAGAAGGAGAACCAGCAAAAGCAATAGGAGCAGGAACAGTTGCAAACAAGAAGGGAAAGAAGCAGGAGGGGATCGTTTTTCAGAAATCCAGGTGCCCCTGAGCTGCCAGGTGCCCCAGAGAACACAGGGAGGTAAAGACTGAAAAGTACACTTCCGATTTAGGGATCAGAGGGCAACGGGCATCTTCATGGGAACTCTTTCAGCAGTGCAGTGGGGTCAGAGCCATACTGCCCATGGATTGAAGAGTAAGGAAGATAAAGATGGTAAGTCAAGACAGCCTTTTGCAAAGCCTGAAATGGAAAGAAGCAGTAGAAAGATGGTAGGTAAGCATATTTTGAGTATGATTATGGGTTGAGGGGAAGGAGGGGGAGGTTAAAGATACAGGAGAGAGGACGAGAGTCCCAGGGAAGAGAGAGAGCGCAGATGGACAGAATTAGCTTTCAGCCAGAGGAAGAATGTCTCTGACATTGGAAGGAAAGAAGTAAGGAAGGATGCAGTACAGAAGATGTGTGAGTATAGGGATGGGAAGCTGAAGGAGCTTGGCCCAGAAGGCTTCTGTTTTCTCTATTGTATGGGAGTCAGGGCTATCTATGGAAAATAGAAGGGTTTGAAGTGAAATGGAAGGTTTAAGAAAGTGGTGAAAGTTCTGAATAACCAATGTGAGATACTAGAGGGGCAAGTTAGTCAAGTGTCATTGGAGACCTTAAAAAAAAAAGCCAAACCAATTGCCATCAAGTCAATTCTGACTGACTCATGATGATCCCATGTGTTGCAGAGTAGCACTGCACTCCATAGGGTTTTCAAGGCTATGACCTTTGAGAAGCTGTGATCTCTCGGAAGCAGATCACCAGAACCTACTTCTGGGTAGGTGGCAATCACCAGTCTTTTGATTAGTAGTTGAGCACTTAACCATTTGTGCCACTCAGGGACTCCATTGAAGACCTAGCGAAGTTTAAAAACCATAATTGTGTAGTGATGTTCAGCTATAATTTTGTAAGATATATATAGATATGTAAATGTAGATACTTATGAAAAAAGCAGAGATTGCTGGTTGGGTAGAGTAGAAGGACAAGACCAGGAGGGAGTTGAGGGTGCTAAAAGAATGTGATTGTAGTAATGGACCAGGTGTCTAGTCTGTAGAGGAAAGGAACTGAAACCAGCAGAGAGCTAAGAGATGGGGAGAAAGAAAAGAGAAAGGTCAAAAGACTGGAGGCTCAATTCAAAGAGGGCCTATGAGAATGGGAGAACTGGTGCACTGTCACCGGAGAGTGTCATGTGGGAGTTGAAGACTTCAAAGGGGAAGCAGTTATAGGAGATGATAAGTTGTAGGGTATGGCCAGTGATACGGAATACAAAGTGAGACGGAGATCACTGGAATTGGATCAGGCACTTTCAAGGCTAGTGTATTGGGCATTGAGGGCCCCACGAAGGTGGTGGGAGTTGAGAAGAAGAGTAAATTGAGGCCCAGGAACCAAATCTTCAGTGAATGTGTGGAAGTGACCCTGAAGCTAATAGATGAAGATGACAGAGAAGGGTAAAGAGTTGTATGTCGTTGTTAGTTGCTGTCAAGTTGATTCCAACTCACAGTGGCCCCATGTGTACACAGCAGAACTGGGCTGTATAGGGTTTTCAAGGCTGTGACCTTTCAGAAGCAGATCGCCAGGCCTGTCTTCTGAGGTGCCTCTGGGTGGGTTTGAACTGCCAACCTTTTGGCTAGTAGTCAAGTGTTTAACCATTTGCCCCACCCAGCTGCCTAAAGAGGTGTATAGCAAAATCCGTTTCAAAACGACAGGGAGACTTTCCCCTATGAAGGGTGAAAGAGCAGTCAGTGTTGTGGAAGAAAAGGTAAGGAGCTAGGGATACTGATGTCAACTTCTGAGAAAATGATCAGAGGCTTAACATGCGGCGCATCCTTAGGGACTCTCAGAAGTCCATTCCAACTCATAGCAACCCTATAGGACAGAGTAGAACTGCCCCATAGCAGCGCTCCAAGGAGTGGCTGGTGGATCCGAACTGCCGCCGTTTTGGTTAGCAGCCCAACACTTAACCACTATGCCACCAGGGCTCCAGGGGAGACCCAGGTCTCCATAAAGGCCAAAATAAGGAGGAAACACCTTGTAAAAAGGCTGGAGAGATAGATAGATGGGTTTGTCAATGAAACAAGCCTTCTAGAGCGCCCAGTGGAAAGGATGTTTGTGAAATAGGTGATCTCGACAGTAATACTTACTACCTGCCACATACGTACACAAGGCTTTCCTTCCACATTTCAGTACTTTATTTCCTCTTTAGGAAGCCGTTGTTATGATCTCCTTCTAATGAGGAACCCAAGGCTCAGAGATGTGAAGTGTCTTGTCCAAATGTACATGAGTTAATATGAGTGGCAAAGCAAGGACTTCAATTCAAAATGTCTGTCTCCAAACTCTTCTCTATGGGATACAGGGCCTCATCTAGTAATATTTTTCTCTCATTCTACAAGGCTAACAGATGAAAGATATTTTGTGAGTAAAAAGGGATTATTATGATAACTATTGTATTATTAAAACAAAATGGAAAAAAATAGAAAAACATTTAATAACAGGGTGCAGAGTGGCTGAATTATGTGGGATAAGAGTGTGTCCTCATTAAACAAGTAGTTATTCATGGCCTATTATATACAAAAGGGGTCCCTGGCTGTCGCAAATGGTTAAGCTCTCGACTACTAGCTGAAAGGTTGGCCGTTTGAACCCTCCCAGAGGCACCTAGAAACAAAGCCCTTATGATCTGCTTCCGAAAGGGCACAGCCTTCAAAACTCTATGGAGTAGTTCTACTCCGCACACATGGGGTCGCCGTGAGTCATAATCGACTCAATGACAGCTAACAACCGTATACAAAGCATTGTGCTGGACCCTCCAGAGGATCAAAAAGAAATGAAAGGGAAGTCCCTCATTAAGTTGATTACTTATATTTTATAATCTTTTATTTTGATGAATTTTACCTTTCAGAACAGTTGTAAAGGTGTCTATCCCCTGGGACGCACAGCCTTCACCGTGGTTTTAGGTGCTCCTGAAGATAAAGCAAAAGTAAGGCCAAATGGGATGGGCCCCACCTCCTCTGTAGGAAGGGCCAGCACTGTATGCCGTTTGCAGATGAGGAAGTCTGAAAGTCCAAAAGCACAAGTAACAAGTCAATGTTGTTCACCTGGGAGATGATGGAGTTAGAACTCCCATCATAGTCTTCTGACTCAAATCAGGGCTTTTTCCAATCATACTTGGGACATGAGTTGGGGGCTGACTCGACAGCAGCTAACAACAACAAGAGAAGTTCCAGTGACCTGTGTAAGGAAAAGGAAATATCCTTTTCTGGAAAGTGTCAACTACTTTCAAGTTCTCACTGACTTAAAAAATCCTAGAAAGACATTGGTCCTAACACATCTCCTGACTTTCAAAGCTAAATGAGTATCCAGACTCTAAAAACAAGTTGGGCTTGTTAAACAGAAGTCCTGTACCAGAATTAATGTACATACAAGTCAGGCTGTAAAACTGGACCTCAGGGAAATCAGAATTCCCCACCTCATCACACAGGCTACAGGAGCTTTCCTTGTTTTTGTTAGCTGCTGTCGTCGGCCCCCAATGCATGGTGACTTCATGCACAATGGAACCAAACACTTCTCGTCCTATGCCATCCCTGTGATAGGTTTCAGATTGCACCATTGTGATCCATAGGGTTTTTGTTGACTGATTTTCAGAAGTAGATCAATAGGCCTTTCTTCCTAGTCCATCTTAGTGTGGAAGTTCCACTGAAACCCTGTTCAACATCACAGCAACAAGCAAGTTTCCATGGATAGAGGAGTGGTGGCTGTGCATGAGATGCATTGGCCAGGAATCAAACCTGGGTCTTCTGCATAGAAGGTGAGAATTCAACCACTGAACCAGTAATGCTTCTCAAAATGGTGGTGGTGGTGGTGGTGGCAGGGGCTGGGGGAAGAATGAGGGGTGTTCTTCATCAGCAGATTGCTGGAGACCATACTTGGGAAATATGTTTATGAACTCTCTGCTCTGAAGAGGTAGTTGTTCACTTAGCCAGTTTTTTTGGTTTGTTTTTTTTTTTATATTTTATTATGGAAATAGTTAAACATACAGAAAAGTAGACATAGTAATATAACTAACCACCCAACTTCAACAATTTTCAGCTCATGGCCAGGCTTGATTCATCTATATCCTCACCCATTTCCCCTCATCCTGTATTAATTTGATGCAAATTCCAGACATTGTACCATTTCATTGGTAAATATTTCAGTATGACTCGCTAAAAGAAATTCTTTTAAAAAAAAAAAAACACAATACCATTACCAAGTGATACCTTAATTTCATCAACTCTCCAGTGTCCAAATTTCCAATTCTTACAAACGTCATACTTTTTTTTTTTTTTTTTTTGCAATTTGTTTGCTTGAATTAGGATCCAAATAAAGTCTACACGTTACCATGGGTTATGTCTCTTAAGTGTTTTTTAATCTATAATTCCCTCTCCATCTTTCTCTGTTCTTTGCCATTTAATTGGAGAAGCAAGGTCGTTTGTCTTGCAGTTGGTTTCTAATAGTCTGGATTCTGCTGGCTGCATTCCGTGGTGTCTTTTAACACCTTCCTCCGTCCTGTGTATCCCTGTAAATTGGTAGTTGGACTTAGAGGGCTTGAGCCGGTTTTGACTGGGTTCATAAGGAGGCTAAAGCTATCCATTTCCGTGGGAGCCTGGCCCAGTCGGACCTGAACAGCCGAGGCAAAGTCTCCAGTCAAGCTGCTTAAAGGTAATCATAAAATGAGAAACTAAGTAGGGCTGTGGCAAAGAAGCCGCCGTCCACACGCCTAAAACAGGGCTCAGGCACCTCCAAAACTGGGGAAGGAGGTGGGACAAGACCACCCGGGGAAAGCCTTTGTCACTTTCTATGGGGACAATAAAGTTATCGAAATCGACGGCAAGGGCGGCCGAGGCCTTCCAGCCGGAAGTGACACACGCGGCCGACGGAGGAGTTGCCATAGAGGCAGGGAGACGGATAGAGGGTCCGCTCTCAGGTCGCTCCGACTTCCGGCCATCTCCTTGGACGAGCGGTTGGAAACAGTCCGGAGCTGACAGCACCCGCGGGGCTCTCCGGGGACCGGGACTGCGGCGGCGGCCCTGCGGGCGTGATGTTCCGGGGTCTAAGCAGTTGGTTTGGCCTGGAGCAGCTGGCGGCGGACGGCGGGCCGTCCGAGGGAGACAGGCAGCCCGAGGGAAACGCTCCACCCAAGCAGCGCTCCGACGTGGTGGCGGAGTCCTCTGAGGATGAGCCGCAGCAAACGGGGGACCAGGAGCTCCTTCTCGACCAGGCCAAAGGCCTAGGCAGTGAGTCTCCCCCGGAGTCCCGGGATCGGAGAGTGCGGGGGAGTGCCCGCCCGACGCCCCTGGGGGACTGGCCCGACCAGCTAGCGGTTGCGGAGTAGGGGAAAGGAGAGGGTGTGTGTCGGTCGGTCCTCGCCGGTACGGGTGGGATCGTTGAGGATTTGAAGGCTGAGGCTTTATGTAGCAGTCAAGCCTTGTTGTTGAAGTTCCTGGTGATATGTCAGTCTTTGCAAAGTTTGTAAACATTGGGAGCAGGACTGCAGTGAAGTGGTATGGCCCGACGTCTGCAGGTTGAACAAGGAATCTTTTTTGTTTAATTCGCCAGCTTCTCCCTCTACCGCCGCCCTTCGCTCCCAGGACGGGGAATGTTGACGGGCTGGAGTTGGTTGCAAAGGGTCTTTGGTTTTAGGGAAGAATGTGCTGTCCGAAGTATATTGACAGAGTTACTGAATGTCACCGTCATGCTAATCTCTTTTTTAGGAGCAATGAAACCTTTTAAGGTGGGAACCAAAAAAATAAAAAGACCAAACCCGCTGCCGTTCAGTCGATGGCAACTCTATGGGACAGGATAGAAGTGCCCCATAGGGTTTCTTTACGGAAGATTACAACTCAGCGTTTAACCACTGCGCCACCAGGGCTACTTTAAGGTGGAAAAAAAAAAAAAAAAAAACCTGTTGCCGTGGGAAAGGAGCTGGTGCAGCCGGTTAAGTGCTTGACTACTAGCCTAAAGGTTGGCAGTTTGAACCCACCCAGAGGCACCTGCAAAGACAGGTCTGGTGCTCTGCTTCTGAATGGTCACAGCCTTGAAAACCCTATGGAGCAGTTCTACTCTGCACACGTGGGGTCACCATGAGTCAGAATCAACTGGACTGGCAACTAACAACAACAATGTGTAGGTTGCAGTACTAGGTGTTTTATGAACAGTTTCTGGTTTCATCTGTTAAACACCCCATTGAGTTGGGGGAACAGGCCCAGAGTTAGTGGCCCAAAGTTATACTGAGAGTAAGTGATAGAAGTGGAATTTGAATTTAGGTCTGTCTAATTTCAAAGCCCATGCTCCTTCTGAGTTAGGGAGGGGAGGAAGATAGTAGGCATGAAGAATAAACACCTGCTGTCTGAGTCAGAATCGACTTGACGGCAACGGGTTTGGTTTTTGGTAGTAATTCTGTTTCTGGAGAGATCTTCCCAGGCATAAGTAGTCCAAGTGTCTTTGAGGAGATGGGCCCTAACCCAGACAGCACTACAAGCACTCCTGCGCAAAGACAGATACTAAATTCAGCAGGGGTTTTTAAGAATCTACTAAAAGGCAAGAGGGGTGGGGAGGGTGAGCCTGAGAGTATAGAAACACACAGTTGAAATAGAAAGGCCCTCCTGACATTCAGAAACTTCCTGTGGGGTAGAGGGACCAGGAAGCCAGATGTAATCTCATGTAATGATGGTATATAATCTCAGCCCAAGAGCCCCAAATACTGCACGGAGAAATAAAAACTTACTGCTGTGCAGTGAAATCACTACAGAGGGAATGCCTGTTTCCAGTGCAGAAAATTGGGAAGGAAAGAGTTTGGAATATTCAGGAGATGGTGGTGGTGGTGTTAGTTGCTGTCCAGTCGATTCCGACTCCTGACGACCCTATGTGTGCAGAGTAGAACTGCTCCATAGGGTTTTCAAGGCTGTGACCTTTTGAAAGCAGATTGCCAGGCCTGTCTTCCAGGATGCCTCTGGGTAAGTTTGAACTGTCAACCTTTCGACTAGTGGTCATCAACCTTTCATCTAGTAGTTGAGCACTTAATCATTTGTGCCACACAGGAACTCGTTAGGAGATGGTAAAGAGATGAATTTGACTGGAGCAGAGAGGCTAGGTTAGCTGGTTGAGATAAATAAAAGTGAGACCAAGCTAGGAAATGCAGGGTATGGCTGTTTATTCCCTTTCATGGAAAATAGTCCTTTTCACTTATCAGCAGGAGCTTCTTAAAACTTGTTAGTTGCCCTCAAGTTGGCTCCCACTCATAGCGACCCCACGTATAACAGAACAAAACACTGTCCCGTTGTCTTGGTTATCTGGTGCTGCTATAACAGAAATACCACAGGTGAATGGCTTTAACAAAGAAAAATTTATTTTCTCACAGTCTAGTAGGCTACAAGTCCAAATTCAGGGTGTCAGCTCCAGGGGAAGGCCTTCTCTCTCTTTTGGCTCTGGAAGAAGGTCCTTGCGATGCATCAGTCTTCCCTTGGTCTAGGAGTTTCTCCGTGCAGGAACCTTAGGTCCAAAGGACACGCTGTGCTTCTGGCACTGCTTTCTTGGTGCTGTGAGGTCTCCTTGTCTCTCTGCTTGCTTCTCTTATATCTCAAAAGAGATTGACTTAAGACACTATCTAATCTTGTAGATCTCATCAATATAACTGCCATTAATCCATCTCATTACATCATAGTGATAGGATTTATAACACATAGGGAAATCACATCAGATGACAAAATGGTAGACGATCATACAATACTGGGAATCATGACCCAGCCAAGTTGACAGACATTTTTGGGGGACACAATTCAATCCATGACACCTGTCCTGCATCATCTTCATGGTGGTTGGTATGCTGGAGTCCATTGTTGCAGCCACTGTGTATTTTGAGTGCCTTTCAACCTAGGGGGCTCATCCTCCAGCTCTATATCGGATAGTATTCTATTGGGAGCCATAGGGTTTTCGTTGGCTAATTTGTGGAAGTAGATCGATCACCAGGCCTTTTTTCCTAGTCTGTCTTAGTATGGAAGCTTCGCTGAAACCTATTCACCATGCGTGACCCTGCTGGCATTTAAAATACCAATGGCATAGCGTCCAGCATCATAGCAACATACAAGCCACCACAGTACAACAGACTGATAGACGGGTGGTGGTCTTAAAAAACTTAACCCATGGCCATCGAGTCAATTATGACTCATAGCTACCCTAATAGGACAGAGCAGAACAGCCCCATAGGGTTTCCAAGGCTGTAATCTTTATGGAAGCAGGCTGCCACAACTTTCCCCTGTGGAGCAGCTGGTGAGTTCGAGCAGCCAAGCACTTAACCACTGTACCACCAGGACTCCTGTCTTAAAACTTAGTGAGAGCTTTATTGTCAGCTTGAAACCTCATGTATGTAGTACTTAGGAAAGGCCTCTGAATATTTTTTAATAAATGTGCTTTTGATATGTATGTCTGCTTTGGAGCTAATGCACTTGTGTTGTGTCTTTTAGAGTGCTGCCATCTCTATCTTTTCCTCACCAGACTCTATTCTGATATTTGGGGAGGCTAAGGTTAGATAGAAGCCCCTCCCACCCCACCCCCCATACACACACACTGTGGACTTAAAGTATCAGAATACACAAGAGCCCTTTTGTTTCTGAAATGTATGTGATTTTAGAAAGACCTAAAGGTTCTAGTTTACACACAAACTTTCAGAGAGATAAGAGAGATGATCAGATTTTTTTTATTCTACCTAATGATCCTAAGGTATATTATCTTCAAAAAGACCAACCTCTGATGATAAGGAACACAAGTTGAGTAAGGACACTGTCGATGTGTTGTGAGATTGTTGACCACTGTTATAGGGCAACATTTGTAGTAACTATTAAATGGGAGGCTGTTTTGTCCTGTAAGCCTTCATCTTGGGCGAGAATGGCAGCACAATTGGAAGAGCATAGTCAATATCACTTAAATGTGTAAGTAAAAAGTTTTGAAATGGTGTTTAAAAAAAAAAACCAAATGAGAGTAATGAGGTGCAGCAGTCCAGTGACAAGGGCCAGAAGACAGAAGGGGACAAGGAAGTCCCCTGGTGATAGGGAACACAAGGTGGAGTAAGGATATTCTTGATGTGTTGTGAGATTGTTAACCATTGTCATAGTGCAACATTTATAGTAACTGTTAAATGAGAAACTATTTTGTTCTGTAAGCCTTCATCTTAAGTGAGAATAACAGCACAATTCGAAGGGTGTAGTCAATGTCACTGAACTGTGCATGTAGAAATTTTTGAAGTCGTGTATCTTTGGCTATGTGTATTTTCACCAAAAAAAAGGTTGAGAAGGTAGAGGGTTGATATGTTGTGGGGTTGTTAACCAATGTTGTAAAACAACATGTGTACTACTGTTTCATGAGAAGCTATTTGTTCTGTAAGCCTTCACCTGAAGTACAATAAAATATTAAAAAAAAAAAAAAAAAGACCAACCTATGCTTTGAAAACTTAAATTAAACATCTCTGAGCCTGACTCCCACTGAGTAGATTAGTTTTCTTAGTCTTTTAAAATCTGCGTGGAATTTCCTGGGAGCCCCATTTGTTCTGCAAACATTTGCTGCGTACCTACCTTCAAGATTGGACCCTACACTCTTCCTGGTCTGTGGTCACCTGTTTATAAATTTGGGCCACTAATCAGTTACAAGCGGTAAACACCCAGGACTGCATTCCACTCCCTCACCCAAAAACCAACCCTTCTATCCTCAGCCCTCCCTCCTATGATCACCTGCTTCAGAAGGAGGAACAGTTTATAGGGGACTCATTTAAGAGCTCCTCCCTACCTGAAGGGCCTCCACCCTGAAGTAACTTCTCTTACTCAGCACGAAATGGTTGGTTTTTGTTTTTGTTAAAGTTGGCCAAATTAGAGTTGTCTCGGTATTCTTTCTTTAAAAACTACCTGTACCTCTGGGAGTGTTAAATATCTGAGTCATCCACACAGTTTAAATCAGTGGGAGGGTGGCCAAAGGTGAGCTTTGGCTATTTCAGAAATGTTCCCCAAACCAGTCCATGTCCAGGAATAGAGGAAGGGCTGCCTCTTCTTTCTTCTCCTTGGAAGAGTGCTGGGAGTATTGCAGTGGAACTGTGTTAATTAGGCCAACCTCCTTTTTTTTTCTGTGGAGAAAGTGCATTTCGAGTTACAGGTGCCTACCTGCAAACTAAGAGGGCTCCAAATGTGCGTTTGTACCTGGGAAAGTGTGTATGTGCTTTGAAGTAGAAGTAAAGCATCCAGTTGGGTCCGGATTACCACAGCTCTGATGACAAACCCAGGCTTCCCATGAGGAGGGCAATGCGAGTGGTCCAGAGCTTAGGTCCCATGGCTCATGAGCAACACTTCAAAGAACTGGGGACTACAACTTGAAGAGACTTAAGGACACTGCTCAGAATTCTGCAAGGTGTTTTTTTGTTTTTTGTTTTTTAATAGGAAGTCGTTTTATGTTAGTTACAAGGACAGATCAAAGGCAAAGAGGTAGCAGTGACAAGGGTGGTGAAAAAAACTTTCTAATTAGAGATGGCTAATAGTAATAACTGGCTATCCTTCAAAGTCCTCTCCTCATCCCTGGAAGTGGGGCTGTCTGGATAGGAGGATGAATTAGGTAATCTCCCGGGTCCCTTGCAACACTGAATTCTAAAGTTGTATGAACTATAGTATCTTTGAAAAATTAGGCAGCCTCTTTATAAGAGTATTGATTTTCTAAGGCTTTACCACTATATGCTTATTGTTTTTCTGTTGTAGCAGTAAGACTTAAGCTCTAGCTTTGTCTCTGTTTACTCTGACAAATGTATACTTTTTCTGGCCTTTGAGAACCTTCTCACCTTCTTTTACCCTTGTAATTCCATTCAGTTGTGCAATTGTGCATCTGACATGAGGCAGTATGAGCTGCGGATTTATCCTGTGTTTGGGTTCTCAGTACTTACGGTACTGTCTTTATTGTTACATCATTTGCAAATTATAGAAAATTTGGCTACAAATTACAGAAAATCCAATGAACATAGGCTTAACGAGAGAGCATTTGTTGTTTATATGTTGGGGGTCCCCAAGACCACCCCCACTTTCTATGATTCACTAGGAGGACGCTTAGGACTCAGCATATAGTCGTACTCATTGCTGTGATTTATTACAGTGAAAGGAGACAAAATACAATCAGCAAAGGGGAAGGTGCATGGGGCAAAGTCTGGGGGAAACCAGGTACGAGCTTCCAGGGTCCTCTCCTGTGGAGTCACATAGGACACACCTGATTTTCCCAGCAATGAGTTGTGACAACCTGTGTGAAATGTTATCTACCAGGGAAGCTCATTAGAGACTCAGTGCCCAGGGTGTTTGGGAGGTGCTGGTCAAATAGGTACCCCCTGTATAGTCTATATGATATTTTGGACTCTCAGAAGGGAAGCAGGTGTTCCACATAAGCCATGTTGTTTGCACAAACAGTTTGGACACAGTGAGCCACTCTTATCTCTCAAAGATGGGAACCCTCCCAAAATCTAAGTTCCCAGATGCCAGCCAAGGACCAGCCTAGGGCCAGCCTTGCAAGCCGGCCTTTCCAAGGAGAGCAAGTTCAGGCCTGCTGTGTTAACTCTTTTTGCACAGTTTACAAGAAATCTGAGGATGGGAGGTTCCGGGGTTGGTTCCTCAGCTCAAAGATGTCATCAAGGAACCACCTCCCCACGCTTCCCTCCTCAGCTGGTACCTCAGGCTCACGAGACAGTAACTGAAGCAGAAAGAGAGGAAGGGGGCTCTGTCTTCCTACAGCTCCCTTTGTATTAGAAAAGAAAATAAGTCCCAGATGCCACCTTGCAGGCTCCCCCTTACGTCTTTAGCCAGAGCTGTGCCGCATGGCTTTTCTAAGCTTCAGAGGGCTTGAGGAAAGCAAGCACCTGGCAGAGGATCCTGGCCACGGGGGTACTATTACCTTGGTTGGTGTGGACTTATCATGATTCATTCTCTGGGGCTAGGCACATTGGCACCCAGACAAAATTGAGGTGGTCTTGGCAAGGAGGAAGGAGATGGGCTATTGGGTAGGCAGTCAACAGGGTTTGCCCCTATCATCATCATATAGGACAAATGATTTATCCTCTCTGAGCCTCAGTTTCCTTATCTGTAAACTGGGCAGATTACCATATTTTTTTTCCTCGCAAATAACGTGACCACGTAAATAACACACCCACACATATAACATGCATAGCATGCTTAGGAAAATAATGTTCCAGGGAGTTGCACAGTTGGAAAAAAAGTATAATATGCGTGTTATTTGAGTAAAAATATGGTATACCTACCCTTCTTCCCAGGAAGCTTGTGACAATAAATTGACATAATGAAAATGAAGGTAAAATAACTACTTTAAATGTTAGCTAAGTCATATTCCTTCTCAAAAATTTTAATTTGACTTCTCCTTTGGTTGCTACTTCATTTCAGACCTGTCTTTGTTCCTGAGTTCCTGAAGTGGACATTGTACTCTTACTTCCGGTTAACTGTTATCAGATGTCTTAGTCTCAATTTTTCCTAACCACTTAGCAAAACTATCTGTAACTTGGTGTTAGATACCTCTTTGAGAAATTAATAAGGCACTTCTTGTCTTTATCAGCCTCTTACCTGGAAATCTCTTGTTGTTCTCTCCCACTGGCCCGGGAATCTAGGCCGCTGGCCAGCTGCTCTTGGGAGACAGTTCTCCCTCCCTTCTCTGAGTGCCTCCTCCTTTGTTTAATGAGTAGTCTTCCTCCTCCTGTTGTCTTTGACTCTTTTATTTTCTTGCTCAGGAATGGACATTCCTTGAGGGCTAGAACTGTGCTTTCTCTAATGTTCCATGTGTTCAGTGCACTCCACCCCCGGAGTATTTACAATCTAGCTGGTACTTGGGATTATTATGATAAAATACCAGTTTTAAATAACAGTCCTTCCTCAGAATAAAAAAGACTAATCTAATTCAAAATGTATCCCTGAGAAAAATCTTAGTAAAGAGAACCCTATACCATTAGAACTTTAGATTTCTTTGTCTACCTGCGAAGAATATTTTTATGAAGAAGTACTGTGGTTGTTTACCGATTTTATCACATCACTCCAGGTAAACAGATTAGTCATAACCAGAGATATAAGTGATCTCCCTAAAGCTCGACACATATTATGTCACTCCCATTCATCCACTCAGCAAGTACTTACTGCTCACCCACTGGGAGACAGTGTGAACCGGACAGTCCCTGTCCCTGCCTTGATGGGGCTTCCAGTGGGCCTGCAGTCTAGCTGAGAAGACAAGCATTAACCAAGTATCACTAGAGTGTTGTGAGTATTGATGTTCGGGCAAGATGAGGTGCTGAACTAACGCCTCGCAGGGACACCCTACTCCAGCCAAAGAGTCAGGGACCATTTCCCCAAGGAAGTGATGTGTAAGTGGAGGCCCAAAAGGTGTGTAAGAGTTAGCCAGGCAGCAAGGGCAGAGAAACCAAGGGAATAACATATCTGAGGGCCCCTCAGAGGTACTAAAAGAATTTCTGTGTGGTCATGAATGTAGAATGGGGGTGAGGGGTAACAAGAGCAGGACCAGAGTATAGATAAGTAGTGTCCTGTGGTGTAGGCACAGTGGGATGTTGATGTGATTGACAGAAGCCAGCAGACATTAGTGGAGAAGGTAGACTTTGTTTAATGGTAAAGGATGTAAAAAGTTGGTGAGACAGTCATTCAGATTTGGAAATATTGCTACACGTTACCAAATTTCTGTACAGGTTACCTGATTTCCCTGGAAGTGATACCACCAATACAGTAAGGATTTAGTCAGGTGGGCAAAGCTCCCCTTGCCATTCCTCTTGAGGTTTTCTCCCTGCCTGACTATTGTGAGTCTACACGCCTGCCCCTCAACAGGTGCAAGTCACAGCTGCAAAACGTCCCTAACGTACTGAATATTTACTGTGAGGTGAGGAGAATCGCAGGTGAGTTGTACAGGAGCATTCCCCGGCTGGTCCAGCTTCAGGACCCGCCCTAGGTCTCTTCCTGCAGGCCAGATTCTGTAAAGTGTGTGGACTTTGAAATGCCATGTGTCCACCAATTGGCCTTCATAACAAAGTGCAGGAGAGCCCTGGTACATATGTCACTTCAGGTCTTCAGGGAGGTTCATTTTGAGTTTTGGTTCTGTTATGTAAAAATGAAAGTTTGTGTGTTCCAGTTTTTTTTTTTTTTAATTGTTGTGCTTTAAGTGAAAGTTTACAATTTAAGTTAAGTCTCTCATACAAAAATTTCTACATACATTGTTCTGTGACCCTAATTGCTCTCCCTATACTATGACAGCACACTCCTCCTTTCCACCCCAGATTTCCCGTGTCCATTCAACCAGCTCCTGACCCTCTCTGCCTTCTCATCTCACCTCCAGACAGGAGCTGCCCATTTAGTCTCATGTATCTACTTGAGCTAAGAAGCTGTGTGTTCCAGTTTTAATCTTGTCCCACGTATTTGCTTGTCATTCATTATTACCTAAGAAGGATTTATGGGGACAGTGGTGGTGCAGTGGTAGAATTCTTGCCTTCCAACCCGGGAGACCTGGGTTTGTTTCCTGGCCAGTGAACCTCCAGTGCAGCTACCACCTGTCTGTCATTGGAGGCTTGCATGTTGCTATGATGCCAGATGGGTTTCAGGGGAGCTTCCAGACCAAGACAGACTAGGAAGAAAGGCCTGGCAATCTACTTCCAAAAAAATCAGTCATTGAGAAACCACTATGGATCACAATTTCCAATCCCGTTGTGCGTGGGGTCGCCATGAATCGGGCCGACTCGACACCTAACGAAGGATTTCTATATAACTGTTTATATTAAGGCTTGCCAAGATTTCTGTTTATTAAAAATTTCCCCAGATTTATCATGGGATGAGTTAATCTGGGGGTAAAAAAAAAAAAAAAAAAAAAACCCATTGCCGGTACTAGCAGGAGAGAACCAAAAAAACCAAACCCGTTGCCATCGATTCCGACTCATAACAACCCTATAGGACATAGGGTTTCCAAGAAGTGGCTGGTGAATTTGAACTGCTGACCTTTTGATTAGCAGCTGAGCTCTTAACCACTGTGCCACCAGGGCTCCAATCTGGGAAATGAGGTACTTTTTTTTCTTTGAATAAGAAGGAACGAGGAGAAAATAAAGATGGGATACATGGGGCTAGAAAGGAAGGAAAGTGTAAAGGAGCCTTGGTCTGATTCGTGCAGCAGGAGGGGAGATTATTTACTGAGATCTATTAGAACTGGAGACTTGAGAGGGGCAAGAAAAGTTTGAAACAGCTGCTGGGGAGAGTCGGCTCTCTGTCTTTGAGAGAGATGAATTCAGTGGACAGCCAAGCTACCTAGGAAGTGGGATACTGCCAGTGGGCCTCATTCCTTGTGTCTGATTCGCAAGGAACTAACCCTACAGTTTTAGATTCTTACAAGATCTCTAGAGGGGAAAAATCCCAAATGCAGTAACTATTATACTTGAACAGAAACATACTCTTTTTTTTTTTCCTTTGCAGACTATCTATTTAATTTTGCAACTGAGGCTACAAAAAAGATAACTGAATCAGCGGCCAAAACAGCACAAACAATAAAGAAATCAGTAGAAGAAGGAAAAATAGATGACCTCATTGATAAGGTATGTTTCAGTACCTTGTAGAAGTCGACATTTATGCGGTTCATTAGCTGCTAATATAATATCCCTTCTCCTTACGAGCTTTATTATTTGCCCAAGTACAAAGAATATTGTTCTGATAAAAATATGAATTGTTGAGATGCTTGGGTTTTTTCGCTCTTTGTATAACAAGTGGCAGTGATCTAAATTACCTGATTTAAATAACTTTGGTTTTCTCTGAATGTGTTCTAAAATATATTGAGTTACATTCAACTTTTCATATTGTGAGTTTAATTTTAAAATACAACTGTTTCAAAATATACTTATGCCTTTGCATCAAGGTTAAGTTTTTCAAGTCCTAGCCCATTAAGAAGAACCCTGTTAAGACTCTAAGGAGTGAGTTCTTTTGTTGCAGTGGTGGTGAGTGGGTCTAACTTTCATTTGTATTCATAATTACTTGGACTTAAGAGGCCATCAATTGAACTTTAAATATATTGTTATTTAGATATTTTATTATGTATACTACTTGCAAGCATGAGGTTTGACCCGTCCTTTATATTCTGCTAACCAAAAGGTTGGCAGTTCGAATCCACCAGCTGCTCCTTGGAAACCCTATGGGGCAGTTCTATTCTGTCCTGTAAGGTTGCTATGAGTTGGAATCAACTTGACTGCAACAGGTTTGTTGTTTTGTTTTTGTTTTTTTTTATGGAATAATGCAAAAATTAAATTTTAAGTCATTTATTTTTGCATTTGAAAAGATAATCCTTCATACGCTTAAAATTCAAAAATGTCAGAGATTCCCTTTTTTTTTGGAGAAACAGAGAAGTATCACTTTTTTAGCCTTCTTATTTAATGAAAATGAGTAAAATGCCTCAAATAGGCTTCTAAAATTTTGAATTTCTTATCTAACAGTAAATTTTTCCAAGTGATTTGATTCTTGATGTGTTTATTTTTTTTAACAGACAATTATAGGAGATTTCCAAAAGGAACAGAAAAAATTTGTCCAGGAGCAACATACAAAAAAGTCAGGTATGGTATAGGTTTGTGTTACGTGACTTATTTAATCTGCCAAATTTTATTGTGTACTTTCTACATGTCAGGCACCACACTGAGGTTCTGAGAGTACAAAAATGTGTGAGAAATGGCCCCCATCTCTTGGGCAGCACAGAGACTGGTCAGGGAGACAAACCCACAAACCTTTTTGGTTTAAAGGAAGGGAGTTAAATTGTTCCTGCGACTGGGGTCAGCCAGTGCTGGCCCCTCTGGGGAGCTGGCTCTGAAAGAGCGGCGGTAAGCTTTCATTCTCATGCCATGTGGAACGTGTTCCACTCGGTAGAGGATACTTACATACTAAGAAGAAAAAAGAAAAAACTAAACCATTGCCGTCGAGTCGATTCCGACTCCCAGTGACCCTATAGGACAGAATAGAACTGCTCCATACAGTTTCCAAGGAGAGCCTGGTGGATTTGAACTGCTGACCTTTTGGTTAGCAGCTGTAGCTCTTAACCACTGCATCACCAGTGTTTCTACTTAAATACTAGTGCTTAGCAAATGCTGGCTCCCTCCCCATTCTCTTTAGGAGAGCCTTTCAGGGGACTGACCAGGCAGTGACAGGCCCATGACAAATCATCAGGTGTTTGGGAAACTTATTCGCTACATTTACTTACTGACGCAAATGTGCCTGTTTAAATGCTTGCAGTTACAAGGCCTCAAAGTGCCTAATTTTACTGTTTGGTGGTGCTCAAACACAAAACCCAGCCTCGTATCTTTGAATTTGGCAAAGGTCGTGTAAAATAATGCAATCAGTTTGAGCTGTGCCATGAGCTACAGTTATTCTTGTGGTAAGTTATCATAAGGCATTGTTGTACCTAAGTACACTCAACAGTGTGGAGCAGCTCTTTGGGACAAATAAACTATATGAGTTAGCATGACTTAGTGATTAACTGGAAGCAGTAAAATTGATCCTAGCGTGGGGACTTGGTGTAGGAGCTGGTGTCTCCAAGATAGGAACTATCGGAGAGTGATATAAAAGGTTTGGAGGCAATTTCAGTTTTGAGGTGTCCATTAGACATCTGGGTGAGAGGAACATGCACAAAAGCAGAGAAGAGAAAGCAGGTGGTATAGCAGGGGAACCTCCGGGTGTCTGAGATACTGTGGAACAGCTAGATCTGCACTGTCTAGTACAACAACCACTAGCCACATGTGGCTACTTAAGTTTAAATCAGTAAAATGAAAAATTCTCTTCCTCAGTCACACTAGCCACACTTCAAGTGCTCAGTAGACATCATCACAGAAAGTTCTGTTGGTCAGCACTGATGGAAATGAAATGAACAAGGTCCAGCACAGTTTATTCCCGTCTGAGGCGTGGAGAATTCTGTCTAGTGATGCTGGTCGTTAGCCAAGTCATGTAAAATCCGCAAGAGCAGGGGAGATCCTCTATGGGAAGGTGTCAAGCATGAAGAGAGTCATGAGAGATCCACAGTGTGTAGAGGAGAGGACGGGAGGGAGTTGGCAGTTACACAGTGCCTGCTGGGAGGCGGACACTTTTCCTATAATAGCTCATTTAATAAAAGGGAGACGATGCAATCAGCAAGGTTAGTGTTTGCAGAAGGTCACTCAGCTGATGAGTGAGGAAACTCAATTTGGCTTCAAAACCTGTGCCCATTTGCCCAAGTGAGAGGACACCTGAAGGGGAGAGCCCTGGAAGCCTGGAGAGGGTGACTTCCGAGGAGAGTGGGCCAGATCCAGAGAGAGCCAGTGATGGCAGCGCCCGGGAGTAAGGCACTGTGCCAAGTGCGTCATGTGTGTGAGTTCACTTAATCATCACAGAAACCCTATGAAGTAATTACTGTTCGCTCCATTTTCTAGATAAGGAAATTTTCTCAGAGAGAAAAGAACTGAGAAGTGTTTGTGGGTTTGGATAAGCAGGAGGCTACTGGTCACATGAAAAAGAGCAATTTCAGTGGAATGAGGGTAGGGGGCAGATTAGGAGCCACCATCTCCCCGGGAGTTCTAATCCTTACCTCCCTCAGCCTTGGGAGGCCTCGTAACCTGAGGGCATTTAGTACTAGGAGAGGCTACATAGGGTGAATCAGCCCTAAATGGAGATCAAAATGTTATAATAAATAATGTGAAAAAGAAGTCTAGGGTCAGCTATTACATTTTTTGTCATGTCTCTTGGTCTCATTTAATCTGGAACATTTCCACAGCCTTTCTTTGTCTTTTATGACATTCATGTTTTTGATGAATGCTGCCACCCTCCCTTTTTTTAACAGAACATTTCCTCATTTGAGCTTCATCTCCTATTTCCTTATGATTAGCTCAGGCTATCCACTGTTGGCCAGAAGACTCCCTGGTGATGTTGTGTCCCTGTCAGGGTCACATCTGGAGGCCCAGGATGCTCGCCGGTCCCTCATTGGTGATGTTAATTCAAATCACCTGGTCAAGGTGTTGTCTGGTTCTCCACTGTATAATTCAAGCAGAGTAATTTTTTACCAGATGCATAAGACTCAGAAATTAAGTCTAGGTATTGTGGTAAACCTTCATATTTGGAGCAGATTGTAGTGTAACCATCATCACCTGTTTTTCTCTTTGCCTCTTGCCATTAAAAACCTTCTAGAAGCAGCAGTGCCTCCATGGGTTGACAGTAATGATGAAGAAACAATTCAACAACAAATCTTGGCCTTGTCAGCTGTAAGTTTCTCATTGTGATACTGTGTATAGAACATACTTTCTTCCCATCATGCTGCATCTATGTTGGCATGACTTTATCCTTAGCAGGATTTTTGTCTTCTGCACAGTTTTTTTAATATTTTGAGATGTTAGGAACGTACACATAACTTTCACTAACTTTTAATTTGCTTATCCTAAAGTTCTTTTTTCTTGATGTGAAAGTATAGCCTACCAGACGAAATAATTCTTTCAGCCCTAAAATGATTCTTTTATGTTATTAAGATAATCTTTTGTTTTTAACCTCTTACAGCATTCTGCTTCTGTATGAAACGACTGTACTCTAATTTTTCTCTTTAAGTGCTATAGATACGGGTTTGTTTGAAACTGAAGTTGACTGAAATAAAATTCCACATGCTGACCCACAAAAACTTACCTCAGGACTGACTTCAGAGGAAATGTGGCAATACTAATTAATAATTGTGTAGCACTTAACAATTTCCAAAAGCACTTTCTCATAGATTACCTCGTTTGAGCCTCACACAGGTCTGCAAGGAGGGTGCGGGCTTTTATCCCCACTTCGCAGGTGAGGGAGCCAAGACCGTCAAATGTTGTTTGACTCTTACTTCTTAGCTGTGTCCTCCTCTTGACTGTGGACTCTTAAAGGGCAAAGGCTGACTTTTATCTCATCATCCTCAGCACACAGGTTATAGATGGCTGGATGAATATTCCACTGAGCTATCATTTTGACTTTTGACTATACTATCTTTTTAGTGTATCAGTGGTGCATTGAATTATGTCCCCAAAAATGTATGTAGCAATTTGGCTGGGCCATGATGCCCAGTATTATGTGGTTGCCCTCCATTTTGTGATTGTAATTTTATGTTAAAGAGGATTAGGGTGGGATTGTAACACCCTTACTAAGGTCACATCCCTGATCCAATGTAAAGGGAGTTTCCCTGGAGGGTGGCCTGCACCACTTTTTATCTTACAAGAGATAAAGGGAAGCAAGCTGAGAGTTGGGGACCTCATACCACCAAGAGAGCAGCACCGGGAGCAGAGTGTGTCCTTTGGACCTGGGGTTCCTGCACAGAGAAGCTCCTAGTCCAGGGGAAGACTGATGACAAGGACCTTCCTCCAAAGCCCACAGAGAGAGAAAGCCTTCTCCTGGAGCTGACGCCCTGAATTTGGACTTGTAGCCTACTAGACTGTGAGAAAATAAATTTCTTGTTAAAGCCATCCACTTGTGGTATTTCTGTTAGAGCAGCACTAGATGACGAAGACAAGTGGTTTCCAAGCTTTTGTTTTTAACCCACTTTTTTTTTTTTAACCAGGCAAAATCATAAATGGAACCTCAGTATATAAAACATACAAATGTAAAACGGACTTCAGCTCCCTCCCATTGCCACCCGCTCCAAGAGCATTTTAAGGGTTTTTTTCTTTCTGTTTAGTAAAATCTTCATGGAACTGAGCATCCATTTCTGCACCTGTCTGAATACTGTGTATTTGTTTACCCTCATGTAGCCACACTTGACACTGGGGTCACTTATCCCAAGAAAAGACTTGAGGTAGTGAGAGTTGGTGTCAGTTGAGGGCCATCCTCAGATGCTCACCAGTCAAGTCCCGGCAGCTCCTCTGCCCCCAGGCCTTTGCCCCCAGGCCTGTTCCTCTCCTACTGTCCTCCATCTCAGAATACAACTCCAGTTTTCCACTGATTTTTCTAGCCAGAAACCTAGGAGTCTCCCTCGAGTCGCGCCTCTCCCCCTACCTCCAGCCTGTTAGTATTTCTTGACGGTTCTGTTTTCAGAATACGGCTCCAGTCTGTTTCTGCCACCACTGTGGTCCTAGTACCAGATCTCCTACCTGCGACCTCCTGATCACTTTCCCATTCCAGTCCCTTGCCATTACAATGTTGTCTCAGCAGCCAGAGGGATCCATTGATGGTGTAAATCACTTCCTGTCACTCACCTACATAGAATGTTCTAAAGATGGCTCAGGGCTCCTAGACTAAGCCCTACGCTCCCTCTTCTGGCTTCTAAGGCCCTTGGCATTGCCACCTCTCCTCCCTGTGCCCGCTCCCCTGGCTCCAGCACTCCACCCACACGGTTTCTTTGTTACACAACCAGGCCGAGCTTTGTTCTGCTTTTGGGGGCTTTTTCCTGGACCCTCCCCCCCACCCTGCATATTTCCCCACATCCGATCCTGGGGATGGCTGAGGACTCCTCCGTTGTGCGTGGGGTCGCCATGAGTCAGAGGCTAACTCGATGGTAGCTAACAACAACTTCCCCAGTTTTATCTCCTGGCCTCCCGAGAAGCTCTTTCCAGCTGAGATTGTTAGATGATACAGGAAGGATCCATTTTTCTCAGGTCTCTCTTAAGTGGACAGGTTAATGATAGTTCAGTAGACTTTGTGACTGAAGTCTTAGTCAAAATCAAATCAGTGATAACACTGTTACATCGTAATTGCATTCTGTGGTTTTCACCCCATGTTTTTTCTTTTCTTCAAAGGACAAGAGGAATTTCCTGCGGGACCCCCCAGCTGGTGTGCAGTTCAGTTTTGACTTTGATCAGCTGTACCCGGTCGCCCTGGTCATGCTCCAAGAAGACGAGCTGCTGAGCAGGATGAGATTTGCCCTGGTTCCTAAACTGTGAGCTGGCGCGCCACCGCCCACAAGTGGACATGTGCATTTCCTGATGGCCTTGTTGATATGCTGTGTCACAGGAGTATCATTGAACGAGGCCCAGATGGCCTCCGACTCTCTGTGCACAGCAAGGGGCTCTGCCGCCCCAGCAGATTCCCAGCAGGGTCTCACAAAATCTAAACTGAGAGCAGGCTTCCCAGGACATTTGGGGCGGAGGTGAGACGTGCTCTTTTAATCCCAGTTAGAAGGGAGAAGGCATGTTCCTACAGAAACCACAAATGTGCCCCGTGGCTTACCGAATAAAATTCAGGTAATTCAGGTGTACTGGGACTGTCACAAGTGGGCCCCTGCCTGTTCTCCATTCAGACTCGGCACCCGGCAGCAGTGTTCCCGGGCTGCCTGAGGCCCTTCTCCACTCAGAAAAGCCCTGCTTGCCCAGTGAGCTCCAGCACAAGCAGAATCTTTTCTGTGGAGCAGCCCTGACGTGCCCATCCAGCAGAGGGCACCGTTCCTCTCTGCGACCACGGTGCTTTCATCCTTACACTATTTCCTCACCCATAGTCCAATCCCTTGTATTGAGTTTACTGTGTTTTTAAAGTCAGAGTTTTTTCTTACACCTTGGATGTCCCTCTTTCGCAGCACTCTGTTCTTGTTAAATAGAGTTCCTGAGTGGCGCAACCGGTTAAGCGCCCAACTACTAGCCAAAAGTGTGGCAGTTTGAACCCATCCATAGGTGCTTTGGAAGACAGGCCCGGCAATCTTCCAGAAGGTCACAGCCTTGAAAACCCTGTGGAGCAGTTCTGTTCTGAACACATGGGGTCACCATAATGTGGAATTAACTCAACAACAACTAACTACAGCAATTCTTGTTATATGGGTGCAGCAGTATCTTCCTGTTCTCTGAGGACATGAGTTGGAGTTTTCCTGAGATCATTCCTTTTCCTATGTGGTTTTCTCTGGATTTCTGTGTTTGTTTCGGGCTCTGTCTTTTAGGCTTTCTTCACCTGTCCTTCCAATTTAAAGGTGATGTACAGAAGGGGTGCTTGGCAGCCATGCATATGGATAGGGTTTTTGGACTGGGGGAGTCCCCGGCTGGTGCAAACAGTTAAGTGCTCAGCTGCTAGTAGAAAGGTGGAAGGTTGGAGTCTACCCAGAGGTGCCTCAGAAGAAAGGCCTGGTGATCTACTCCTGAAAAACCAGCCATCAAAAACCCTGTGAAGCCCAGTTCTACTCTGATACACATGGGGTCGCCATAATTTGGAGTTGATGCCACGGCAACTGGTTTTGAACTGGGACACTCAGTACCTGTGGGCCAGTAGCTTCCCCAGCGAGGACTCCTCAGCCTCCTGCCTGGGAGCCAAACGAGGGGGAGAGCCTGGCCTGTCACCAGTCACTACAACATTGTATGTAGTACACATCGCTAACAATAAGATGGAATGTAACTTGAATACGTTGTAAGGCAGGAACTACCTGTACTTGAATATAATTCCAGTTTGTTACTGCTAATTTTTTTCAGGCGTGATATAGAAATTATGGTTATTAATTCTTGTAAGTCATTATATGTTAGAAATGCTTCCTGAAGTATTTATGGATGAAAGGCTATGACAGCTGGCGTTTGCCTTAAACTGTTGCAGCCCCCACTCAAAAGAACGTGTGTGTGCAGAGCTGGGGAGAATGGATGGATGGAACAAGGTTGGCAGCGTGCTAATAATTGTCCAAGTGAGGTTGTGGGTACAGGGGGCTTCATTGTTCAGGTCTCCCCACTTTTGTCTTGTTGAAAATTTCCGTAATAAAACAAAACAAAAAGGAGCCATTGCACACAAATATAGGACTTCTGGACTTTTCCTGTCTGGGCAGTCCCTGACACAGAGAAGTTCAACTTTGATATTTTGAGAGTCTGTTTTTGAACAGAAGCCATCATTAACTAGGAACAATTTAGAAAACAAAATGAAGCAAAAAGCGCTTGCTCCATCTTTCCAACTGCACAGTAGTCATTAGCGTGTCCCCGTGGACATGAGTGTTGGCTCTGAACGCTGTGCTGGAGCCGGGGCCCTGCTGGTGAGGCCCTCTCTCTGCCGACGGGAAAACAGCAAGTCCTTCCCACCCTGAGGCTGTGACATTGGCCCAGTGTTTCCCCGAGGGTGGTCCCCGCAGCCGAATTCCTTATAGAGTGCACGATAAACGTTTGGGAGTTGCTACGTCAAACAGACTTCTTTATTATAGGACTTCTCAGAGCCTTTAGCATGTCATCTGTATTGTGACTCCCCAGAGGGAAACACATTTCTGCAATATCGGAATGTGCCTCTATGACTTCTTCCTTACATTGAGAGCAAGAGACTCTGGAAAA